>JADRCH010000312.1:0-40000 GCA_019843965.1 Rhynchomys soricoides | reverse complement strand
GCTGGGATTAAAAATGTGGGCCACAACTCCCTGGCTTGAAAAATGTAATTTAAAAAGACAAACAGCCAACCTCCCCAGACCCCTAAAGTTACTCTCCAAACCCAGAAACCTACTATATACCTAAACAAGGACAGAGGAATCCCTTTCAAACCGTAGGTTTCAGCTTCTGTGCTGTGTCTTCCAAAAAGCTGTTTACCTCTCCTTTTTAATGCTTTTATTTTTAAAGTTTTTCTTTTTAATCGTGTGGATATATGTGTGTGTGTGTCTCTGTGTGGGTACATGCACACGAGTGTGGGTGCCCATGGAAGCCAGAGGCATCAGATCCCCTCGGGGTTGGCATTATAGGTAGTTGTGAGTTGCGTGGTGCTGGGACTCCAACTTGGGTGTTCTGAAATAAAAGTACACAGTCTGAACTTCTGGGCCATCTCCAGTTCTAGATTTTATTTTTATTTATTTTATTTATTATTTAGAGATAGTATCTCACTATGTCTCTCTGACTGGCCTTGAGCTCACATCTGACCACCTCTGCCTCCCAAGTGCTGGGATTAAAGGTGTGCACCACTTCCTCCAGCTTTATATTTTCATTTTTAGCAAGGACTTATTTGCTGGAAGATAATATCAGCACGTTGGAGGTTTTTCCCCCCCTCACATTTGTGCATTATTTAAAACTAGTTTTCCCCAATGAAAATTTAATTATCTAGACAGCAGGGGGAAGTCTCATTTGTAATGTCTATTACAGTTTCTAGAACACCCCGGGACCCATGGCCTAGTGACATCAATCAGGCTGCAAACTAATGGAACTCTGACTGTAAGAACTAGAAGTCCAGAATCCGTAGGTCTAGATTTGAGTGTGGTGTCTGCTGAATGAGAGCCTGACAGGGCTGTCCAGATGGTTCCGTGAGTGTCAGCAGTAATGGTGTCAACCTGGTGGCTTGAGCACTAGCCCACAGATAAAGGTGCAAGGAGAGAACAGAGGCCACAATGCTGTCCTTTGACCTCCTCAGGAGCACCATGCGGAGTACCCCTCATCCTCTTGACATCATACGTTTACATGCAGTCATAAATACATAAGCAAATAAATAAACGGTACTATTTTATTAAAATGTCTTCTTACATCTTATTTACTTTTCATGTATGCAGGCATGCACCATGCCACATATGCATGTAGGACAGAGGTCAACAAGCACAAACCAGCTCCTTCCTTCTAACATGTGGGTTTCAGGGATTGAACTTAGGTCACCCCAAGACCAGCTCCTTCTACCCACAAAAAGGGGAGCAAACCATTTTAACCATTTTATCTGAAACCTTTCCATATTTCTAAACTTGGGATGAAACATTCATCTTAAGACAGCTATGGGCTGGGCAGTGGTGGCGCACGCCTTTAATCCCAGCACTCGGGAGGCAGAGGCAGGCGGATTTCTGAGTTCGAGGCCAGCCTGGTCTACAGAATGAGTTCCAGGATAGCCAGGGCTACACAGAGAAACCCTGTCTCGAAAAACCAAAAAAAAAAAAAAAAAAAAAAAAGACAGCTATGGATTTTGCTGACCCCTTAGCATGTGCCAGTGGCTGTTTTAGTTTTCAAATTAAATAAAAATTCAAAAATTCATTTATTTTGAAACAGGATTTCTTTATCTAGTCTGGTCTGGAATTCGCTCTGTAGACAAGGCTGACCTTGAACTGCCTTTGTCAGTCCTACAATGAAAAGCTTGCATCACTACACCTAGCTACTGTTTTATGTGTATCAACTCATCCATCCAATCAGCTCAAAGATGCCCATATTCTTATAAGCTTCATTCAGGGATGAAGACACTGAGGATCAGGTGTGCTCAGAGACGGGAAGTAACTCAATAAGAATAGGAATGCAGGGTTGGTTTTTACAAAAAAAGATTAATTTTTAAATCTAATGTGTATATTGCTTGTATGTGTGTATGTACGTATGTATGTATGTATGTATGTAAATATACCATGTGTGGAATGCTGTGGTGCAGGATCCCCAGGAACTAGAGTTAGAAATAGCTGTCAGCTGTCTTGTGGGTTTGGGAACCAAACGTGGGTCCTTTACAAGACTAGCTCTTGAGTCATTTCTACAGCCAGGATGGTAAGGTTTTGGACCTAGGTAATCTAATACCAGAAACCAAGCTTTTAAATAATGTCCTGTGGCCTACAAGCTCATGGCGCTTGCTGCACGTGTGAATCAATCTTTGTGGAAATACATGTGTAAGTTGTAAGCTACAATGTACTCCTGTTAGGTTCAGTGTACAGCCTACCAATGCCTTAGCTCAATTTTGGTATGATACAAAATTGTTTTATGCTTATGTTCTTAAGATGGTTCAACTTTCAAGGTGCCCTCATGTATTTGATTCTTTGGATAACATTTTCTTTAAATCCTTTTGGAACAAGAGGAAGCATAAAATAAATACGGCAAAGCTGAATAATAGGCTCAGAGGTGTTAAACACTTGGGCCGGACTACAAAGTGAGCTAAGCCAAGCAAACTAGAATGCAGACCATCTGTCTCATTAGTTTTGTTTTTGGCTTGTTGTTGTTATTTGTGAGATTGGAACATGTAAATTAAAAATGGCAATCTTTTCTCTCAGATGTTGCCTCTTCCTAAAGTTTGCTTCCTCTTGAAGACTGTTGTTTAAAAACAAAAACAAAAACAAAACAAAACAAACAAACCCAAAAGCCAGGAGCTAGGGGCATAGCTCAGTGTGAACATTCCAAGCATGTAAGAGGCCAAGAGCTCTATCGCATAAATGCAGACAAAACAATACAACAAACACAGCAGCTGGAATGATAGCTCATTGGGTAAAGTGTTTGCCAAGCATGCATGAGGTCCTGAGGTCTATCTCAAATATTGCATAAACTAGACATGGTGGTTCATGCCTGTAATCCCAGCATTTGAGAAACAGAGGCAAGAGGATCAGGATCTCAAGTTCATCTTCAGCTACATAGATAGTTTGGGCTATCCTGGGCTACATAAAACCCTGGTTTTTTTTTTTTTAAACCCTATTTTTACATTACATTAAACTGCGTTTTCTTGCCAGGTGTGTTAGAGAACACCTACAATCTTAACACTTGAGAGATGAGGAGTGGACATCTTAAGATGCATAATAAGTTTGAGGCCAGCCTGAGGTACATGAGACTGCCTCCTCTATTAGCCCTACTGCTAGAGTGGGGTGAGGGGCATTTTCTAATAAAAATTCCTTTTCAAAATGTGCAAGATTTTTTTTTTTGGATAAATGCATACTATCCTCATTATAAATGCATTTTTAAAATAATCTTACTTTCTAAAGCTAATTTTCATATTTTAGTTTTATTCCTTAATCTTTTCCATGTATGTGTACAATTTTAGGAAGCTCATCCAAAAGATTTAAAGTGTTTCCTTATGTTTGTGCATGTGTGCATGTTGTCCCTGGAGGCCAGAAGAAGGTGTCATACCCTGAGGCACTGGAGTTGTAGGCAGCTGGAGTAGCCTGACATGAGAGCTGGAATCTGAGCTTGGGTCTTCTTCAAGAACAGCAAGTGCTTTTAACTCCAAACACCTCCCCAGCATCTCAGATTTAACTTTAATAATACTGTTTGAATATCTGTCATATTAGGATAGTGAGATTATATCTACAGTTTTGCTTTAATCTTTTTGAGAGTCACATGTAATTGATGTTAGCCTCAAACTTGCTATGTAGCCAAGGGTGACTTTGTATTCTGATCCTCCTGCCTCTACCTCCTATGTGCTGGGGTTCCCCTGTATGCCACCACATCAGGCTAAGGAGTGGTAATTTAAATAAATAAAAACACAAGTGAAGAAAACAACAACAACAACAACAACAACAACAACAACAGAGAAAGGGCCTAAGTTGCTCTTTTCCTTTGAGTGTTCAGCTTTTCTTCAAGGGAGGGGAGGTTGTGAGATCAGTCCTATGCAGCCAAGACTATCTTCTAACTCACAATCTCTCTGCATCAGCCTCACAGGAACTGAGCTTACAGATAGATGCTGCCACCATAGCTGCCTCGAAGTTCTTCTTAAGAAGACATATTTTTGCCATTAATCCCAGCACTTAAGAGGCAGAGGCAGGCAGATCTCTGTGAGCTTGAGGCCAGCCTGGTCTATAGAGTTCCTGAACCTCCAGGGATAGACAGAGAAACCCTGTTTCAAAAAGAAGAGGAAGAGGAAGAGGAAGAAGAAGAAGAAGGAAGAGGAAGAGGAAAGAAAGGGAAGAAGAAAAGAAGAAAATGAAAGAGAAGAAAAATGAAAGACTTCTTTTGTTGTTTGCTATGGTAAACATTTAATTAGGGCCCTTAAAAGCGATTTTAATCTTCCATGTGGAAAACTTGGCTACTTTTGCCTTGCATCTCTGCTTGATTTCTTTTATAGAAATTTCACAGTGAATTTGGCATGTTTCATGCATAAGTCTGGCTCAGGGCGGTCTGCACTGTGCTAACATCATGATGTTCAAGTCTTAGGCTATATCTAGGGCTGCCCTGTGCAGATGCACTAAAGAAGGGTAGGAAGGTCTGAGAAATACCATAAACATTCTGTTCTCTAAACCAGTAGATCTGGGTTGGAATATGCGTTTGGGGAGTAGTGGGTTTTCTGTGTAAAATGGCATCTTAAGGCAGAATAGTGTGGGAGACAGTCACAGCTTCTCTCAAGTCTTAAACCTCTTTATTTGTAAACTTTGGTCACTTACTTTGACTCAAGAGATTGCTTAGAGAGGTAGGTTGTACATACAACGGTGCCTTATGATCAACACGACACCAATATTTAATAAATTTGATCACACCCTTGGTGTCCTTTCTTTCCAGCCACTTGGCATGCCTCAGAAATTCAAGGTCAAATTTGTATGGCTAGACTTACCCAGTACAACGTCTGTAAAGTATTTTGAAATCCTTGCATGAAAAACGAATATCTAAGGGAAAAGGTGCAACTTCCTGTTTATGACACTCAAGTCTCAAACTCAGGATTTGTGCTTAGTTCCTGGTCTTTGGTATTCAGTCTAGTCTTGTGTTTTATTCACATCCGGGATGACTTTGTTGCCAATCTATCGGAAAGATTTTATTCTAGGTAGGTCACCTTTCCTTTAAATGGGGCAAGATATCAAGGATCTCTAGGTTCACATGGAAAAGACTTTTGTCACAAGTTAGTAATTATTTATCACGCCAGGAACTGTCTAGTTAGACTTTCTTTGCTTCAGGTCATTAGTTCAGTCAATCATAGGTTGAAAGTCTATTCTGGAAGAGTTTTAGCTGTCATGTGGCCAGATTCTTTTTTCCCACAGGAGGGAACTAAATCGTTGGAGAGATTGGCTGACGAACAAGGGGTGGTGCTGTGCTTGGAATCCATTCTTCGGTTTTATCTTCTACCTGTTTTCGCAAAAATTTTATGAAGATACCATAAAACCATAGACTCCAAGGCTACTCGGAGCATGCTTCTAAAGTTGACCAGAAAGCTAAGGACTCAAAGGTGACAGGAACCACTTAGGAATCCTTTCGGACTAAACCTAGGCAACACATCTTGCATTTGCACCTGCCTCGCCTCTCGGATTTCCCCAGCTACCTTGCTGAGCTCCGCCTCCTCAGGTGACCCCACCGTTTCCTGACTGCACAGCTTCCCCACCCAGCCACCAAGCGGAACTAAAGTGCGTTGACTCTGGGGCAGGGCCGGACCTTTCTAGCTAAGACTCCTCGCAGCGGTGACTCGGCAGCCGCGTCTAGCGTCATCAGTGACAGCCCCGACCCTTGCTACGCTTTGCGTCGCTCTGCCAGGCGCAGTCGCCTCCTCCTCGGCAAATAGTCCTCAGCAGGGTCCGAGTTCTCGGGTCATCCGAGGTGGGAAGCAGCACAGGTTGCAGTTGGAGGGACTCGGAGTGGACGAGGAGAGCGAGCCGAGGAGCGACGTCTTCTCGAGAAGCGCGAGAAGTGAGTTAGAAACTCCCTCCTCGCCTGGGATCCCTCCGCCTGCAGTAGCGGTGGTGAGGCCGAGGGAGCCGCCATTTTGGATGTTCGGTTCCTGCTGCCACTGCTGCCGCCGCCCCCGAAGCTGCTGGTTTCATTCGAGGTTTCGGGCCGGTGAGTGTCACTCGCGGCACTGAGAGCAGGTTGTGTCTTTGGCTCCGCCGCAGCTGCGAGCGTTTGACTGGAAACCTCCTGTCAGTCCCAGGGGTCCGGTCTCAGCCTGCGGGGGGTGAGGAGGACCCAGGTTGGGTCAGGAGGGACCGGGGAGCCCCAGGCTTGCTCGGACTTCCTGAGGGCCGACCCTCGGAAGCTTCAGAGCCGGAGCTTCTGTGCGCGGTCGCTTTCCTTACCTTGGCGTTGTCTAGCCGGTGCAGGCCTCCTTGAACCCATTGACTTTATCAGGCAGCGATCCTCCTTTGAAAGCTCGTTCAGGGAGCCTAGGGTTTAGCGGGGCGGGCCCCACCCCCGCGTGTCCTCTCTGAGCCACGTATCAGCGTTCTTGTGTCGGGGACTCGGGTCAGATCTGAGAACTCTGAGCATTTCCCACGCAGTGGTAATGCTGCCCGTCTCTGCAGTGCCGTCCACTCAGAGCCGGACATCGGCCTCGCCTCCCTCTAACCTTCCAACTAACTTCTGGTCCAAAAAATTTCGCCTTTATTTTTTCTTTTTCTCCTTTTCTTTTTAAGAACTCACCTGAGACCGCGCTGTTCACTCTCCTCTCCAACTCTCGGTTTTGCGGGTCAGTTTCTAGTAATTCTCAGGATCTTCCTCATTGCCTGGAACTGTCGGTTATGCTTCCCAGTTGGGGCTTTGAATCGTTGAAGGACCTAGCGTGTATTTCAGTAGTAAATGGGTTTAAAGCAGGCCAAGCGGCTTTGGGTGGGAAGGAGCTGTCAAAATACTTTCTTGATTTCCTTTTTGTTCTGAAAGCTGAGCTTTTGGGAACTTACTGATACTTTTTTTCTTTTTCTATTTTTTTTTTTCTTTTGGTGTTATATATCCTTGGGCACGGAAAGCTGCCCTTAGAGAATAATAATCTGACGTAGGTAGAAAGGAAAATAACTTTTTAGGTTCCTATAGGGATTAGTTAACAGAAGAGCGAGCTGAATGGTCTCTTAGTGACCGCACCCCTCAGGTGTTTGTATAGTAATGATCTTTGTTGACTTCCTATGTTGCCTCTTCTCAGAGTAGTTAGGTTTTAAGCATCCATTACCACGGTTGCCCCTAGTATTTGTTAGACTATGAACTTCTTAAGGTTTGATTTGAAACCTGTGGATCCTTGAAGTACTGAGAGCCTCATTAATTCTGTTCTTAAGGTCTGTTTGCAGTCCAGTATGCATGAATAAAAAACCGTTTCATAATAATTCACTGGTTATTTCCTACATTTCAAGTTAGGTGAGTGTGGTTGAATCACCCCCGTTTTATCTCAGCCTAGGTTTTTACATCTGCAAAAGAGAAATAACTTCTTTGAGATCACAAGTGACTTGAAACCTAAGTTGATAACTTGAACCTAGTCAAATCTCTCAATACTTGTAAACTTTATATTGATGCTGTATTTAACATTTTTTGAAGATTTGTGTGTGTGTGTGTGTGTGAGTGTCTTGCCGGCATGCATATATGTGCATCACGTGCATGTTTAGTTCCAGTGGAAGTCAGAAGAAGGTTTTTGGATCCCCTGGAAATGGAATTCTAGGCAGTTGTGAGCTGCCGTGTGGGTTCTGGGAACTGAATCTATGTCTTCTATAAGAGCAGTAAGTGCTTTTAACCGTTGAGCTATCTCTCCAACCGTGTGATGATTTAATTCTTATTAAGCTTTGAAATTCGACTACAGGTAAATTCTTTACAGGTCACACAGTGTCACAGAGGACAGTATTTTCAGTGTAGACATTCTGTGCTCTTGTTATTTGTTTTAAGAAGCTCCTTCAGAGCTATGGTATTTCTTGTTAGGCGTTCTGTGAGCGGGTTGCTCTGAAGTTATTCAGTTTTCTTTTGCTTTAAAAAGAACTTGGCATGTGTTTCCTTGTATGTTACTGCTGAAATTTTCAGTTTTTGAGTTCATTTTTTTTTTTTTGAACAAGTGTTGAAAAACTATCAAAGTTACTTAACTCAGTTTATGTTATGGTTTAACATACTGGGATTTAAATGTCATTCATTCTTGGATGGTTTGCAGTTTACCTTGAGAAAGTACCTTTTTGCTAAACAAATTATTAGCAAAATGCTGTTCTATGTACCATTGATCAGCACATACATGATGTCTACTTTGTCTTGGCTGTTGAGAATTGCACTAGAAGTTACCATTTGTGTTTAGTAAACTTCCATTTATTTCCTTCCTTCCTTCTTCCATTCTTCCCTCCCCTCTCCCCTTCCTTTTTTTTTTGAACCTGGTTTTGCTCAATTGCTCAGGCTGGCTTTAATTTGTGACCCTCTTACCTTATCTGAGGTTAACAGGTCTGTGCTACCAGTACTGCCCAGCTTTTGCTTATTGAGACAGTTTTCCTATGTAGATCAGGTTGGCCTGGAACTTTCAAACTTCTCTTATCTTCCCAGTGCTGGGGCTTCAGGCATATGCTGCTCCAAGGCATGTATGTCCAGCTCCACTCATTGTCTTTGGTAAACTTAAATGTTTTTTTGATCTTTTGCTGACAGCAACTAGATAATCTAAGGGTGAATTTTAGAATAAAACTGTAAAATAAAGAAATTTCCAATAATACCTTGCTGATATTTAACCCAGGCTTATTTTTAAAGTCAGGTAGTGGGATGCAACTCCATGGTGGAGTGCTAGCCTAGCACACTTACAGCTGTAGGTTTTACCTACCCTACCTCCCAGAAAGTCAGAATAAAAAACAAAAAACAAAAAAACTAATCAGTATACAGAGCAGATAAAAACCCAAATAGTTTAAATGAATCATTAAAAAAAATCCTTATGTAGGCATAAAAGGTCAAATGAGTTCTTTCAAAAGTTATTTTTAATTTGAAAAGTGGAATTGGAATCTACATATCAAGACAGATTTCAAAATGTTTAATCCTTTTTTGCATTTGATAGAGACTTAAATTTTTGTGTATATAATGGGACATAACTGATTAAAACTTGAAAACTCTTAGATTTAGCTGAAGAGAATGTAAAAATAAAACCTTTATGGAGAGGTGAATGGTTAAGAGCACTCAGAGCTCTTTCAGAAGAGCAAGGTTTGGTTTGGTTCTCAGCACCCACATGGGGGCTTAAAATGTCTGTGACTCCAGTTTTAGGGATCTGAGTCTGGCCCCTAGGGAGCTCCAGGTGTGTGTTGGTCCAAACAAATAAATCAAATCAATCAATCAATCAATCTCTCTCTCTCTCTCTGTGTGTGTGTGTGTGTGTGTGTGTGTGTGTGTGTGTTAGGTCTTGCATCTGAATTTTCTTTCTTTCTTTCTTTGTTTTAAGGCAGGGATTTCTCTATGTAGCCCTCTGTCCTGGACACAATATATAGACTATACTGGCCTGGAATTCAAGAGTTCTGACTGCCTAAGCCTCTTTTCTAGGATCAAAGTATGTGCAACCGTACCTGGCCTGCATTTTAATCTTAATGCTGTATGACTTGTTTTCAAGTCTTGATTTTAGGCTTTTAAAAATCTCCATTACTTTAATCTCTATTATTTATCACTTTATATTTTAAAATTTTATGACTTTTGTGTATGTATTTGTGAGTACATGAATATTTATGTGGTGGAAAGTGTGGAGGTCAGAAGACAACTTCAATTTAAACAAAAGTTGTATTTATTTGTATTGGTGTTTTGCTTGTGTGATGTCTGGGCATCATTCATATACTTGGTGCCCATGAAGGCCATCAGTTGGAGTTCCATAGACAGTTGTGAGTCACCGTGTAAGTGGTGGGAACCAACCAGGGTCTTTTGCAAGTGCAGTCAATGCTCTTAACTTCTGAGCCATCTCTCTAGCCTCCAGAGGGCAACTTTTAAGGGTTCTTGACTGCTCCCGTGTTGAGGCAGTCTCTTCTATCTCTGTCTTCCATCTTGGGATTACAGATGAACCAAGTATGTTCTGTGCATAGGTTCTGAAGAGTGGACTTAAGTCATCTTGCTTGGCAAGTGCTTTTAACTTCTGAGACATCTCCCTGGTCCTTTTTAAAATTTTTAATAATTGATTTTATTTTATGTTTATTGGTGGTCTGCCTGCACGTGTGTCTGTGTGAGGCGTCAGAGGTCCTGGGGCTGGAGTTAGAGCAGTTATGAGCTGCCACGTGGGTGCTGGGAATTGAACCCTTGTTCTCTGGAAGAGTTGTATTGCTCTTACCTACTCACCGCTTCTACAGCACCATTTTATTTGTTTTTGAAACAAGGTCTTACTGTGTATCTCAGGGTGGCCTTAAACCCACGAACTTTCTGCTCAGCCTCCTTAGACTTTGTATTACAGGCCTTTGCTTTCAGTTTACAGGCTCTATCTTCCTCAGTTTCTTAGGTAGGATATTTAAAGTAGCAAGCAATCTTAGAATTAAGAGACCATGTAAAGCTGGGCCTGTAATGTAGCATACAGGAAGCAGAGGTATGAAGATCATTGCAAATTTTAGGCTAGCCTGATCTGCATAGGAAATCCAATGCCTTCGAGGGCAAGCTTCATAACTGGACTTCATATCTAACCATAACAACAGTTGCAACAGAAAGGATATACAGGGCTATATAAATTCATATTTCTTGGCTTGTATGTTTTAAAAATCTGCTTAGGATTTCTCCAGAATAGAGGGGTGTGTGTGTGTGTGTGTGTGTAGAAAATTTCATTTCAATGAGGGCAGGGAAGAGAAAGTGAAAAAAGGAATATAATTTTTCCTTGAAAATACCTGTAAGCTGCTGCTTCTGTCTCTGAAGGAATAATGTCAGATGATTTGACATGAGTTTTGGTTACTAGGAATATGAAAGTATGCAAGGTTTAGAGACGAGGAAAATAACACTCTGCTTGTCCAAGGTGTTGAGTCAACATTAGCGAGCACTTTAATATCAAAGAGTAGGGTGAGATGATTGGCGTGAGGAATGCTTTTTTCACTAAGCTCTTGGAAGATTAGCCCTTTAGTGCTTATTGAAACCACTGGAAAATAAAATTAACAAGTTAGAAGAATTATCATGGAAGAGTAGGTTAAGAAGAAAATTATTATTTTTTAAGATGAAGAAAATATATGAGATTCTTGTACTTTGTGAATAATTAAACACTTCTTGGAGGCAATAATTTTTCTCCCCCTTTTCTGTTGCTAGCACACAGTGGTCACTTTTGCTTAGTAGGCAGCTATACTAACTCCAGTTTGTTGTCTCTTCTTGTGTTCTTGCTTTACTGAGCATCCCAAACTTTCTAGCCTGTCCCACACTTTGAGGTTAATATTACTGATTCCTGTACTAACAGATATGCGGAAGATATGATCAGGGATCTTTGGAACTGTGAATTAACTTTGTTTTCTCTTCTTTACAAGCCTTTGGGTTAAATTAAGTTGGCACAGAGGAGGGCTTGGTGAGTTGGCTTGGTAGTTAAGATGGCTACTCTAGCAGAGGGCCCTGGTTTGGTTGCCTGCACCCACGTCAGGTGACTCACAACCATCTGTAACTCCAGCTCCAGGGGATTTGGACACTAGTGCTTCTGGCCTCCATAGGTAACCGTACTCACATGTACATATCCCCACACAGATGGACACCTACTATTAAAAATAAAAATCTTAAAAAAAAGATTACCATAAAATAGGCTGGGCACAGTGGCATATGTCTTTAAACCCAGTACCTAGGCTACACAGAGAAACCCTGTCTTGAAAAACTAAAACCAACTAAGCAAAAACTAGATGATTTGTATTATTTGGTTGTAAGAAGAGTCCCAGTTGTGTTCTTACAGCTTAAAGTTAGGGAACATATTTTTAAATTCTCACTATTAAGAAATTTTAGTCTTGACTTGGGCTTTAATCTTAGCACTCAGGAGGCAGAGGCAGATGCATCTCTGAATTGGAGACCAGCCTGGTCTACAGAGGGAGTTCCAGGACTGCCAGGGATACACAGAAAAAACAAAAATAAAAATAAAAAAATTTCAGTTTAAAGGTAAAGAAAAGGAAGATAAAGTAGTATTTAAATTCCTTTTTAAAAAGGTCTTCATACAAGGCTTCTCCTGCCATGCTTTGAAATATTTGAAAATATCTTTAAAAATATGAAAATACAGATTTGAGATGATTTGGAAAACTAAAAATAAGTATACTGTATAGACTTAATTGAATCTTTGTAAATATTAGGTTTTGGTATGATTATTGAGGGGCAAAACTTAGTTTTAAGAAGAAAGCACCTTTCCTGGGAGTATCAACATATCTTTGCTGCTTAAAAATCTTATTTATTTATTTGTGCATGCATATGGGCATAAGCAGAGCCCAAGTGGTGATTATTTCTCTTATTTGATTGTACTTTTTTTTTTCACACACTCTGAACTTTTTGCTCTTTCCTGGCACTTTCTTTCTTTCTTTCTTTCTTTCTTTATTTATTTATTTATTTATTTAAGACAAGGTCTCACTATGTAGCTCTGGGTATACTGGATCTTAGTCTGTAGATCAGATTGGTCTTGGAACTCACGGAGATCTGCCTGCCTCTGCCTCCTAAGTGATAGAATTAAAGGGATAGGATTCTATGGCAGAGCAGGTCTTCATATGTATTTTTAATGTAATATTCCAGATATACTTGCAATGCTTTTCTTCCACCTGGAAAACCCATCCCCCCCCCCCATACAAATGCAACATTGTTCTAGGCAAGGGAGCTGGACAGATTTTTTTTTTTAGTACATGCTAAATGGTTTTTATACTTTGAGCTTCAAGAAAACCAAAAATCAAATCGGTAAAGAAATCTCACCATCTGTCTTTCTTTTCAGTATTTGTTATGTAATTCATTTAGTCAAGAAAACTATGTCTTACCATCAGTCTTACAGTCTGTTTTCCTACAGGGAATATGTTGGTAGTTCATTGATAAGTTACTGACTCCCTTTCTTGTTTTGTCTGTTAGTGAGACAATGTCTCACTTTAGCCCTGCCTGGCCTGGCCCTTGCTATGTAGACTAGGTTGGCCTTGATCTTACAGAGATTTGCCTGCTTCTGCCTTCTAAGTCTTAGCTCCCTTGTGTTTTAATAAAATACTTTTATGATTCTGAGATTTTTTTTTTTTTCATTTATTTTTGAGACAGGGTTTCACTGTAAGTCTGGTTGGCCTGGGACTTGATATGTAGACTTAGCTGGCATTAAGGTTTTGTTTTTTTTTTTTGTTGTTTTTTGAGACAGGGTTTCTCTGTGTAGCCCTGGTTGTCTTGGAACTTGCTTTGTAGACCAGGCTGGCTTCAAACTCAGAGATCCACCTTTCTCTGCCTCCCGAGCACTGGGACTAAAATTGTACACCACCACTGCCTAACTGTTTCTGTGTTCTTATATATTATGCTGACATAAATATGCAGATCTTACTAAAGAAAGATCAAACTATACTCCATAAAAAACTCATAACATGCTGAAGTCAATAGATATATTTCCATCATGATCTTTTAAACAGTTTCATTACAATTGGTAGTATAGCTAGACCCTAGTCTGATTGTTTTCTGAGACAGCATTTCTCTATGTAGCTTTGGTTGTCCTGAAAAGCTCTGTAGACCAGGCTAGTCTGAAACTCAGAGATAGGTTTTCCTCTGCTTCCTGACTGCTGGGATTGAAGGTGTGTGCCACTACCACCACTAGGCTGGAGCCTAGTTTATTTGACTATATTTTCCTATGAGCATTTAGGTAATTTCCAAATTAAAAAAAAAAGATTTATTATTTTTGTGTATGAATGTTTTGCTGGCATGTATATATATATACCTCCTACGTGCCTGGTGCCTGGGAGGCCAAAGAGGGAGTTGGATTCTCTGAAGTGGAGTTTTGGATGGTTGTAAGCTGCCATGTCATTCTGGAAACCAAACTGAGATCCTCTGCAAGAGCAGCAAGTGCCCTGACCATTGGGCCATCTCCAGCCCTAATCCCATATTTTTGTCACTATAGACATTGCTATAATAAATGTATTTATAGATGCTACCATATTTGCTGATATTTTTTAATTCCATAACTAGAATCTCAAACATGGGATTTTAGGTTCAACAGAAGTATATTAGATTTTATTATTAATTACGTGTCAGTGCATAGTGTTGTGCCCATGGAGGCCATAAGAGAGCGTTGGACCCTCTGGAATTGGGATTACAGGTAGATGTTACAACTGCTGAACCTGGGCTCTGCGAACTAAGTATTGGGTCCTCTGAAAGAGCAACAGTGCCTTTTGTACTGAGCCATCTGTTCTGCCCCTAAACGTTTTTTTTTTTTAAATTTATTTCTATTGTCAGATTACTCTAAATAGGTTGCCATAATTTATGCCTGGTTAGGTGGCTCAACAGGTAATGGTGCTTGCTGTACAGGTCTCTGTCAATAGTGAGTTTTTTGTAATGTCGTATATGCTTCTAAACACTAGATATGTAAAACATGACAAGTTTCATTAAAGTAATTGAGAAATTGAGTGGTTTATTTAGTCCTAGAATAACATGGAGTTAACAAATGGTGTGAGATTTGGAGGGATGTTTTTGTCTGAGGGAGGGTCTTACTCTATAGCCTAGGCTAGCCTAAAATGCAGTATGTATCTCTGGCTAGCTTTACACTTTTTCAGTTAACAGTATGTTGGGATCACAAAGTATGAGCCACAGTTCTGTGTCAGTGTAGGTTCTTACGTGAATTATTTGGAGAGCCAGCATGCCAGGACTAAAGCAGTCATTTTCCTCAATTATGATGTCACTTGGGTTTTACATTTCTGTTCTATTGTTTTGTTTCTTTTCCTAGTATCTTTGCTTTGCTTCATATTTTTAATTAATTTGTGTGTGTGTGTGTGTGTGTGTGTGTGTGTGTGTAGATCAGAGGACAATTTGCAGGAATCAGTTTTTTCTTTTGTGAGTCCTAGGTACTGACCTTAGGTCATCACGCTGGGCAGCAAGTTCTCCTATCTGCTGAGCCATCTTACTGACCCTATTTTGCTGTCCTGAAATTTAAAAGGCATGATAACTTCATGTAGACAGTTATTTTTGTTAAGCTATTACTGTGCTTTTTCATCTTTGGCTATGCTTAAGCATTTATTGTCTGGATTGAAAGTAATTTGGAAAACTAAAACGTGGTGCTGTTCGGACTTGCATCCTATTCATGCGTTAATTTTGGAGGGTTGACATTTGTCCAGGGTGATAGTTTTGCTTTTCTTTTTTAATATTTCTTGGATTGCACAATTTTCTTTGTACAGTTCCTTTGCCTTTCTTACTGGATGTATTCTAGGTGTTTATTTCACCATGGTTGTTACTCTTTCTGTCCATTTCTAGTGAGTTAGTAATTAGAAATGGCTTAAAATGAATATTATGCTATATTTGTCTGAGGACAACTTTCTCTTGGATATATAGATGTAACAGAACTTGGATTCATAAAGGGTATGCTAAGGAAAATTTACATTATTTAATTAATTTATTGATTGATTGATTGATACAGGGTTTATCTTGTAGCCCTGGCTGTCCTGTAGATCAGGCTGGCCTGTAGCTCAGAGGTTCACCTGACTGTCTCCCATGTACTGGGATTAAAGGCATACCACCATGCCAGGCTTGAAAATTTATTAACTTTAATATTTGTGCTTTTATCCTATAGTCAAATACTCTTCTGTAAGTCTTGTGAGAAATGACATCTTACTAAGGTTGACATTTATGATTTTACTTTATTCGTGGTTCCCCTTGTTTTAATTAACAAAGCACATTCTAGGTCTGGAGTCTGACGCCTTTAATCCCAGCATTGTGGAGGCAGAGGCAGGCAGATCTCCATGAGTGTATATAGTGAGGCTTTGTCTTAAGAAGAAAAGCAAAAAGGAAAATGGTACTTATGTTCATACCAGGTACAGTTAAAGTTGTGTTTGGAGAATTTGATGAACTTCATTGTTCCTTTTGTTAATAATTTTAGGGTGGGAAAGGTAAAAATTGTTTCTTAGTGTAAAATTTGATACTTACCTGGTTTACATATTGCCGTTTACTTGACCTTTGTTGCTGTTCATGCATCTTAGTGCTACTTGGTGGTTTGGTAGTATGCTTGCATTTTCACATCTATTTTTTTTTTTTTTTTAATTTTCAGTTTTGTTGAATTTTGGTATGAATAAGTTAATCATAAAGGATTGCTGTTGCAGTCAAGGGAGAACTGAACTTACGACTTCATGGAGGAATGCCAGCTGGCTGCCTACACAGGCTGTGGTGCTATTTCTGTGTGGTTACATTTTCTACCACATACTTTTTTGTTTTGAAGAGCCAGAAATTCCATTTTAGTAGTTTACCTAGGGATGATTCAGGTCAGACTGACCAAGTGGAGAATCAGAGTTATAGTAGTGTAGTTCACAGGAGCTGTTTCTTCATTTGAACTTGCATGTCTGTTTCCCACAGTATGCTGTGTCTTGTATGGAGGTTACTTTGGGAGTCGAAGAACTTGAGACAGTGATTAATATTAGGAAGTTGTATTTTGAGCTGGAAACTAGAGCATATAAAATTAGTCTTTAATGTTGTTGCATTGAATTATGTGAAACCTGATACATTAACTACTCCTGTTCGTCAAATATATTTAAGCTCTTAGCAAAATAATAATATTTATTTATGTGTATAGGTGTTTTGCATGTATGGTATATGTGACATTTGCATGCCTGGTGTATGCAGAAGCAAGAACAGGGAACCAGATCCCTTGGAACTAGAGTTTCTGATGGTTGTAAACTGCCATGTGGGTGCTATGAATCCCACTGGGTCCTTGGGTCTGATTTTTTTTTTTTTGTAAAAATTTATTTTTTTTGTCTTTTTAATGTGGAGGGGTGCATGTCTGTGTGATTGCATTCTACATGTACGCAGATTTCCAAGGAGGTGAGAAGAGGGTGCCTGATCACCTGGAGTTAAGAATTAAGGCAGTTATGAGCCACCTGATGTGGGTGCTAGGAACAGAACTCACTTCCTTTAGAATAGCAGCAAGTGCTCTTTACCACTGAGCCATTCTCCAGTACATGTTCGTTCGTCCATCCATCCATCCATCCATCCACCCACCCATCCATCCACCCATCCACCCACCCACCCATCCATCCACCCATCCATCCATTCATTCATTTTGTGCGTGTGTGTTGGGGTGGTGTACATGAGGAGGTCAGAGGAACTTTGGGGATTTGATTCTCTCCTTCCACATTGTGGGTCCCTGGAATCAAAACTTAGGTCCCAGTAGGATTCACAGCACCCACATGGCCGTAAGCACATTTTATTTGTTGAACCGTCTCATTGACCCAGTAATGTTCTGATACTAGCCTTCCTTAATTCTGTAGACCTTACTTTTATGAGCTCATTTCTTCATATCGAGGAAGTAAGTATTTATCCTTCCCATGTTCTCACCTTATTCCTCATTGCCTACAAAAAGCACTAAGACACTGGAAGATATTAGGAAAATTCTGATTTTTTTAAAAAAGCCAGTGGCTCATATAGACCAGGCTTGCTTTGCACTTTCTTTTAATTTTTTTCTTTTTAAGATTTACTTATTTTATGTATGTGACTACACTGTAGCTGTTTTCAGACACACCAGAAGAGGGCATCGGATCCCGTTACAGATGGTTGTGAGCCACCATGTGGTTGCTGGGAATTGAACTCACGACCTCTGGAAGAGCATTCAGTAATGCTTAAGATTAAGAAATGGCTCTTAACCGCTGAGCCATCTCTCTAGCCCGTTTCTTTTAATTTTTATTTTATTTGCCCTAGTATATGCTTGTCTATGTACCATGTGTGCGTCTGGTGCCTGAGGAGTCCAAAAGAGGACAATTGGACAGACTGGGGTGATAGCTGCCATGTTGATAGGAAGTGAACTTGCGCCCTTGGAAAAGTATTCATTGCTTTCAACCACTGAGCCATTTCTCCATCCTTTGACTCTGAGTTTCTAAGCTTCTGATCCTCCTGTTTGGGACTGCTTGTGCTCCATGCCTGATTTTTATAGTGCTGGGGATTGAATTTGGGGCTTTGTTAATGTTAGGCAAGTGCTCTACCAGCCGAGCTCAATCCCCTCTCTCTTCCTCCCTTATTTTTTTTCAGACACAGTTTCTCTGTGTAGCCCTGGCTGCCCTGGAACTTGCTCTGTAGATCAGGCTGGCCTCGGACTCAGAGATCTACTTGTCTCTGCCTCTCTAGTGCTGGGATCAAAGGGATGTGCCACCACCAGCTCGATCCCCATTCTTAAGTTTCCCCATTCCTGCTTCCTTTTTTTTAACAATTAATTAAATTTGTTCTTTGACTGTTGCACCAATGTACATAGGACTTACAGACCACTCTCCATCGCCCTCTCTCAGCCCCGCTTGTTTAGTGCCCTGCTCCAGTCAGAGTGTAATTTGTAAATGCATTAATTTAATTATATGTATGGAACTAAAATCTGGCATCATACAACATAAAAGTATGGACCAGCTGGAGACTGTGAGAGGGAGATTATGGGGGTGGGGGTGATTTGTTTAGTCTCGTAGTTCTCAGCCACACAGTCCATGCCTGGGTATTATGTAGTAATCAGTGGCAAAAGGAAGCTGCAGTCTCATTCCTTCACTCAAGTCTTTTTTTTTTTAATAGCAAGAAAGACCTATTCAAGAAAAATCCTCTGTTGGCTAGAAAAGGGAGTGGCTTTATTATTGAAAAGTTGGCTTTTAATTTAGATTTTTTTTTTTTTTTTTTTTTTTAAAAAGACTTAAGCGTTTAGATGTCTTAAGGTTGAGGAGACAAATGACCTTGTAGCCATAGGAGCTTCCTCAGCCTTTTGGTTTTGTGTTTTTGACTTTTGGCTGTCAGTAGCTCAGAGCGCTCAGCAGGTAGTTCTGTTGTGGGAAGAAAGCTATCTAGGCCAGGAGCCAGGCTGAGGCCTGGCTGCTCTTCTTGAAGCTGAGCAGCCAGCATACCTTCACTTCCTGGGCTTTGGACGGACACATCCATATTCTTTAGATAAGACGACTTTGCTATTCCAGATTCTATATAAACAGTATTTATTGTGCTCATACTCTGAGGTGAGGTGAGGAAGAGATAAGGGTGATTGTACAAGGACTTAGCTTTGGGGATCTTTTCCTGAGTGAGTGGGGAAGTGAGCACTTCCCTGGACAAGTGGTCCTGACTTGAGCAAGCTCTTACTCTTGTGGGGGCTCTTTATCCCACATAGACTTCTATAGATTTTTGAAATTGACAGTTTTCGTCATTTGGATGATAACTTTTAGAATCAAAATGACAGTTGTTCAGCTTTATTTCCCTTGAGTGTTTATCAGTAATTTAATATGTTGGTTTTTTTTGAGATTTATTTTTATTTTATGTGTATGGGTGTTTTGCCTGCATGTATCTCTGTACCACTCGTGTGCAGAAGAGGGCGTTTGATCCCCTGGAATTGGAGTTAGAGTTGTGAGCTGCTGTGTGGGTACTGGGAATTGAGCTTGGGTACTCTGGAAGAGCAGCCAGTGCTGTGGTCATAATTCTAATTACACTTTGAATATCTAAAGTAACTTCGTTTAGTCTAATCCCCCAAACCCAATTTCACTTAACTTTTGGACAGAACATTCTCTAAATGGCTGGGCACGGCTTTGTATACCTGTAATTCCAGCCCTTGGGCAGGAGGAATTTTAGTTCTAATTTGGGTTGTAGAGTTTTCTAAAATGAATTTTACAGGTTGAAGATGTATTGCTTGCCTAGCATGCAAGGAACCCTAAGTTTGATTTTCCAACACTGAACAAACCAGGTGGGGTTGGACATAGGAGAGTCAGGAGTTTAGCAAATTGAAGGTAGGCTTAGGACCTTAGAAAGGCATTGAATGCTTTTTGCCAGCATATTAGCTAGATAGCCTCAATTCCTTCCCTTCTGAGTTTAAGTGAGCAGTCGAGTGAGGATCTTCAGATGTGTAGGCATATCTTAACTGTTCTCCTCCTTAGTCTTTTGGGATATGGTCTCTCACTGAACCTGGAATTCAATCACTGTCTTTTTGCATAGGCTGGTGGCCAGGAAAACCCAGTTTTTCCTGTCTTTGCTTCTCTTCCCTCCCCAATCCTCAATGCTGGTGGTACAGTCATGAGGGCTGTGTCTGGGGCTTGTTGGTGCTGAGATCTCAAGTCTGGTTCTCATGCTTACACAGCAAGTGCTCTATCTGGTGTCTTAGGGTTTTCTTTGCTGCCATGAAAATACCATGACCAAAAAGCAAGCTGGCGAGGAAAGGGTTTATTTGGCTTACACTTCCATATTGCTTTATCATCAAAGGAAGTCAGGACAGGAACTTAAACAGGGCAGAATCTGGAGGCAGAGGCTGATGCAGAGGCCATGGAAGGGTGCGGCTATACTGGCTTGCTCAACCTGCTTTCTTATAGAACCCAGAGCAACCAGCCCAGGGATGGCACCACCCACAATGGGCTGACCCCCTCCCCCTCATTGATCACTAATTAAGAAAATGCCTTACAGCTGCCTTAAAGATGGAAGCATCTCTTCTATTGATGTTCCCTCCTTCAGATAACTCTTTGTGTATCAAGTTGACAGAAGACTAGCCAGCTCTGCCGGGCAGTGGTTACGCATTTAATCCCAGCACTCGGGAGTCAGAGGCAGGTGAATTTCTGAGTTCAAGGCCAGCCTGGTCTACAGAGTGAGTTCCAGGACAGCCAGGGCTATACTGAGAAACCCTGTCTCAAAAAACCAAAAAAAAAAAAACAAAAAAAAAACAAAAAAAACCCCAAAAAGAAAGAAAAAACAAAAACAAACAAACAACAACAAAAAGACTAGCCAGCTCAATGACCCTTATGACCCCCTGTCAATTTAGCATGCAACACACCACTATTAAGCCATACCTTTCCTTTCTTATTCATCCCCAAGATCTCATATTAACAACATAAATATGGGGCAGGGAGATATGGCTCAGTGGTCAAGAGCACTGGCTGCTCTTCCAGAGGACGTAGGTTCAATTACCACCAACTACATGTCAGTTCACAAAAGTCTGTAACTCCAGTCTCAGGATATCCAGCAGATGTAGACACAGGCAAGACACTAATGTACATAAGTAAAAAGATAACTTTTTAAAAAATAACTCTTAATAATTTTTAAGAATTTTTAAAAAATTCTTAAAAAATAACTTTAAAAGTCCCAATATTTACAAATTTAAACACATTAAAATGTTAGTCTCTTTAAAATATCCAATCTCTCAAAAAATCCAAAATCTTTTTTTTGAGACAGGGTTTCTCTGTGTAGTCTTGGCTGTCCTGGAACTCACTCTGTAGACCAGGCTGGCCTTGAACTCAGAAATCCTCCTGCCTCTGCCTCCCGAGTGCTGGGATTAAAGGCGTGCGCCACCACTGTCCAGCCCCAAAATCTTTTAAAAGTTCAAAGTCTTTCAGCTATGGGCTCCTGTAGAATCAAAAAATAAGTTAAGCACCTTCTTCAGAGGGAAGAACCAGGGCACAGTCACAATCTGAACCAGCCCAAACCAAATTCTAACAGTTTACAACTCAAAGTCCAATTATCTGAGATTCACTCACTATCATCTGGCTCCTCCAAAGAACTTGAATCACTTTTCCAGCTTTGCTCTCTGAAGCACACACAGCTTGTCTTCTAGGCTCAAGCATGCTACACTCCACTGCTGCTGCTGTTCTTGGTGGTTATCCCATGGTACCAGCATCTCCAAAAGTGCTGGGGTTCTTTTCCTGCAAGTGGGCTGCACTTTCCCCAGTAGCCTCTCACAGGCGTTCTTCCTTGGGCCAAATTTCAACTTCCCTTTAGTCCTGGGCCTTTAACTGACATTGGGGCTGCACCTTCAGCAGTGACCTCTTCCTGGCACTCTGACAGTGCCAAGCCTCAACTACTCTGTGACTCCTTTATTCATCCAAAGTAAGTACCACCTGAGTGACTTTTACACATTACCAAGTCCAGCTGCTAACATGAGATACAGCCTTGGCCATCTCTGGAACACAGTTTCTCTGCTCTCTGAAAACACTTCCCAGATTTCACCTCAATGATGATGGTCTCTTCTTAATCACTACTAATTTAACTCCAGCTGATCAGCATCAATTGTCCCAGTAACACAAAGGTTTCTCTTCAGTCACGGTGGTCTCATTAATCAATTGTGGTCGACTCTTCATTTCTAGCTGACCAGAACAACAGAATCTCAATTCAAAATAGCAAATTGCCCTAATAGATTCTTTAAATTTCCCTCTGAAACTAGACTAGGCCTCCATCTTCTTTGCTCTCAACATTCTTATTCTCTAAGCTCCTCAGGATCTTCCCACTGAGTTCTCAACACTCAACAGCTTTGCTAACCCTAAGTTCCAAAGCACTTCCACAATCCTCCCCAAAACATAGTTAGCTCTGTCACATTGATACCCTACCATCCTGGTACCAACCTGTCTTAGAGTTTCTCTTGCTGCAATGAAACACCATGACCAAAAAACAAGTTGGGGAGGAAAGGGTTTGTTTAGCTTACTCTTTCAAATGCTGTTTGCTGTTTATCACTGAAGGAAGTCAGGACAGGAACTCACACAGGGCGGGAACCTGGAGGCAGGAGCTGATGCAGAGGCCATGGAGGGGTGCTGCTATACTTTTCTTGTTTCTCCTGTCTTGCTCTGTCAGCCAGCCAGTCTACATGCCTTTTCCTTTTCTTCCATTCCTTTCCTGGTTTTTTGTTTGTTTGCTCTGGAGATAGGGTTTCTCTGTATAGCCTTGGCTGCTCTAGAACTTGATTTGTAGACCAGGTTAGCCTTAAACCCAGAGATCCACTTTGCCTCTGCTTCTTAAGTGCTGGAATTAAAGTTCGGCACCACCACTGCCTGGCCTTAGTCCACTTTCTTGTAGAACCCGGGACCACCTGCCCAGTCACTAATTAAGAAAATGCTTGGATCTTATGGAGGCTTCTTCTCAGTTGAAGTTCCCTCCTTTTAGAGAACTCTATTTTGTGTGTCAAGTTGGCATAAGACTAGCCAGCACATCTGGTAAGCCATCTCCCCAGCACTTTCCTTTGTTCTTTTGGTGTTGTTGATTGAAGCCAGGGTCTTGTGGATAGCTGGCATATGTGTAGCATCAGGCTACAGCTCTCTATCCCTTTGTGGCCTTTTAGTACTTTTAAAAAATAAAGCTTGGCGTGGTAGTGCATTAGTGCATGCTCATCATTCCAGCTGTGCGTGTGTGCCCGTGTGCGTGTGTGTGTGTCTGTGTCTGTGTGCGTGTGCGTGTGTGTGTGTGTGTGTGTGTGTGTGTGTGTGTGTATAGAGAGGTGGAAGGGTTAGGAGTTGATGATCAGCAATTATATAGCCAGCTGAAGTCAGACATGGTCACATGAAATCCTCTATTAAAAATAAAACTAAAATAACAAAAAATAACAAAAAATAAACTCCTCAACAGTACAACCAGATAGTCTGTTCTTCCCAGAGAATGTGATAACAGTGCTTACCACATGGATTAGATATATTTAGATTTAGAACTTTTACTTCAAGACTGGAGATTAAGCCCGGGGCCTTTCTCATGCAGGGCGAGCTCTCACCACCCAGCCCCTGGATTTAGGTTTAAGTGTGAAGTATTTTAGACAGAAGCATGGTGAGCAATAAGAACATTCATCTATCCAATACTCATCAAAGAAGATGTTGCCAAAGATTCTGTATCCCTTGCTGTCCCTGCTGTTATTCCCTTCCCTCACAGCTGTGCAGTGGGTTGGGGTTGATCTATATCTTTTCCATGAATATAGTTACACCCTTCTGCACTGTTCTATTTTTAAAGAAAATGATTCTTTTTTTTTTCTTAAAAAAAAAAATACTCCCCAAACAGGGTTTCCCCAATATAGCATAGCTCAGGCTGGCTTTAAACTTTATTGATCCTTTTGTTCCAGACTTGTGAGTGCTGGAATTACAGGAGTGAGCCATTGTGGCAGGCTAGAATGTGTTCTTTTGTGTTTATTTTGTATGTGTTATATTGAATTCTTGCAATATCCCTTTGAGATAGGTACTTTCTCCACATTTTGCAGATGAGGAAACTGAAGATGTCAGAGTTTAAGTCATTTACTCAAGGACACACAGCTATTAAGTGGTGGAGCTAGGATTCAACCCAGGTAATTAATTCCAAGGTTATCACTTAAAGCTCTTAGTGTACAATTCCTTGTCTCAAGCTTGAAGTTAAAAGTTAACAACAGAAAACCAAGAACACTGAAAATGTGTAGGTTTTCACGATCCTTCTAATGTTTAAAAAAATCTGACCCAAGTAGGCGTAGATTTGACCTCGACATTTTTTTCATTTAGTATGACTGTTTTTGCTTCAAAAATACCATCAGTAATTGAGGTGCTGTGCTAGACAGACATAGTGTGCAAATCAGCATGCAGTCTGTGTCTTCCATTATCTTTTCAAAATGGAAAAACTCTGAAGCCTGTAAAAAGCTTTCATTTCAAAAAAAAAAAAAAAAGACCAGAATATACTAAATTATTTTGGTCAGGACAAAGTTTGAATTATTTATGTATGAACATTTTCTTCTCTTGCTGTTTGTTTCTTTTTATTATATGGCTGGAATTTAAATTCTGTCTTTCTCAGTAGACTTTTGAGTTCTTCTAGGGTTTTTTGAGACAGGGTCTGATAGCCCTGCTGGCCTCCATCTCCAGTCCTCTGGCCTGCACTTCCTTAGTACTGTGATTCCAGCTTTACTTTTGAGGTCTTTTTTTTTTTAAGATATATTTATTTATTTTATGTATATGAGTACACCATTGCTCTCTTCAGATACACCAGAAGAGGGCATCAGATCTCATTACAGATGGTTGTGAGCCACCATGTGGTTGCTGGGAATTGAACTCATGATCTCTGGAAGAGGTGCTCTTAACCACTGAGCCATCTCTCCAGCACCCATTTTTGAGTTCTTAAAGATAAATATATTGACCATTCTGGGCCCAAGTACCTACTAGAGTATCTGCCATAAGAAAGAGTGAGCAAATATTTGTTGAGTGATTGGTACTTTTTTAGTAAAAATTGTTTAATATTTCATCATGTGGTAGGGGGACTCACTGATTTGAACAAGAAAGATGTTATGAAACTGATTTTTATTCCATGTTTTTATATCCCCCCCTTTTATTTTGAACTGGATCTGAATAATGCTGTGTTGATGTTCTTTTTTGTATTCTGTTTTCTTGAAGTGTTTTACATGACACTTTATGACATAGTCCTCTGGACACTAAACTATTACTATTTTTAATTTCTTCATTAAGTACCTGATCCTGCAGCTTTCTGAGTTTAAGATGCTCGGCTGTAATCGATGCATTTAGTTATGTACATAATATGTAGTATGTTTGTTTCTTATTGAAGTTTTGAGCGAGCCAGTCTGCCTGCCTTCCTTTTTGTTCGTTCGTTCATTTTTTTTTGAGACGGGGTTTCTCTATGAAGCCCTGGCTGTCCTGGAACTCACTCTGTAGACCAGGCTGGCCTCGAACTCAGAAATCCGCCTGCCTCTGTCTCCCGAGTGCTGGGATTAAAAGTGTTTTTTTTGTTTTTATTTCCAGTGTTTTATTTCCGTAGACTACTCCACTCTTCTTAGCACTTTGGCACAGTCCTTACTGTTTTCCCATGTAGTATTGGAGAAGATTTATTTACATAGAGTGAGGTAAAGGGAAGTATGAGTCCCAGTTGTGTCTGTGTTCTGTCCTACATAGAAGCTTAAAAGGGGCATACCTTAATAGGCAACTTGATCTGATTTGAATGTTTGGAGGGTACTGTCTTTCAATCAACCACTCAGAAACTGCTTTCTGGACAACTTGACACCTCTGGTTCAGATGTATAGCGATCTTTCTAGTCTTCGTTTCCTATAGGTTCTGTCTAATGGCACAGAAAATGACTGTCTTTTAAGTGAGACCAATTCGGTCATCTTTTAACTAAGAGCTTAATAGATTTTATTTATTATTAGAATTTTAATATTTAATTTTATATGCAAACGTGTTTTGCTCGTCTGTATGTATGTTGTATGTATTTGTATCATGTATGTGCCTGGTGCCCATGGAGGCCAGAAGAGGGAATCAGATCTCCTGGAACTGAGTTATACATAATTGTGTGCTGCTACCTGAGTTCTGGGACTCAAACTTGGGTCCTTTGCAAGAGCAACATGTGCTCTTAATTATTGAGCCGTCTCTCTAGCTCCCTAATTATTTGTGATGGAGCTCTCTTTATGTTGCACAGAATAGTCTCAAACTCATGGGATCAGATCATCCTTCTGTTTGAGCCAACCTACTTGTTTGGACTATAGGTGCACATCACCATGCCTGGTTTTATATTTCTCATTTGTTATTTATTTCTATTTGCTGAAAAAAATTTACTTCTGAGACAGTATCACTATGTAGCCCATTCTAGCCTTGCATCCTCTGCTTTACTTAGCCTTTCTAGTGCATGGGGTTACAGGTATGTACTGGTTTTCTTCTTCTCCCTCCCCCTCCCCCTCTTCTTCCCCCTCCCCTCTTCTTCCCTCTCTCTCCCCCTCCCCTCCCTCTTTCCCCCTTTCCGTCTCCCCCCTCCTTCTTTCTTATAATTCATTCTATTTTTTGTTTTTAAATTATGTTTTACTATTTATTTTGTGTGAGTGTTTATGTGTGTATGCATGCTTACACAAGAGTTGATTCTCTTTTAGCCATGTGAATCCCAGGGATCAACTCAAGCTTGTCAGCAAACTGAGCCATTGTCCAAACCCTTACTGCTTTAAAAAAATAAATAAAATAAAAAAGAATAGAATATGTGTTTAAAAATTTTGTCCAATTCTCTTTATGTGTGAGGGGATGGGGTGGGGGAGTGTGGTCAGGTATGTGTTTAGAGTGGCCATGTGTATCACGTTTTGTAAGTGGAGCTTAGAGTCTATTTTCTTTCTACCATAGGGGTTCCCAGGGTTGAACTCAGGTCATCAAGTGTGGTGGCAAGTACCTTTACCAGATGAGACATTTCACTGGTCTTGTACTCACCCCCCCCCCCCCAATCTGAGTTTAACTTTTGTTCTCAATCTGAGACTGTTAAGACATGGTGTATAAAGGTATCAACTAATGTAGTAAGTTGAAACAACTCAGAGAAAAAAATGTCACTTTTCTGTAAGCTGTAGACAGCCTAGTATTGGGCAAACTGAAGCACCACAGAGAGTGAATCTAATAGGTAACTAACTCTCTGTTCTTATACATGGTATATTTAACAGCCAGGACCGGAAATTTGCCCCATAAAACTGTATTGGCATTTAAAATTGTACTTTGTTCTGGCTTCTAGTTCTCTGTCTGGGTCTTGTAATTCTAGTAACTCTACTTCTCTCTTCTCTTTCACCAGCCAAGGACATCTTTCTTCACTGACTTTTATGGTCAGTCTCTTAGATGGGCCCACCCCAACTTCCAAACCTGAGACCCACCCCAGGAAGAAGCCAAATTCATTCATCACCTCAGTTCTCTAAAGACAGTTAGGGGAGGCCATTAACAGGAGAGAGAAACTGAATGGGAGGCTCAAGTCAGGGATACTGAAAGCAGTAGTTTAGAAACATCCCTTGTTTTCTGGCTAGAAATGCCAGAGGAGAGCTCTGATTACTCATCTCTTCTTAAGTGAACATCCCTGCCTGGATGGATGCTATCTGTGAGGGGAGGGACTAAAACTTTAGCCCAGATTCCTAGATTGTCATGGTAGAAACGAGTTATATCCCCCAATTTTAGTCCATCTCCCACACGTTTTTAGGTTACATCTTCACAGGAGGGAATGTTACATTGAAGAATGAAACCTTCCTCTAGGTGAAGACATGCCATTGTCTTGTCCCTTAACAATTAACCTGACTGGGCAGGTCAGTTACCAAGCTCTTGGTAGGTTTGGCTGAGTATCTTCCTTAAGCTATGCTTAAGGAGTAGGAGATAGAAGTGTCCTTATAAGAAGAAAATATACTTTTCTTCCCCAGAATTCTTGCCCTCTGCAGTCACCCTAGAGCCATCAGAAACTTCTGTTGAGTTTGGCCCTTCTCCGCTTTTTGTCTTTTAGGTACTAGCTTGAGCTGAAGTGTGACTCAGGTACTTTAGGCCTTTTATTGTTTCTCTACGGCTCCCTTCCTGATCCTGGCACTGCTTGTCTGTCACGTGACTGATCTCCATGCTGGCTTAAGCCCAACAGCATGGTTTTGTCTCTTCTCTCTCTCCTTCAGGCTGCTGTCAAGATTTACAGCTTGCCTTCTGGAGTTTTTCTTTCAAACTCTATTAATTATCCTGGAGCTTAAAAAAAAAAAATCACGCTGTGGTATGGACTTTGTGATTCTGTGACTGACTGCTTAGACTTTATGCCAGATCACCTGTTTTTCTTTTACCTATCTTAGGTTCTTGATTTTTTTTTTCCCCAAGTTAGTTTATGTTTATGCTCTTGGACTAGATTTAGGCTTTTTCTAACAGTCTTTTTGTTCACTTTGTAGAACCATTGGGGTGTTTGTGGAGAAATATTGTTTTCCAGCAGAGCTTCCAAGCTCTTGTAGGTGGTGCTGGGGTGAACCAGGGCGTTAGTGCATGCTAGGCAAGCTCTCTACCACTCAGCTCTACTCCTGTTGTTTCTAGTAGTGTTTGTTCTTGACTTTTGAGAGTATCTAACCTTGAACCTGTACTGATCCTCCAACTTTTGCTTCCTGAGTGCTGGGATTCCAGGCTGAGCCACCATGTTTTGCTAGGTAACTTTTCTCCATGAATCGAGTTAAGTAAAGCCTATTTTTTAAAAGTAGACTGGGCTTTGGGCAGTTACAGTTCTTGGTCACTAGCAGTTGTGCTCTCCGGATGCGTTTTACATTTTTCTCATTATATACTACATATGCAGCATACCAGTTTGTTTATAAATGTTTTATCCTGAGGCCTGTGGCATTTATAGTTTACTATTAAAGAAGAAATGACTCTTTAAGTAGATTTGTAACTATTAAGCATCTTATTTTCAGTGAGACATACGTGTTTAATGCCTTGTTTATTGAAATTTTACTATTTCTTTCTGTCCCTTTCTTCCCTCTCTTTCCCTTCTTCCCTTCCTATCGTTCTTCCAACCTTCCTTCTGTTCTTCTGTCCCTGATAGGGTCTCATGTCTCCTAGGCTGGCTTTTAACTCCTGACTCTTCGTCCTCACCTTCTGAGTGCTTGGATTACAGGTGTCCACTCCCATGCATGATTTAGGCAGTGCTGAGAATTGAACCCAGGCCTTTCTGCATTCTAGACAAGCACTCTGCCAACTCCACCACACCCTTGTCTGGAAGCTTTGTGATTTCCTAAAAGCTTTTGATTATGATAATGTCATGTACACAAAATCAGATCACTGAACATTCATGTATTCTGCAGTGAGCACATCTTACCCCCCAACCCCCTTTCTTTTTCTAACTTCTAGCTCCCCAGGTTTGGGATTTTTTTTCTTTTTCTTTTCTTTTCTTTTTCTTTCTTTTTTTTTTTTTTGTTCTGTTACTTCTTTTTCTGGAGTATTTTAAAACAAATCTTAGTGGGTGTGTCATTTTATCTGTAAATGTAGTTTTGAGATATTGAGAGACTTGGTTCAGATGCTGCTTCTGTCACCTGTCATCTTGTGCTCTTGAGCAAATTGCTGAGTTTTTTTAAAACTAAATTTCTTCATAGGCAAAACGGGGATCATGATTTCTACCTTAATTCCAACGTGACCTGAGGAGGGCTGGGGATGTAGTTTACTTAGTAGTAGAAAGTTTGCCGAGCATGCATACACCTCTGGGTTTTATTCCTAGCAGCACATAAGCTAGGCATAGTGGTGCATACTGTTCAATTCCAACACTCCTTAATGAGGCAGAAACAGGAGTATCAGCTTTAGTAGCAGTCTCAGGCCAATATGAATAACAAAACGCTGACCCAAAACCAAAGAAAGAACAGAACAAATGAGATAATAAATATAAAAATATTTTGTAAATTTAGACCCTTGACTATTTCTCATAAAATGAAACAATACTACGCAGATAGTATGGGGGCGGGGTGAACTCCGTGATCCCATAGCAAGCAGATTGTTGATCTGCATGAGGCAAGAAGGAAGTCCGGTTCTGCAGGACTCAGTAACTGGTATTGGTTCAACTTCTGTTGTCTGACACTGGCTTAGAATTTACTATGTACCCCAGGTTACCTTGAGCTCATGATGATTTACCTGCTTCTGCCTCTCTAATGTTGGGATTACAGGAATGAACCAGCACACCTGACAGACACAGGTGTTCCTATGTCCTGTCTTGATTTCTTTAGTAGTTAACACTTTGTAATCTTTGTAGAGATTTACTCAGTTTTGGGATTTGCACATGGTAACTTTGGAGCTTGTTAGCAAACTTTATCATAGCTAACCCGGATTTAGCAAGTCTCATGTTCTTAGAAACCAGCCAGTATTTTTTATGGGAAGTTGTATGAATAGTTTTGGGAGCAAAGCATAAGAACATTTCTATTTTATGTCTTTTCCATATGCAGAGGATGCCAGCCCCCATCAGGTTGCGGGAGCTGATCCGGACCATCCGGACAGCCCGAACCCAAGCTGAGGAACGAGAAATGATCCAGAAAGAATGTGCTGCAATCCGGTCGTCATTTAGAGAAGAAGACAATACATACCGGTGTCGGAATGTGGCAAAGTTACTATATATGCACATGCTGGGCTACCCTGCTCACTTTGGACAGGTAGGCTGAGTGGAGACCACATCTGGCAAGGACACTTCTTTTTGAATGACAGTGACTTGGGAAGTCAAATTTTTCCTGGCAGGGAGATACTTTGATAGCCTGCAGTTCGCATTCTGATCATTCTGACACCAAGGCTAGGATGGGGACAGCAACCGTGTACCTGGAGGGGCGTGGTTCCCTCATCTGCTTTCCCACTGTAATTATTCCTTTATGTGGATCAGAGATTTGTTTTTGTCGTTTTGTTTTTAATGATGGCCTCTAGCTTAAATATTTACTGGGATTAACCAGAGGACTGGTTGTTCTGCCAGGGGATCTGGCTAAAATGAATATTTAATTAGTATTTGCTAAATGTTTTCTTAGTTACTTTCCCTGTGCACGATATATGGAAAACTGTCTGGATAGATGTATTTAAGTTAAAGATATTTTGTTTTGTCCTGATTTCCTCAGGCCTTACTTGCTGCCACTTTTGTGCAAATCTTTCTGCCTGCTGATTCTTCTCTTTCTGACACAAATGCCTGTTCTTTGCTTTCTCCAGTATATGCATTGAGTGTGATAGTCTCAGTTATAGGTGCTTTTTTTCTTTTGATGCTTATATTGTGATAAAAGGGGGCTTAGAATTTAGTCACAGGGAAGGGTATATGAGTTATTTTACTATTTCTTTTCTTTTTCTGTTTTCTTTTCTTTCTTACAATTTCTAATTAGTTTTAAATTCTATTTTACTTAAGAGTTAGTGCTAACTGAGCCGTGGTGGCGCACGCTTTTAATCCCAGCACTCGAGAGGCAGAGGCAGGCGGATTTCTGAGTTTGAGGCCTGCCTGGTCTACAGAGTGAGTTCCAGGACGGCCATGGCTACACAGAGAAACCCTGTCTCAAAAAACCAAAAAAAAAAAAAAGAGTTAGTGCTAAGTAGTCTTTTTAAGGAATGGACTACAAAATTGAAAAATGTGCAGTACCAGGGAAGAAAACGACTACACATCCAGCTTTTCTCAAAGATAACTTGATACATCTGTCAAGAACAACAGTCAGCTTATGTTTAGCTCAGAAACTTCAGTGGAAGGAAATCTGCTGCCAACTTAAAACAAAAAGTACGGAGATTGAATTTTATCAGACTGGTTTCAGTTAGTGTTACGCTCATGTTGGGGGTGTAGCCTCTTTAGAAATACATGATTGTCCGAGGAAAACTGAGGTATTACTGTAAGAAGAAAGGAGACTGAGTTAGAAGAAAGGGATCAGCAAAAACAGTGCTGTCTCCTGTGGATGTATTCATTCATTATCTGATTTCAGTGGGAGTACTTGTAAATAGCATTTTTCATATCTGTTGCTAACAGTTTTCTTAAAAAATATAATCAGCGCCTCCTTTGATACATATAGATTTTATATTCTTATAGAATTAATGGACCAGAACCTAAGGATGTTAATATTTGAAGATATAGGCTACATTAAATTTGATCCAGACAGTTACTGTATATGCATAACATATTAGAAACCATGAGTGTCTATATAGTCTTGGTTGATTATCAGTTGAGACATTAGGTCTGATTTATAGAAATCTGATTAGGAATTTAGCTTTAAAAAGAAAAGGTAACCTGGTTGAAAAAAGACTCTGAGTACAGTCAGGCATGGTGGCGCACACCTTTAATCCCAGCACATGGGAAGCAGAGCTAGCCTGCTCTACAAACTGAGTTCCAGAATAGCCAGAGCTACATAGAGAAACCCTGTCTCAGCGCGCACACACACACACACACACACACGTGCGCGCCAAAAAACAAAACCAAACCAAACCAACAACAACAACAGCAAAAAACAAACTGAAGAGTCAGTCCCCTCCATTTGGAGATGTCCACTATTATGTATTTCTAAGGGAATTCTAAGGGAGACAGCTCTTGAATTTAAAATCAGAGTAGATTTAAGATTTCAAGGAGATTTTATTTTGAAAAAGATACATGTGTATGTACATGTCTGTACACACATGCACATCTAAGGTTAAGATTAATTTCTGGAACATGATTAAATGAAAGTACATTGTAGTGGTGGGATTCTTGCCTGATATATGTAAGGCCCACACTTGATCCATAGCACCACATTAAAAGAGATTACTTTCAAGGTCTAGGTGACATTTTGGGGATGTTTTAAAATGTAATTATTTGATAAAACACTGAGTTTTTAGTTGAAAAGTATAAATACTCAAAAATGCTGTGGTAAATTTTTGGTAAAAAAAATCTTTCTGTTTGGGGCTAAGAATTATAAGCCCACTACTCTTGTTTGTTTTACTTAAAAGTCCCTTCCTGGTTCATATCAGTAATTTTCTTTATAATATGTTCATAAAACGTTCATATCTTGATTCTCTCACTTCTGTGTCTGAGTGGCAGCTCTTGTTTAATTGTGTAATGGCTGCCCTATCTATGAGTACGTTTTGTTTGTCAGGCGGCTGTTTGGTATGTTAGTCAGGGGCTCCTGAAAACGGCTAGTTCAACTAAGGTGACTATTGAGAGGGAACAAGAATTCCCTGAATATTGATTCAGGTACTGGAAACCTTTTAAATGTGATTTAAGCAATTGGAATACGTGAGTCAATTGTATATTTTATGAAATGGAAATACAGTTAAAGTATTTCTACTGAAAATGTATACAAATTGAAATGTGCTGTAAGTGTAAAGTACATTCTGTATTTAGAAGCCTCATATACAAAAGTGTAAAATATTTAATACTTTCTATGATTATATGTTGAAATATGATACTTTAGATAAGTTGGTTAAATAAAATGTGTTATGACAACTAATTTTACCTGTTTCTTTTTAATTTTTATTGCAGTGTCTAGCATGATACTGTCAATAGAAACAAAATACGAAAAGCCAGGCATGGTGGTGCATGCCTATAATCCCAGCACTTGGGAGGCTGAGGCAGGAGGATTGCTGCATTTTCAAGGTTAGCTTGGGCTACATAGCAAATTTGAGGCAAGCCTGGGCTACATAGTAAAACCCTGTCTCAAAAATGCTAAGAAACAATTTTTTTTTTTTTACAGATGAGACACATAAACAATGTAAACATTTTAGAAGCCACTGAAATAAAAATCTCATTCAAGTTTTACAGTAAAACCTTTAGGTAGGTAATTCTCTCAAAGATGAATTCTTGCCCTATGAAGAGGGAGCTGGAAAAACAAAACAAAACAGAGTTTTAAATGATTTGTTTAAATTCATTCAGCTAGTAAATATTAGAGTGAACTTCAGCCTTCTGTAACACAAAAGCCTATTCAGCTTTGGGGTTTAGTTAAATTCTATAAATAGCTACTTCCACTAAGTTTATGTATTTTAGCCCTGCCGAACCACTGAGCGACTGAGATAGCAACAACCTCGAGCATCAGTTTAAAAGAATAAAACAATAGTTCACAGTCAGAATTGGGAGAAGGGACTCACAACATCAGGCCAGGATAGCTGTTGTTGAGGCAGCCATCGAAAGAAAAGAAACTTTTAGCTCCATGGTTGTCAATGCCAGAATCCAAGAGCAAACCTGTAAGGGTTAGACTGCCTGCCTGCCTAGTGTGGATTCTGCCTTTCCTAACTTACTGTCTGATGATTTGGAACAAGACCTTTGACTTTCCTCCCTTCCTCCCGCTCTTCCTCTCTTCCTTTTCTCTTTTCATGTCCCCCTCTCCCTTTTTCTTTTTCTTTTCTCTTTGACCTTTGCGTGTGAGTGTCCTCATCTGTAAAATGGAGACAATCTAGAACCCTACTTTATTGGGCTGTACGAAGACTAAGTTAATAATTGTCAGATAGTTATGTTTTGTACATAAAGCATTACCTATTTTATCATTTCCTCGAGGAGTGCAAACACAGCTATTAGAAGTTCTGAATTCTAAGAGATTGTCTTTTATATTGTCAGGGTCTGTCAGAAACAGTACCCTTAACATTTCATACCAGAAACATTTCCCAAAAGATGCATAACCTTTCACTTGCTTGGTTTAGATACAATGCCAAAATAGTTTCCTAGTACATGTTTATCTCTGTGTGTGTCCGTACCCCACTGTGCACATGTGGGGAAGGTAAGATGAGAGCTTGCAGGGATTGCCTCTCCCTCCTCCTTATAGATCTCAGGGGTGGAACTCAGTTTGCAGGTTGGTGACAAGTGCTTCTACCCGTGGAGCCATCTTGTAGACCATAAGTTGTATATCTAAAGGATATTTTAGGAGTAGAAAACTGGGAACCAGGACCAAATTTTTATATAGTTGTGGAAGTTGTTTTGAAATTGCTGCTAGTATATAAAAATGAAGGAACTTCACGTAGAAAAACACTGGCTTCTGCTCTATCTTAGAAACACCAGAAGCTGTGGACTCACTTTTCCAGGTGACAGAGCGCTGGGCAGTGTTCTCCGTTTCTCCTTAACTTCAGCCTGTCTGCTATGTCTTGTTCCCTGTGTCGGTGTAGTGTAGCTGTCCACTCCTTCATAATCATGGTACTGCTATAAAGTCTCATGCATTCTAAGAGACATTTATTTGCAGGTTCTATAGAACATCTATTCCTAATTAAAAACAGTATTCTTAAAGATCTGTCTTTCTGTATATGTGTACACGCACATGCTTTGTTCTAATTTTTCATTTTAGTAATTGTGTCATAGATAAAGAAATGCTCTTTTAAACGCAGTTTTTATTTGAGACTTATTTATTTTTAGTATATGTGTATGGGTGTCTTGCATGGGGGTATGCCTATGTACCATATACATGCAGTGTCTGCAGAAGCCAGAAGTGGGTGTCAGATACCTTAGAACTGGAGTCACATCTGGTTGTTAGCTGCTGTGTTGGTCCCAGGCCCTCTGGAAGAGCATTCAGTGCTCTTAACTGTTGAGCCATTTCTCCAGCCCCCTAGAAAAATAGTTTTTATAAATTTCTTTGTCTAGCAACATTATTGAGTTTGATTCTCAGAGTTGCCTTCTCTGTGGTTAGTACAATTGTCTGAGAACAATGGGAATTCTTTCTCTTCCTTTATCATTCTCAGTACTTGTTTCATCTGTTTACTACTCTGTATAGGTATTGCAGTATCAAAAAGAGAGATCCTAGCACTATCAAAAAGTGTTTAATCCTAGCACTTGGGGTTAAACAAGCAGAGGAAGGAGGATCTCTGTGAGTTGGTATACAGTGAGCTCCAAGACAGCCAGGACTACATAGAGAGATCCTTCTCCCCCTCACCCCCAAAGCTAATAATAAACAAGTAGGAAAGAAACAATGATAGGCATTCTTATTAAAAATCTTAAACTATATATTATGACTAAATATGGTAACTGTCATTGTCCTTCGGTTGTTACCCTTTATTGTATAAAAACCTCTTGATATTTGATTTCAAAAAGCCCTTTTTCCACTGTGTCCCGAAACAATCATGGCTTTCTCCTTAACCACTGTTAGTTATTCTGATTGATAGTTACTCTGCTATATTCTCCTTTGTAGTTTGATTTTTTCTTTTCCATTGCTAAATTGACCCTATCAATATTTGAACACATATATTACCTTATTTCAGTGTGTTTTGTCCCTTAACATGTCTGGAAAATAGGAGCTGGGCATGTCACTTAGGTGGGAGGGGATTTGCCTAGCTACCAATGATGCATACCTGTAATTCCAATACTTTGGAGCTGGAAGCAAGAGGATCAGAAGTTCAAAGTCATGTGAGAATATATACAGTTTGAGGCTAGCCTAGGATATATGGGACTTGTCTCAAAAAAGAAAGAAAAGTCTTAAAAACAGTGACTGGACCATTAACAGACCCAGATTGTGATCTCAGAATGTCTTTTCACTTTAAAAGACCAGAATCAGAATGATGACAGATCCTAAATGCAGGCTAAGAATTGTAGAAAACAAGTTAGAGCCATTAGTCTGTGTCAGGGACCAGAAAGACACTACAGAGATTGTTTGTAGACGGTTCAAGTAGTCATTGGAAGAGCTGTCATGTTCCCAGCTCTGTTAAATGTGTATTGGGGCTAATAGTTAATTGATTAAAACATACAAGCCCTCTCTTGATCTAGCATGTAGGTGTTGAGCCCAGGCCCTAGAGCACGGTAAGCATGGGCTGTACCATGGAAGTCTGTCTTTAGCATCAATCTAGTTAGTATCCATGAAAACCAATTAATATTTAGACAAAATTTTATGAATTTCATTGGTTATCTTTAAGAGATTCTACAAAATTAACTCATTTTGAAACTGGTCAACAGAAGGAAAGAAACATTTATCTTTGCTTTCCTTACCAATGTTTTTTTCTGAAAGAATTGTCAGTAACCCGATGGTACAGAGAAGTTGCTTCTTAGAACTTTTGTTTAGCTGATACAGAAGTAAAGAGCTGTAAAAGAATGAGAATGTTACTGTCTTGTGACAACACCTGGTGATCAGGAAAGTGATAGTGTGCGCCCTGATGAAAGTGGGCATTGCTACCTTAATGTGAAAGAGCAAACCAGAACAATCTTCAGATTGAAAAACCTGCATTAACTTATAGAGTGGAAAGCAGTTCTTGTCCATTACATGAAACAACATGTAGCTGTGTTCATGGCAGCATTGTTTTCCTAATAAAACAGTGGAAAGAACCAGTTGTTCTCAAAAACAGTAGGTAAGTTTATACTCACGTGTAGGGGCACATGTGTGGGGTGGGGAGTGGGACCATCCAGTAAATGTGACTTATTAGCATTGTGTGGATGGGGAGCCAGGAGATCGGCGATAGGATGTATTTTTGTAATGTTTAAGACACCCTCAAAACCAGCTTTTCCACATGTGCGGGAGGGACAGCATCTTTGTGTGATTGTTTGTATCTGAAATGGAGAGGAAGCAAATGCCTCCGAGGCTCAACATGCAGAGGCTTCAATTGAAATTACAATATTAAAAAAAAGTGTAAGACAGGTCTGCTAGTGTAGACCTGTAATCTAGCTACTTAAGGAGAATTGAAAGTGCAGAGCCAGCCTGGGCAACTTGGTAAGGCACAGTAAAGATTAAATAAATGGCTACGGACATAGCATAGTTGTCAGAGTGCTTGTCTAGCATGTCCCATGCCCTAGGTTCAGTTCAGGCGGCACAAGCCTGCAATTTCAGCGCCTGGAGTTGGAAGCAGATCAAGAGTTCAGAGTCATCCTCAGTTACATTGTGAATGTGAGACCAGACTAGGCTACAAGAGATACAGTCCTAAAAGTAACAAAACAAAAGGATCTGAGGTTTAGTGACAAAGTGCTAAACTGCTAGCTTAGCATGCCCAAGGCTCTAAATTGATGTTCAAGTATTACCCACCCTCCACATTAAGTAGGGTAAAATGTTGATTGATAAAAAGTAGTTCATTGTCAACTAGTGTTAGAGTTTTTATGTGTTTTGAATAAAATATAAAATATTTTATCGTCTTTCTCCCTCCCTCTCTGTCCCCTCTCCTCTTCCCCTCCCCCTTCTTTTCAGAGTTTCTCTGTGTAACAACTTTACCTGTCCTGGAATTTGTAGGCTTTGTAGATTTGGCTGGACTCAACTCTCAGAGATGAGTGCTGGGATTAAAGGTGTGCACCACCACACCCAGCTCATAGGTACTTTTCTTGGGAGGAGAAAGTGATTCGATATGTGTTGTCAGGTTTTAGGAATTTTTTTTTCTCGGACAGAAAAATGAAAAAAAAAAGTTTCTGGTCTCTAAGGATTTTGTATTGCTCAGCTTCATAGTGGTGGTGCTTGAAACAAGTTTGTTTTTTCAAAAATGTGTGTTATTTTTTTTATTGGTAAAATAAAACAAATGAGCATAGTTTTAGGCAAATGCATGTGTGTTCCTGACCTGTAAGAGTCTTTGAAAGCTAACAGAGTGGAGCACCTATTTTTTAATCTGGAAAGCCATGTTAAACACTGATAGAGGGGGCATTTACATTTGTTTTTATTTGCTTCAGGAAAGTGTAACAAGACCAGAGACCCATTGAATGCTCTTTTCTTTTTGGTATTTGTGTGCTTGTGTACTTGGCCATGTTGGTGCATGAGGCCGGAGGTTGCTGTGGGTTCTCATCCTCAGCTGCTAGTCCACGTTTTGAGGAAAGCTGCCTTTAGTAACTTAGAGCCCACAGTTCCAACTAAAGTGGCCAAGCAGTGTGAGCCTGGGGTCAGCCTGTTGTGCTCATTGCCTCATCTCCTGTCCATCCCCCTTTCTGGGGTCAAAGATGCTTACTGCTGAGCCTGACTCCTTAAACATTAAAAAAAAAAATTGTCATGTACTCCATGACTTGTGTGGAGATCATAGTTCATTTTGTGGCTTTCTTTTCTTTTCTTTTCTTTCCTTTTCTTTTCTTTTCTTTTTTTTCCTTTTCTTTTCAAGACAGGGTTTCTCTGTGTAGCCCTGGCTGTTCTGGAACTCACTCTGTAGACCAGGCTGGCCTTGAACTCAGAAATCTGCCTGCCTCTGCCTCTCGAGTGCTGGGATTAAAGGCGTGCGCCACCACTGCCTGGCTTGGATATCTGTTCTTCATTTCCATCATGTGGGTTCCAAGAATTGAACTTGGCTTGTCAGTAAGCATTTTTATCTGATAAGTCATCTTTCTGGCCCTCAAGTTTAACTTAAATTTTTTAAAAAAGTATTTTACTTATGTGTGTCAGTGTTTTCCCTGATGCATGTTTCTGTACTATGTGCACACCTGTGGCATAGCCTGGAACTGGAGTTATTGATAGTTGTGAGCCACCATGTGGGTGCCATGAATTGAACCCAGGTCCTTTGCAAGAGCATCAAGTGCTCTTAACTACCAAGCAATCCCTCCAACTGTCAAAACTAACTTTTCATAGATATCGCATCCTGCCAAGGAGGGTTCTAAGGTTGTTTCAGAGACCAGCTACAAAGAGCTAATGACTACCTGAAAACTGGATTGAAGTCCTTATGCTTAATATCCACTGAAACATATTGTTCCACTCCAAAGTTCTTAGAAAAAAAAATCATTTAGAATCTAGAAAAAATTTATAGAAATGAATTTGTTAGCCAGGTGTGGTTGTGCATCCTTTAATCTCAGCACTGAAGGCAGGCACATCTCTTTGGATTTGAGGCCAATTTGGTCATATCGCAAGTTCTAGGCCAGCCAGGACTGCATAGTGAGATTCTTGTCTCAAACAAACAAGCAAGCAAACAAAGTCTCTTCTTAAAATCTCCTCAGTCACAATTTCTTTGAGGTAGTCAGTCATAACTGTAATTATAGCATTTGGGAGACGAAGGCAGGAAGATCTTAAGGTCATCCTTGAGGTACACCTGGGAGCTGTAGTTAAGGGCCAGCCTGGGATACAGGAGAGCTTGTCTCAAAAAGCCATAAAGCTAAAAATAAATAGAATTTCCTAGAAGTGTCCTAGACTTTCAGAACTGCCTGCTGATTCTCACTTGTCCAGATAGAAATTCTTGTTCTAGAGGCGACTGATAG
>JADRCH010000311.1:1385598-1426365 GCA_019843965.1 Rhynchomys soricoides | reverse complement strand
AGGAGGAGGAGGAGGAGGAGGAGGAGGAAATAGCAAATGATGCTGGGTCTGATATTTATAAAGCAAAAAGTGAAGAAAGCACTGAGGCTCGTGAGGAACCAGAAGATGGCGTGAAGAAGCCAAAATGACAGTGAGGTGCCCAGCCTTCCGCTAGGACTGACGTGTGCTTTTGAGGATATTCCATTTGCTTCCTTGTCTAATCTTGTCAGTGAGAACACCTCGAAGGCCATGAGAGAAATGGGCTTCAAGCACATGACAGAGATCTAGCATAAAAGTATCCTACCACTTCTGGAAAGCAGAAATCTTCTGGCAGCTTCAAAAACTGGCAGCAGCAAAACCCTCAGTTTCCTCATCCCTGTGACTGAGCTCATTGTCAAATTGAAGTTCATACCCAGTAATGGAACAGGAGTCCTGATTCTCTCTCCTACCAGAAAACTGGCCATGCAGACCATTGGTGTACTTAAGGAACTTATGACGCACCATGTTCACATGTATGAGCTGATCATGGGCTGTAGTAACAGGTCTGCTGAAGTGTAGAAGCTCCCCAATAGGATCAACGTCATCATGGCCACACCAGGCCGGCTCCTAGACCACTTGCAGAACACACCATGATTTATGTACAAGAATCTTCGGTGTCTGGTTATTGATGAGGCTGATAGTATCTTGGATATTGGGTTCGAAGAAGAATTAAAGCAAACTATTAAACTTTTGCCAGCACGCAGGTAAGCCATGCTCTTTTCTGCCACACAAACTCGAAAAGTTGAAGATTTGGCAAGAATTTCTCTGAAAATAGAACCATTGTATGTTGAGTTTAATTTTAGATGCATGCCACTGCCTTGCCCAGGAGCTGCCTCTCTACAAGCCCCTACCTGCTTCCTTTTGTTCCACCAAGCTTAGCTCTGGGATCAATAGCAACCAGCCGCAACACTTTCGAATCCACAGATGAAAGGCACACACCCAGCTTTGTTACCTTAACTTGCCTTCTAAGTGCAATTGCTGGGCGCAAATACCTCCCGCCTGGAAATGCGTGCCCTTTCTGCCCTAAACTTAGTGGCTTGCTCCAATAAACCCCCACCAAAAACCTATGGCAACCTGCCCATAGTGGAGCCAGCAGGCCCTAGCTGCCCCAAAGGTCTTATATGGTTGTTGTATCCCTTTTCCTCCAAAGCATAACAGAAAAGCCTCCTTTTCCCTGTGTCTGTCTTTTTCCTTCTGGAACCCGGAAGTCCCAACTATCCTTTCTGCCCAGCAATTGGCTCCGGGCCTTCTTTATTGACAAATCAAGAACCAGTTAGGGTACTATACCTTAGTATCAGACCCTCCTCTTAAACCTCACCTTTTCTGTCAAAAACAAAAACAAACCAAAAAAAACCCTTCTTTTCCAGATATAAATTGAACAGAGTCATAATTGTCAATTAGATAAAATACTCTACCATCATCCCTAAGAGTTATGATTCGACCCCTATATTATGTTTAGATTTTAGCCTATAAAGCCACCAGAAAACCATGTCATCCACTCTATAAACTCTCTCTCTCTCTCTCTCTCTCTGTGTGTGTGTGTGTGTGTGTGTGTGTGTGTTAAACAACTTGAGTTTGATTACGAGACTAAAACTAGTCTTAAACCCCATCAGAAATCTGAGAACAATTTAAACGTTACCTGGGTATATAGGAAGAACCAAACATAGCTTTTCAAACAACTGTAGAGACAGCTAACTACCTGGACGGCCCCTTATATCTGTCTTTGGCCTTCTGGCTAAGGATCATCTATCTTTGTTTAAAACTACATGCAACAGATGGTGTCCACGAAGTAGGCGAGAATCCACTACCATTTTAGGAATTCTCGGATTAATCACACACTCATAGTGATTCAGTCTAGGAAGAGGGAAAAATTAGTTTCTCAGCGAGAGGAGTAAGTCATATGGTGGCTCCAGGGTGGGAACTTTAAAGAAGAATCTCAGGGGAGTGTCAGTTTACAAATGCTGGAATCCCCTGCAGTGAACTGAAGGAAGGCAGAGAGAAGGCTGCTGCCTCCAAGGAGAAAAAGAATAGAAGGGAGACTGAATGAAGAAATGCTTTAGGAAAAATTTAAAGAAGTCTTTCAGGATTACTCAGATTCTTTGAACATGGCCTCCACAGGAATTCTGGATTCAATATTCCTGGCATGACAAATTAGAAGCCTGAGAATAGGCTTATACAGTAAACAGAAGAGAATCTAATTGTGGATATTAAAATACTGAGGCAGTTGATCTTTAAAAATTAGGGGATAAGATTATCCTAGCATATCTCAGACTTTAGGAATTAAATAAAGAGAGAGCCTGGAAATAGTCTCATACTACATTTGTTTAGTTTGCTTTATTTGCTTTGAATTGTTTTAATTATCAAAAAGAGTGTGATTTTGAGTTTTGTGGTTATATTATTATTCTTCTTGGAGAGAGGACAAGCTAAAAGTTTTTTTCTGACTACTGGCTAGAGGACATACTATTTTGGAAGAAAGGCTTTGCGTTTGTGTTGACAGGAAAGGAGAATAGGCTCTGGAACCTTCCAGAGTGATATGGATCAGATATGACAAGGGAGACTCCTGAAGAACTAGAAAAATTCAAGAGAATCAAACAGGACAGGTAAGATTCTTTGTGCCATCCTTCACATGACATGATTAAAGACTTATTATAATTGGTTATTAATAAAATTAACTCATAAAAAACAGCTGTCTTTCACTTGCTCAAATAAAGAGCAGAATTTCATCCCTAACTAATCTGTGCACCCTGCCCAATCCATTCATATCTCAATGGTACTTAAATCTTTTGTGAGATCTATATATTACAGAATGTACAGTTTTGACAAGATTCACCCTCAGAAATGCTGAGGGTGAATCATGAATTCACCCTTTTTCATGAATTCCAGGTCATCTTGTCTTATTCAACCTTTCAGATGTATCCAGTCAGAACTTCTTCAGTCAAGCCCTGAGCCTTCTAGGCATGCAGAGACTGAACAACAATTGCTGGGGTCGGCTCTCTTCAGGCATAACCAAATTTTCTAATTTTCCTACCCTTCTCCTCCCCTTTAAAGAATTTTCGTTGCTCCTATTCAACCAGAAGAAGTTATGGAGAGTCGTCAGCCCAATTCCATGGGTTTGGGGGTCTGGTAATAGTTAATTTACAAATTGTAGAAAAGTTGTCATTTAAGGGATATTTTGGGAGGACATGGGTGGAATTGATTGTATAGCCATAATCTTAATTGGTAGAAATCCTTATAATTGATACAAAGTTGAAGTTATAATTTCTTACTTTGGTATAGAATTTATATTGATACAGATTTAAGGTTTTCATTGGTATTAACTTCTTATATTGAAACAAAATTTGGCTCCAGAGCAGAGACTAACGAATGACCAGCTAATAACTGGCCTAACTTGAGACCCATTCCATGGGCAAACACCATTCCATAACACTATTAGTGATACTCTGTTATGCTTGCAGACAGGAATCTAGCATGGCTGTCTCTGAGAAGCTCCACCCAGCAGCTGACTCAGACAGATGCAGACACCCAAAACAGTGGATTGAGCTTGGGGACTCTTATCGAAAAATAGGGGGAAAGATTCTGGTCCTAAAAGGGATAGGAATTCCACAGGAAGACCAACAAAGTCAATTAACCTGGGACCTTGGGGCTCTCAGAGACTGACTCACCGACCAAAGAACATACATGGGTTGGATCTAGGCTCCTCATACATATGTAGCAGATGGGCAACTTGGTTGTCATGTGGGTCTCAAATAACTGGAGCAGGGGCTATCTCCAAAGATGTTGCCTGTATGTGGGATATGTTTTTCTAGCTGGGCTTCCTTGTCTGGCCTCAGTGGGATAGGAAGCACCTAGCCTTGCAGAGACTTGAAGTGCCAGGGTGGGGAGATACCCAGGGGGATCTCCATCTGCTCAGAGTAGAAGGAGGAAATGAGGGGAAGTACTGTGGGAGGGGGTGACCTGGAGGAGGACAGTGAGCAGGGTAACATGAATAAGGAAAAAAGAGAACTACTTAGGGTGACTTTGCTCTCCCCAGTCTAGTTCACACACTGGGATTCGAGCCAATGCCCCTTGTTAAGATTTAAATGCTATTACTTTAACATTCATGTAGTTATAATATGTCTTAAAGTCATTATTTTATACTAAATAATAATATATGTAAGCAAAACATAAATAAGAATAATCTCACACAAATAGCATAGGGTAGATAAAACATAAAAACATGAGTGCAGCTTGTTTAATTTGATTTACATATAGTTTAAAGTCAGACAAAATAAATTGATGGCATCCAAAAACAGCAGCTGTCTCTTTTGGATGACAGACTGATGACTGGAAGAAATCATGGGAACACTTTTAAGATGTATTTTTCTGTTTAAAAATACAAACTATGATTAGTTTGTGAAAGTTTATTAAATTATATTTCTATTGTCTGTATACTATTTTAAACACACACACACACATACACACATTTATATAGTGCACTTCAGGTGCTTAAAATGATTCAGAATCAGTGGGTCAAAACAAGATAAATTCTATAATAATACTCATTTTGAATTACTGTTGCTAAGTCCTGCTACAGAGTAAAGCATTTAGATAAATAGTTTTTTAGTAACATATGTTCACATATCCACTGTATGTGAACATATGGCTTTCTCATAATGAAGATAAATAGATCTTGATTGTGTATGGAAACTTATTACGGAGAAAGAAAATGGAATAGGTAAACACACACACACACGTTTATGGGCATCTGTTTATAAGCATTAGTGGGGGAGGATGTGCCTAATCCTGTAGAGACTTGATACCCCCAGGGAAGGGGGATGCCCTGGGGGACAGGGATCACCCTCTCAGGAGAGGAGAATGGGGTGAAGAACTCTTGGAGGGAGGATTAGAAGGAAGGGCAATATTTGGGATGTAAATAAATAAAATAATTAAATTTAAAAAATAAAGAAAACATGCTACTTGGAAAAAAGTATTAAGTGTTTTTGATTTCCAGAGTATTAAGGGAAATCTTGATCTAGCTTAGGCTGTTTGTTAATTCCAAGAAGTCTGCAAAATACTTTCTATGCAAATTTCTACTAATTAAAAAAATAAATAAATAAAAAATTAAAAATTTTTACTAATTATATGTGGACATATAATAATATGCACCACATAATTATATGTGGCAGTAAAATACACTAAAAAAGAAATAGTGGGTTTTTCCAAGTGGTTGAATGACAAGAGTGTCTTTCTGTGAACACTGTAACTATTGTATTATACAGAAAACACTATTACTCCTATATATACTGCAAAATAGTCATAAAGCATATTCATGACTCACATAGAAACAGGTTAGCATTCAGGAGCTCTTGCCAGTGTTCAAATAATTCAAGGAATCTTTACTGAACCTTGAATGAATTAGCATCTAAGGAGCAAAACTCAAAGCTATATTTCCAGTCTTAAATTATAGAGCAGACAGGAATCATAGGAAATGAGAAAATACTGACATTTGGAATACATTGAGTTGGAGAGTTTTCTGTCAAAGACAATGTAGTAGAAATAAGTGATTCATTCCTGTGGATTTCCTCTGCTCACTAGTCTTGTTTAATTCTTCTGATATATAAATCTATGATATAAAGTCCAGTAGAAGCAGATGCACACCAAACAATGGTATATTAACCCTCTAGCAGTTAGAAAATGTTGCACACTATCACAATTCAGAGGTAACCCTTTAATTGCATATGCTTAAACAAAATACCACAGTATTATTGTACTTGTTATTCTAAAGAGTTTGAAGCAGAAATGTATTATTGAGAAAAATTATAATCAAGTAATCCTCTATTTCCATGCAGCTTTGGAGGTAAGCATAGTAATCCAGGTTTAAGATAGAAAGGTCTCTCCTTGTGCAATTTCCATTTTGTTTTATTGAAACCTACAGAGAAGAGTATATAAATGCATCTGTTCTAAAGAATTTTAGTGATGTGTCAATGTGTGAGTTAACCACTATGAAGCTAAGAAATTGAAACTGAACAGATTAGGCCAAAAAACAAAATTTTGATCTTATCCAAATAAGAATGCCAAAGACTAACAAAATAACTGGCAGCAACTGCTGGAAGGGGGTGTAGGAAAAGGAGACCCTTCATTCATTATTGGTAGGATTGTAAACTGCTCTAACCACTAGGGAAACCAGTATGGAAGATTCTCAAAAAAGATAAAAATATATCTACTATATGATCTCGCTATACCATTGGCATATACCCAAAAGCTTGATATCCTGATCCACAGGTGCTTACTCACCAGTGTCCACTGCTTTTCTATTCACAATAGCTAGGAAACAACATAAATAGCCTTCAACTGAAAAATGGATAATGAAAATGCATACACATACACTATGGAATACTATTTAGATATAAACAAAAAATGAAACTATGAAATTTGGAGTTAATAGATGGAACTAGGAAAAATGCAGACCCAGACATGTGTTCTCTCTCACTGAAGGCTTCTAACTCCGTATTTTCGTATATAAGTGCAGCCCTCCTGTCTCGTCCAGCAAACTTCTGTTTGCAACAAACAAGCCCCTTACAGACAACCACAACCAATCAATATGCAGAGTTGTGTATTCCAGTCCAAGTGGATGCATTTACAAAATAACCTCCACAACTAAAGCTTAGGGAAATTGTGGAAGAGAGGGTGAAGTTATCGTAAGAGCCAGAGGGTCATTGCTGTGAGATTGTGTCTCCTAGACATGTCAGAAGCTTCACCTATAAAGTCTTACCAGTATGACTGCATAAACACAAGCTAAACAAGGACAACAGCAATAAACATGTCAACATTATGGGGAAAGACCACAAAGCCAACCCTAACATGAAGAACTACAGGCAACTAAGGAATTCTGAACAGGGGAGAAATATTCATCCCGAGGAAAGAAGACACCAAATGGTTATCCAATGCCAAACGATCAGAAATAAAAACATACATATAAGTAGCATCATACAGACTGAACAGGCTATATTTAGGAATATATATGTTATATTCATATATATAACAACAATTAATAAAAAAAAGAGGCCATGGATTTGAAAGAGATAAAAGAGAGGTATATTGGAAGGAAGGGAGAAATGTTGTAATTATATTATAATCTCAAAAAGAAAAGAAAAATGATATCAATAAAGATTGATGCTATAGATAGAAATAGATGATATAGATAAAAATAGCTATATGTATAGATAGGAAGATAGACAGGTAGATAGATAGATAGATAGATAGATAGATAGATAGATAGATAGATAACTTTCCATCCAACAATCACCACCAGGAACCAACATAATATAGATTTATTGCCTTGTAGCCCCATGCAACAAGAGACACCAGAAGAACCAAGAGGTACCTAATCTAACAAAATAAGTTACAACCTTAATAGATGAATGTTAGGTAAACTTTAAATGTAGTCCATTTAAACTGGCTTAAAGTTAATTAGAAAACTATGAACTTTAAGTACATTGAATACTAAAATCCTTTCCTCACCTCTAGATGGGTTGAGCAGAGTATGGTGGCTCCTATCCCAGCTGCTTCTACTTCAGAGGCAAGATAAATTTCCTTCCTTTTGAACTGTAAACAAAAGTTTAAATCCAGGGATAATGCCTTTGTCCTTTTGTTCTCAGTAAGGAAAGAATTGTCCATGAAATAAAAGTTCTGTGCAGGTTGCCTTCTAGTCACTTGCCTTGAGCGACTAATTGAAAGTTGACCCTGACACGCCAGAAAATAAACCTCTTGCTTTTGCATTAAAAAAAAAAAAGTTCTGTGCATAAATATTTCATGAAGATTCGTGTTCTCAGATTTATCTGTTTGAATAGACATGGGACAAACCATTTTTAAAGTTTTTGTTGTTGTTTAGTTACGTATACTTTGATCACTTTAAAAAAAAAACAGAGACAGAAACTTGGTGCTATTGTTTTATTTAAAGAAAATAAGTTGTTGGCATAAAGTCAATTAACTACCACATCAAGTACACAAATATGCCTCTACTTTATTGGACAAATATTAAAGACAGGCAACAATCTGAAAATGAGAAAGGGACAGAAGGGGTTAATATAATATAATATAAATTATAATATAATATAAAGGTTTTACAGAGACAACACCCTTGGCATTATTCTGTGGTATAGCAACCAAGTTTCTGAGGTTAACATAAAGCTTTGATGCTTTCTTACGTGAATCTCTGTCTGCTTAAAACAGGATGGGTACTTTCCATAATGTAAAAGAGAAGGAACCTTAGCTGCAAAATAGTCTTTGTTTCATTGTCTAGCAAAATACACAACCTAAGTAAAGACTTCAGATATTAGTAAAATCTGTAATGTATGAGAAACACGATGAAATACTGCACAGGGAACTCTTTCCTTCCTCTTCTACATGTAATGACAAGGACAGAGAGCTACACAGAAGCAGAACACTGCCTGTGATGGGAAGGCTGCAGGGTCCAGCTTCCCAACTCCCATTCGGTTTCTTAGACTCTAACATAAAAATAAAAAGATTTTATTTCAGCATGTGAGTATCTCTAGCCAAATCTTCAATTAGAGGTCACAAAGACTCACTGGTATGTTACAAAACTACAATCTTTTTTGTTTCTTAGTAGGGGAGAAGGCAGGAGAGAAGCCCAGAGGGCCAAGAGAATGAATGGAAATAAGCAGCCTCAGGGTTGGGATAGATGGGGGGATCCTCTAGAAAGTACCAGAGATCCTGGAAGTGAGAAATTCTCAGGACTCAATGGGGATGACCTTAGCCAAAATGCTCAACATTGGGAAGAGGGCACTTGAAGAGTCCACCTGCAGTAGATAGACAGGACCAAGTCCTCTCATGTCCCTCCCAAACCTTCTCAAATTATGACCCCTTCTTCTTTAATTGCTGTGATATATACACATGCATTATATATACACACATATATGTAATATATATATTTATTTATATACATATATGTTTTGCAGAGTCCATAGTGAGGATTACTCACTTAGATCTGGCAGTTTAAGTCAGGTACTAGTGTAGTTGCATGTCTTCTTGACCCTGAAGGACAGTAATATTATAGATGTCTTCAATTTTCACCTGCATACTCTTTGTGCATGATACTTTTTATTTCTGATTTGATTTTCTACATCAGAGTATATTATTTACTAATTCATATGTATATTATAATTAAAATATAATTACATTATTTTTCCTCTTCCCCTTTCTCTCCTCAACCCATTCCATGTCCCCTCTCATCAATCTTTCTGCCCCTCCTCACTCTCTCTGATTCACAGTATCTTTTTCTTTGATTATTACTTTTGTAATAATATATCATAAATATATAAACACAATATGTCAAGTCCATTCATGGCACTTGCATATATGTGATTTCAGGGCTGACCAATTAGCACTGACTAACCAATTAGGGGCTCATGCCTGGGGAAAACTAATTCTCCATCTCTTGGCAGTCATCAGTTGCTGTCAAGAGCTTTTTTTGTGGGTAGTGACTTGTGTGCCCCTTTTGGATCCATGCAGGTCTTTAGCAGGCAATCAGTTTCTTTGAGCTCATGACTGCAACAGCCCTGTCATGCCTGGAAGCCTCTATTTTGCCTCCGCTCTCCCAGACTTCTGGCTCCTACAGTCTCCTCCTACTACTTTCACAATGTTTTCTGAGCCATGGTGGGAGGGAGTGTGATATAGATGTTCCATTTATGGCTCAACGACCCAGAGATGTTCTTTTCTGCACTTTGACCAATTGTGAGTTTCCCTATTAATCACCATCCACTGAACAAAGATGGGGAGATGGTAACAGAATAGATGTGATAGGAAATCAGAATGTAAGCTATTGCTGGAGGGAGAAGAGGGCTAGGTAGAGGGTCGGGGAACAGGGGAAGACAGTGGAGAGAAATATAAATAAGAATATGTATGCAAGTGCCACAACAAAGCCCACTACTTTGTATGCTAATTTTTAAAATGTATAAATAAACTTTTGAGAGACAATATGTTACGGTCAGAGCACTGGTTGTTTTACCTGTGTACTACCAATTATGACTACAGGTCAGTGAGCTCAGCTGTATTCTTAGTCATTCCCTAAGCACAGAGGAATTTTGTTGTATATTTCTGTGGTTTTCAGATGTACAAGTGAGCAAGATGAGAGTCTCAAGAAGAAAGCTCATGGTGTGATGTGCCAGAACCCCCATTCTTTACTGTTTGTTATACTTCCTAACCTCATAACTTAGATTATTTTCTCTAACATCACAGGTAAATGGAAAATAACACATAGGTGCAATACTTCTAACTTAATTTAGTTCTACAACTAAAAATAAACATACTTAATGCATATCTAATAAATATGCATAGTCATATATTGACATACATAACATCAGGTAGCAATTTAATTGGGTATCATCCTGATTAGAAAGGAGGGGGAGATAAAATAGGTTGAACCTTATTACATGTACTGAAATACTCTCACTTGGACAGAAGCAAACACTGACTTTGCTATTCTGTGCTACATTTTTTTTTATATCATACAAAAGAAGTATGACAAAAGGGAGAAGCAAAATTCATGTTTCTGTACTTCTCAAAAGAAAAATATACATCTCCAAGTTTGTTATAAAAACCAAACAAACCCTAAAGTTAGACAAACAGAAAGAGCATTAGACAAAATGTGAGGGTGTGGTCCCTGTGGGAAAAAACCCCTGTGATTTAAACCATTTCATGTGTTTACTTTAAAATCTTCTTTGCTTATTTAAAACACTTTTAGAATGTCCTAAGGATGAATAAAAACATGTTCAAGTGTTATTTAGCCAGTAAATAGATGGTTTATTATTTACATTCTGCTACTCTTAGGGAGAGCCAGTGGAATAATCTGCCAACTTCCTGGTGAAACATGAGAATGTCATTTGAATCACACACACACACACACACACACACACACACACACACACACACAGAGAGAGAGAGTCATTCATGCATACACAGACATCAGATTTGAATTATTGTGTTTTCCCATGTGTGTTTCTTGAAAAATAATCAGTGCATATTTTCTGGAACATTTTTCTGTTGGTGCTCTGGTGGCATCAATCCACTTTGAAGTAATACAGGATATGCTGTCTCTGCCTTGGGAGGATTTGATGGCATAATTATCACAACCTGTAAAATTAATCAGATATTGTTGCGTCATTCACAGATCCTAAGGGATTCCTTCTCTTACCCACATATTATCACCATTACCAATGTTCACCCTGTCACTACAGGTATGAATCTCACATCAATCATAGGTATTTCTCAGGCATCCTTTGATCAGGCTATACCTAGGACACACAGTGAGTGGTAGAATTTTGCCCATTAGAAGCTTCTGGTTGTTGTTGAGTCAATAGCATGTGTTCGAGACTCTTCCCCACTTTCTCCTCTATAGGTTTCAGTGTATCTGGTTTTATGTGGAGGTCCTTGATCCACTTGGACTTGAGCTTTGTACAAGGAGATAATAATGGGTCGATTTGCATTCTTCTACATGCTGACCTCCAGTTGAGCCAGCACCATTTGTTGAAAATGCTGTCTTTTTTCCACTAGATGGTTTTAGCTCCTTTGTCAAACATCAAGTGACCATAGGTGTGTTGGTTCATTTCTGGGTTTTCAGTTCTATTCCATTGATCTACCTGCCTGTCTCTGTACTGTTAGAATACAGTTTTTCATCACTATTGCTCTGTAATACAGCTTGGGGTCAGGGATGGTGATTCTTCCAGAAGTTCTTTTGTTGTTGAGAATAGTTTTTGCTGTCCTGGGTTTTTTGTTTTTCCAAATGAATTTACAAATTGCTCCTTCTAACTCTATGAAGAATTGAGTTGGAATTTTGATGGGGATTGCATTGAATTTTACCAGTGAGTTTGTTTAAAATGATATTTTATGTAAAATACAGAGCTCTTTTCCCAATGTAATTTCCTAGAGTGATGGCAGCAACGTATACAAATCATAATGTGTTTACCATACATAAAGGACTGTGATGGCCAGACTGGTCCAGAGTGGCAGGAAGCATGCTGAAAGCATGGAGAAGCCTTGTCCTTGTTCTACAAAGCCATGTGACATGGAGTTTGATAGGAATGGTTAAAGATTCCAGAGAATATGAGACTTTCATTATATGTTACATGTCATTACATGTCTAGACTCAGAGAGATTGGGGAGATCAGCTTTACTACTATTATAGAATTCATAAGAAGTACAGACTTCCATATAGTGAGTGAAGGGACTCTAGCCAGCTCAAGCATAGCAAACATGGCTCTGGCAGGCTTTGCCTGTCTTCCCCCATTCTCTCTGTCTTGTTTAAAAACTGTTAGATTACATTTCTAAAGCTAGCCACCATGGCCCATTCCCTTATTTGGTTACTTCCTCTTCCTGAGACTGACTACCAAGGTCTAGCTGTTAAAGTATTGAAGTCCAGTAATCAGAAGCCCCCTTTGGTTCACCCAATTTTCATGACCAATTAAATTAAACACTTCATCCTAACATGAGGTTTCCCTCTTTAACTTTATAAACTGCCATTTTCTCATGGGCTATATTCTCATGGGCTTGAGGACAATGAGACTATTGAGAAGCTATGAGGTTTACTAACCTCTAACTTGTTCTAGAGTCCTCAATACTTAAAGAACAGAATAGTCTTACTCTTGTTCTTGCCTACTTCTCTGTCTCTTCTCCCATTCCCCAATTTGAGAGATCATCTTTCTCATCAGCAGCCAGAAGGATCTGCTAAAAGTCTTAGGGTAAGACAATGCGCAGGTGGGTAGCTCAGTGGCAGAGAAGTCTTACCCCAGTGTTTCTTCAGTAACTAGGGAAGTCTGCTATGATTTAAAAATGGTGGGATGAACTCAGCTCCCTTTGTGGACTTCTAAGATGTGAATTGTTCTCTGGTCTGTACTCTAACGGACCATCACTTACAATACGATGGTAAACTGTACTATTTTGATTATAATAAACCCAGTGACCCTCTTGTAATTCTCCCCCTTGAGTATGAATGAGACCTGTGAATAGAACTGAATATCATTCCTGTGAGTAGGCCACAGATCCGTTGACTTTGACTCAATTAACGACAATATTCTAATGAACCTTTTCAAGTTGTGTGAAACTAAAAGAACTCAAGACATTGGTTCCTTTGGTATCTTCAAAGAAGTACACTGTCATAATTTCTGTACTACAGAGGATATGAATTTTGCTACATGACTATATAAGAGAATTCAAAGCATCAGAGGATCCCACAGATCATCAAACTGCATAAACATAATCTTGTGAGTCTCTGAGAAGAAAACTCAGGTAAATAACAAGCTGTGCCCATACTTCACCCATTGGAACTGAGAGGGGATTAGTGAGAATTAGGTTACACTTCTTTGTGTGATTTATTATAGAGTGACAGAAAACATGAAAAGACATATTCAAATTAAAGTGAAAACTTACCCCACCAGGGTTACAACACATCGCCCTGCATCCAAAGGCAGAGAGGGATATTCCTATGCAGAATTCCAGAACACTTAAAATGACTACAACAATATCCAGACCCTGTCAACAATTCATAACACAGGCATGTGAGGAGTGGAAATCAAATGTTCTAAACATTTCTACACTGAAAGGGTGGAGGCATGGCCCAAGAGTCTAGGAACATGGCTTCTGGCACAGCCTTATGCTTAGCCAGTTCTTGGCTTTCTAAGTGGCTCATATTCTGTCACTTCTTGAAACATATATATTAGTTTAAACCCTATGAAACTGTGACCTCCATAGGCTACCTGTAATTTATTCTTGCTAATTTCATGTGGTACAGATCAGTTTTTCACACAGTAAGATCTCTACCTGCTCTTTCTTACAAAGAACTCACTTTATCTGACTTCTTTGTTTATAATCACATGCTTCATAATATATCATTTTCTCACAAGAGGATGAAGGCTTTTTGAATTAAGAGAGCTGATTTTTTAAACTCTCCGAATACTAACCCTGAGATCTTGTGTAAATTATCTATTTCAGAGCCTTGGGTATAGTTTAGCAGATAAACAGATTTCTGTGCAAGCACTAGGACCAGAGATCAGACCTCTAGCATCTGCATAAATGTCAGGTAGGTCTGATGGCACGCACTCAATCTCCAAATGTAGACAGGGGACAAGAAGCATCCCTTGGTACAAGAAGAATAGCTAGACAAGCTCAATCTTGAGTATTGTGTGTTAAAATGAGAGACCCTAACTCTCATTTAAAATGAGAGCAATCAAGAAAGATGTTAGCCTACACACACACACACACACACACACACACACACACACATGAGAAAGAGAGAGAGAGAGAGAGAGAGAGAGAGAGAGAGAGAGAGAAAGAGAGAGAGAGAAACAGACAGACAGAAACACATACGCACATGTATTGGCACAGACACTCAATAGAGCATACACATATATTTTCATGCACACCACACACACACACACAAACAAAACATGCAGCAAAAAATGTGTGTGCTTCAAGGTTGTAGAATGATGCCATTAGTGCCCAGGTAGGAATATACTCGGCACTTCAAGCTTAATGAGGCCCTTCCTTATGGAGGTCCTCTGGCATAAGATGAAGCAGCACAGATATCAAAAATAGATTAACACAATTCAGAAGACTTTATGACCTTAATAAGAAGGTGGCTGGTTGAGATGAATGAAGAAAGTGTCTGCAGAGTTTACAGCAAATCAGGGCTATTTTAAGCATGAAGTATTGTGTGAGTTCACAGACACCATGACCAAGAAAGCCGTCCTACACAGCTGTCAATCCCAGAGCCATGTTCCTACCATCTCATCCTAGATGTCTATAAGCTATCAAACAGATCTTCAGAAATAGCAAGCTAGATTCTTAATCAGTATAAATACATAGAATAGGTAATTTATAGGCAGGAAATCCCAGAACTTATCTTTGCCAGTTTCTTAGTGGCTTTGGAAAATTGCTCCATTCACTAAACATTTGTATCTCATTTTAGTTGAGTGGCAGGAGATTGAATCACTTACTATAAAGACTTTTTAAATGTTCTAGAAGGTAATTAATTATCGGTGTCCATTAGGCAATTGTTTTGGTGTAAATAAATAGGGCTCAAGACTTTAACTTAAAATAAAGACAAATAAAGACAATGCAGTCTATTCTGCATAAGGGATGAGGATGGTGATTCCCTATATTGACCTGAATTTTTCTCTCTTCTGATTTTATTGTATACAAGAGTGTGAGTGTGAGATGTGGCTCTCATTCCTAAATAAAAAGATTAATCTGTTTCTTGATAGTTTATAACTTCTCAAGGTGATTCTAGAATTGAGGAGTATTACTCCTGGTTTTCTCTGAGTCAGTTTGCCCAGTGTGCTTCAACCGTAACTCCATAAAAACAGAAACTACGCACCATTAAAATGGACAAGGTCATGTGACAGCCTTCTGATGAACTTCTATATGTACAGAAATATACATGGAAAGAATAAATGCTTGGACTCAGTGAGCTGATTATGATCCCCGAGAAGGCAAACACGGAGCTGGTAATGTTCAACCCTAGGCTGCTTCGAACCTAGAAAGGAATGAAATTGATTAATCCAAAGTCAACAAGTCTATCTTTACATATCAGTTTAAACTCTTTAATTCTTTCCTTACACATTTCATGCTCATTGTTTTGATTAATTCAAAGGTTTCCTAATTTGTCTCTACCATTATTTCCAATTTAAATCTCTTGTTAAATAAAAATGTTAATTTATGTCATTTCTATAATTAAATCTTTCAGATTATCCCTATAGACACATGAAGCTGAAGTGAAAATTTTGGGGCTTTTTGGGAGACTCGGTCGTGTCATGTGATTTATTTTTAAATTGTCATTTGAGAGGATGTTTTGGTTGAAGCAGACATGGAAGGATGTTTTGGGGAGAACAGACACATGCTGTTTTTTTGAAAGCTGTCTAAAAAGGGGGCACATGACGTTTTACTAGAGCGGATGCTTGAGAGAATACATAATGTTTGAAAGGGTGTAAATATAACCCAACACACAGTGTATGATGCTGTGTGGTATCGATTTGTCTTGTCATTCTGTGTTGGTCTTCATTGACGCTGGTCTTTGCTGACAATGCTGTATTGTATTGGTTTGTCTTATTTTTATTGATTATCATTTGTTGTGACTTTAAAAAATATAAGCCTACATGAAGCATAATCCAAATTTCTCCTAGAGTGGATTTCAAAATGACTATACTTTTAAAATAAGTTTATTTATTTAGTTTTGGATGTGTGTGCCTGTAAAGCTCAAAGAATTGTTGGAGCTAGCTCTCTGCTCCCACCATGTTGAAGGTAGGGTGTCTTCTTTTTTATTTCTGAAGCTGGACTGCTCAGCTAGCCACCTATGTGTCTTGAGGCCCCAACTTAGGTTGTCATGGCAATCACCTTTACCTCTGAGACATCTTCCTGGGCTGTCTATTATTCATCTGCTGCAGATCTCTGTCTCTTACCATTCTCTACTACAAGATTCCCTGACCTCTTCTGCTTGGATAAATGCCCGGGCCTCTCATGGCCCTGCACATTTTGCACATTTCCTTCTCTACTGTTTAATCCTGTAAGTTTTCTTCTAGTATTGAAAGTGTATCCGCTTTTTATAAGAAACAAAAATTCTCAGGAAAGTGCGAGGGGTTTGGTGAGTATGTGGCATGGTAGGTATAGAGTAATAATCATAAATGGGGAACAAGCTAGGGGCAAAGATTTAGAAATGGTTTGCTAATTTTACTCTAGAGTTTGATGTTTCTATTTTGAGTACAGAGAATGCAAATGTGGTCCTAACTACTGTCAAGTTTATGGAGATCTTGGTTCAGGGTCTTTTTCTTGACTTTGTGACAGATATCTTGGCATGTTATATTTTTAATTTGTTTCTTTCTGAGAAATAACTCATTGTGAACTTCTTTTATTGAATATTCAAAATCTGGAAATAGAATACACACTCTGATCAATTAGTCAATAAATGTTATGTTGTTCAAATGTTTAGTGTCATGGTCATGGGTGTGATCAGTAAACTTCAACATAGATTTGATTCAGCATTCTTGACTTTTCTTCTGAGTTCTCCACATCTGTAACAGAATTCTCTCTGAAAATTGCTATGACACAATATGCAACTTCATGTTAGAACTTAGCCACTTTTTTTGGCTAAAAGTTTTAACAGGAAGATTCCTCTAGGTGAAATGTAAAGTCACCTTAAATGTTAAGAAATACTGTTTTTTTCACATCCTACCAGAACAGATACTTTTATTATAACCCTGCTCTTTTGATATCAGAATAACACTAAAAAAACTCACCAAACCTTTTGTAGTTCTTCTTCCTGCTGCGATTGAAAATGATCCTGAAATAATAAACTAGAAAAAAGAGGGGAAATCATATATATATTTCCCCCTTTATATTTATATATATATATATAATTGGAAATTATAACATGTTGAACCCTAGTCCTAAATTTGATATGTAGTTGAAACAGACTATCTTAAAATAGCCACAAAAGTAAGGGAAGTTTCTCTTCTTTCCTAGAAAACAGAAGAATTCTACCAGACAGTTCTCTGGTATGATAATTCATCAATATTTTCAATTCTATGACAATTTCATGCATATATATTTTTTGCTGGTCATTTTACCTCCATACTCCATTACCCTTTATCATTCTCCTGCTCCCACTGAAGCTCTTTGTTCCAATCATTTTAAGTATAAACATACACACACGCACACACACACACACACACACACACCAGTAATATTAGTAAAACTGTTTGAAAGTCCTGAGACATAAATTTCTAAATTTCTAAAAGTTAGTTACTATTTAAGTGGCAGAAAATTTAAGGATTTATTAAAACAAAGAAAGAATTTAAATGTTATTATCATTTAAAATAGCTACTATAATCCACTTGGCCTGGTCAGTCACCTGAGAAGAAAACCTCTCAGGAATTTGGACTTATTTTAAAACATGCTAAAGAGATAGAAGAAATAAATATCCTTTGGATAACATTCTGTGATTTTCCTCCCCAGAATTCTGGCCCTCCAGGTGCAGTTCCTAGAGGCCACCATGTACTTTAACTAGTCTGTCCACTTTTCCAAGTCCTTGCTTAGAAAAGACTTAACTTCTATTTTTTTCTTCTTCTTTGTCTCCTTTGTGCATGCTGGCCAGAGCCAAAGTACAGTTTTTATTTGGCACTTTGGGCTTCTTTGCTTTTTCTCTAAAACATCTCTGCCACCATGTGGCTGCTTGGCGTTACATGGATGACATCTATGCCAACTTAACTCAGGTAGTAAGGATTATTTCTTTCTCCACTCTTCTCAGAGCAACTACTGGGATCCTCAACATGCCTTCCCTGGGGTTTTACTTCTGACCTGATAAATTTATCCTTAAGCTTAAAAAAATAAGATAAAATAATTACTAACTTGTATAAACAAAAGATGGCAGAGGGAAAAATAAACTATTTTGGGGGTGATGACTAGTATATTTGGGGGTTCACTGAGTTCTTTCAGCTAAGAAAGCATTTTCACTTTACCTGAAATGGCTAGTGTCAGCAAATTTAGACTCACCTTCTTTCACAGGTCTCCTATACAGGTTTCTAAGGTTGCTTTTGTATGCTAAGTATTAAATGAAAATAAACAAAAGCAAAATAGTGGATATTTTAGATGATGTATCAAGCAACATAATTATTTGGGAAAGATGTTTGATTGTAATAGTTAAAATAACAATTCTTTAGATATTAATATAATTTATAGTACCAACATATAATACTGTCACTTAAACCTAGCAACTAAGTGACTAAGAATTCAGTATGGAACAGAATATTCAACTCATTTTGTTCATTCTTCTGTGAGCTTCACAGAAGGATGAAGGGTAAACTACAGATGTGAATCATGACTGGTGCAACTTAAAGATAGTAAATGCTTTACCCTTGTTAATAATTGTCTTGAAAATATATATAGAAAATACCTATGAGAAATGAGATATGTTAACAAATCAGATTGCTCTACCAACAACACTCATTGAGTAGTTTGCACACTAAATTAAATAACACCGGAAATGATAAGTCACTGGCCTTCATCTTGTGGAGGAATTAATGTTGACAATGTCCAATTTATTCTGATCTGTGTTCATGGTTACATAGTAAATGCAATATATCTTTATTGATACATATTAAAATTTTAAACTACCCTTGACAAAGACATTTTTTTTCCTCAAAGTTGTAGAAAAACTTGATAGGGGAGAATTCCATGGGATATTGGCCAGGGAGCCCATAGAAGCTTGCAAAATCAATTCAGGCTACTGTCATTGTTCCTGGATATGGGCCAAAAAGTAAGAGCTTATTGTTAAAGATACCAAGAGAAAGCCAGACTGATTAAGTCAGGTGGGAGAGGAGTATGAGCCAGAAGATGCTGAGTTGAATCAGTTCAGAAAGAACTAGAAAGGGTGAGTTTATTCAGCATAAGTCTCAAAGGCTGAAAACTTTCTAGGCTTAGATTAGATTGTATGGAGGCTGGAAGTTTCCAGGACTAGACCTAGGTTAGTAGACAGAGGCAGTAAGCCTCCCAGACAACAATTACAATAAAAGTTGATTTTACATCTAACTGAGGAACAGATAAATTGATGAATTAGGGAAAGATTTGAATGAGACAGAGTGAGGATATGCCCAACATGAGAGAGAGAGAGAAAGAGAGAGAGAGAGAGAGAGAGAGAGAGAGAGAGAGAGAGAGAGACTACTCAAGAGCCACACAGAGAGCTGGACAGACAGTACACTGGCACACAGTACAGGAATACACAAACAGTACAGTGGAGGAGAGTACAGTACAAGAATACAGTAGAATTTGTGGAGACAGTTGAGAAGAGTTTGGGAATACTGTACAGTTTGGTGCAGATGAGTTCATGTAGTTCGGTTTGTGGAGTTTAGAGGCATTTTTTCTGAGCAGAGCAATTCGGTGAGAAGTGGAGAAAAGCCAGTTTGAATCACTCAGCTTGGAAAGGAGTTTTTAGTCAGAACAGCTGAGCAGAACCATCCAGTAAGTGTTCCAAAAGAACTAGAAGGGGTGAGCTTATTTAGCAATAAGTCTCAAAGGCTGAAAACATTTTAGGCTTAGGTTAGTAGATGGAGGCTGGAAGCTGCTTCAAGATCTGGGCTTGCAGAAGATTGGATTGCACACAGTCTAGAAGAGTGAAGCCTAGGCATAAGAATAGCTAGAACAGAGAAACGCTCTGGGCTCAGCCCAAGCTATGTATTCACATGGCTTGGGTACTGCTCTCATCTCATCCCTTCCTTTGAGGAAATAAAAACAACATTTATAAGGGGGAGATAAAAGCACAGTGTACTATATACAAATATTTTATTGCCTATTTAAAAAAATAATTTAAAAAGAGATAAGAGCCCTCATAAGTAAGTTAGTAAATAAATTAATTTATTAATTAAAAATCTTAATAATCATAAGATATGCAACTCACCATTAGGGACCCCCAAATTGGGTATCCTATGTATACTGATGCAGGGAGCATTTCACCGGATGGCACAGTGGTACTTATCATCATGATTCCTATGCTGAAGTTCATGATGGCAATCACAATCTGCACAATCTAGAGATGACAGTAAAAAATTAAGAACAGATCATTTACCATAAAAAGTGTGCCCATGTCATCACTTACACAACCACTAATGAACTCTCATTCTCCATCTTTGATACACTAAGATGAAGTTATGGATAATCCTCTCTTGTTTTGGGGTTTGTTGTTGCTTGTTGTTGCTGTTCATATAGGTTTGGATATAATAACTTATCAAAATTGCCCTAGAAAAAGTCTATCATTATGCTAATAATTTTACAGTTAGAAATAATATTCCAAAACCTGCTCAAAGATACGTTTTCTGATACTCAAGATGCTACTTCTAAAGCTGCCCTCCTTAGTCAAGTGTTCAGACAAAAGTGACCCAGAAGTAGATACTTACTCTAAGAAGTAACTTGAAGGAACATCACTAGACATTGAGTGAAGAAAATAAAGGAGAGTAAATAGAGCATTGTCTTGAAATCTGGGATCTGAAGAATGAGAAGTATAAATAAAGTACCCTGGGAAATGGGAGAATCTGCGACTGGAGACATGGCTCAGCAGTTAAGTGTACATACTGCCCTTGCAGAAGACCAGAGTCCTGTTCCCAGCACCCACCTCTGAAGATTCATAACTTCCAATAACTCTGAGAATCTGATGCTCTCTTCTGGATCCCATGACCAGCTCAACACACACACACACACACACACACACACACAAAAATAAATCTGTGTTTAGAATACAGTTATTATAGTCTAACTACACTAGAATAGATACAAAAGGAATGGAAAACTATAAAAACTTCTCACTTTCATATACTAATTTAACAAAACTCAAATTCCAGTAATTTATGTTATAGTTCTCTAAAACTTGACACTTAGCCTGGGCTTCTACATCATGAGTTCCAAGCCAGCATGGGGTACATAGAAGTTGTGGAGCCACAGGAACACTCATCACTGTTGTTTGAAATACTCAAGATGACACAGTTCCATGTATCATGCATCAGCTTTGAAAACTAAATACAGTTTTGTAAAATGTTAGGGTTCAGATTGTCGCATAGAGGTTCAGCCACAGGAAGCTTAGTCCCCAGAGTGGCAATGTTGAGGTAGTGGAAACCTTCAAAGGCAAGCGTGCTGGGTAGATTTATGTCAACTTGACACAGACTATATAGTCATCTGAGAGAAGAAACCCCAACTTAGGAAATGCCTCTATAAGATCAGCCTACATAAGGTAGGCCTGTAGAACATTTACTTAATTAGTGATCAATGGAGGAAGGCCCAGACCATTGTGAGTGGTGCCATCCCTGGGTACCTATAAAATCATCCCTGCTTCTATAAAAAGCAGGCTGAGAAAACCATGGAAAGCAAGTCAGTAAGGAGCACCCCTCCATGGCCTCTGTATCAGCTCCTGACTGCAGATTCCTGTTCTGTTTGAGTTCCTTTCCTGTCTTCCTTCAATGATGGATTACAATGTAGACATGCAGACTTCCAAACTAACTTTTTGGTCATAGTGTTCTGTTGCAGCAATAGAAACCCTGACTAAGAAAGATCAAGGAAGATATTAGTTCTAGAATTATGGATTGAATATGAACATTTCACACAGACTCATTGTTGAGCCCCTCAGTCACCAGGTATGGGTGCTATTTTGGAAAGTTCTGGAAATTTTACAGGGGAAGTTTAGTTGGAAGAAGTAGATCAGCCACTGAGGATGCATTCAAGTGTTTAAGGGCAGATATTTTTTGCCCTTGCCTGTGTCTCCAAAATGTTTTTGTATATCACTCAGGATATGTCATGGATATTGCTTGCTGGCTTTTAGCCAGATTTACTTTGAGAATATAAGTTAATAGAATATGTTATTTTTCAGAAGTTAAGTTCTAAAAATTAAACACCAACAACTCCAAGACCATTGGATGCATAATGAGACTAGAAGGACTCCATGGTTGGTGTTACAGTGGTCATCTGTGAATTTCTAGCACTGTTGTTCTCTCAGAATCAACATACCCCCAGGATTTTGGGTTCTCCCTTCAAGAACTTCTCTGTCATTCTTTTCCATGAGTGTGAATTCACATATAAAGGTTGTCCATTCTGCTGTGCCCCATAACCAGCTTCCAATGCAGTCTGTTCTGTTCCTTGTATGGTTATCATGGCAGTAGAAACAATACTAGAAAAAGAAATATAATTTAGGGTGAATTCCTAGAAACAGGGACTGTTTAAATAAACTATAACACAAAGATCGAAATTGTCAAGAGAAGCAATGTGGATAGGATTGAGTTACATTCACCGGAGTCTACAAATCAAGAAAATTTCATGCCGTCATTCTAGTTAATGATGTATTATTAACCAACACATGTATTCTGAACTTTATTATGTACTTACCTCTACCCATGAATTGTTTACATTCATATTTCTCATAATTATCATTACTTACTTTATACCTGCATATCTCCATTTAGTATTTTCTGTAAACTTAGACCCGAGTCATGGATTCTTCCTTGCTCCAGAAAATAATCAGAATCCTGCCTGTCTGGGAAAATATTTTACTTTTCCTATATTCTGAAAGATACTTTTTTCTAGTTATTATGATCTTGGCTGTCAAGTATTCTTTCTTTAAGCACTTTGAATATACCAACCTAGTGTCTCCTGGACTAAGGGTATTTTGCTGGAAAAAAAATCCACTATAAGACTGATCATCCCCTTATATGTGACATGTTTTGCTCTCAATGTTTTGAAAGTTCTTTTGTATTTGCTTTAACAAGTTCTTTATGGTAGGAGCAAATATATTTGGAACATATGTGTTTATAGTACCTAATGTTCACATCTCTCATAGGACTTGGTCCTCACCAACTTTTTCATTAAATCAATCTTCTCTTCCTGTTTTTATTGTTTCTGCTGCTAGTTTTACAGTGAGAAAATTTGTTTGTTATTGAAATCCTGTCAAAAGGAAATTCAGGGATGAAGAGTGGAGTAGAATCTGAAGGAAAGGCCATCCAGAGACTGCCCCACTTGGGGATCCATCCTATATGCAGCCACCAAACCCAGACACTGTTGCTGATACCAAGAAGTGCTTGCTGCCAGAAGTCTGATATAGCTGTCTCCTGAGAAGCTCTGCCAGAACCTTACCAATACAGATGCAGATGCTTGCAGTCTACCATCGGAATGAGCATGGGGACCCCGATGAAGAAGTTAAGGGAAGATCTGAAGGAGCTGAAGGGGTTTGCAACCCCATAGAAAGAACAACAATATCAACCAACCAGACCCTCCAGAGCTTCTAGGGACTAAACTACAGTACTGGTTAGTTTTGTGTCAACTTGACACAAGCTGGAGTTATCAGAGAGAAAGGAGTTTCAGTTGAGAAAATTCCTCCATGAGATCTAGCTGTAAGGCATTTTCTCAACTAGTGATCAAGGGGGGAGGGCCCCCGTGAGTGGTACCATCTATGGGCTAGTAGTCTTGGGCTCTATAAGAAAGCCAGCTGAACAAGCCAGGAGAAGGAAGCAAGCCAGTAAGGAACATCCCTCCATGACCTCTGCATCAGCTCCTTATCCCTGACCTGCTTGAGTTCCAGTCCTGACTTCCTCTGGTGATGAACAGCAGTGTGGAAGTGTAAGCTCAATAAACCCTTTCCTCCCCAACTTGCTTCTTGGTCATGATATTTGTGCAGGAATAGAAAACCCTGACTAAGACAACCACCAACCAAAGAATACACATAGAAGGACCCATGGCTCCAGCTACATATGTAGCAGAGAATGGTCTTATCAGACATCAGTGGGAGGGGAGGCCCTTGGTTCTGTGGAGGCTCAATGCCCCAGTGTAAGGGAATACTGGGGCAGTGAGACAGGAGTGGGTGAGTGGATAGGGGAGCACTCTCATAGAAGCAGGGGAGGGGGCATGGGATAGGGGCTTTGGGGAGTAGAAACTGGGAAGGAGGATAACATTTGAAATGTAAATAAATAAAATAACCAATAGAAATTTAAAAGAAACAAAACAAAAGAAATCCAGTTTCTTACAGTCTTTTTACATTTTCTTCTTTTTCTACTATGGGAAATTTCAAAAGAATCAGTTTTTAAGTCCTCAGATTTTTTAATATCTGCCTGATGTACTCTTCTGTTAAAACTACTGTATTTTAATTCTATTTATTGAAGTCTTCATGTTCAAACTTTCTGTTTGGTTCTTTTTTTGCTATGAATCTTTGTCAAAATTCTTATTAATATTGTGAATTTTCTTATTTCACTGACTTGTCTGACTGGGTTCTCTTTTATTTTACTGAATTCCTTAGGATTATAATATGATGTGAATTCATTGTCAGGCAATTCATGTATTTTGTTTCCTATAGAGTCTGTTATTGAAGAATTAATGTATGCCTTTTGTGGAGTCATAATTCCTTAATTTTAAGTTCCTCTTATATCCTTGCATTTGTGTCTGTATATCTTGTGGAGGGTGTTGGGAGAACAGGGTAGTACATATTTTTGAATAGGGATATTTCAACCAATCTATAGACTTCATCATCCCCTGAGCAGAATATCAAGTCTAAATTTGCAAAGGTTAGAAAAATCTTAAATCTAACACCCTACAATGCGTTCATGGTTACTTGTGAAAATTTAGCTTTTGTGGCATTAATTTAAATCCTGAGGAAGCTCACACACATTCACCCCCTATATACATAATCATTCATACACATGTACAAAAAGGCGCATACCCACACTAAATAAATGCTCTAGTTCCACTTGCCTTAGGTTGAATTTGGACATCATGGTATTTAAAATGTCCCCCAATGTAGAGTGAAAGTCGTGACAAGAACCCTCAGAGTGCTGTGACAATCTACCTGCCCTTTCACAGAAGGCCCAACAATTAACTCAGTTGGCCATGTTAGAAAACTGAATTTTAATCAATAATTGTTCTTTCCTGCCCCCCATGTCCAATCAATCTGTTTTTTCCAAAATCCATATTTCTTCTACTTTATCAAAGGAATTTGTCACCTTATCTGACAACCTTTCGGCATCTTCTTGTGTCCATCTGATGCTTGTATATTTAATCTTACCCCACTTAATATGCATGGTGGTCATTTAAAATATAAGACAGTTTTAATTTCTTATTAAGAGAAACTCCTATTTCAACCCCAATCTATATTTCTAACATTTTTATTTTTGCCCCTTTTGTTTTTGGCATATCAAATATATTGGATATATTTCTGTTTTCATACATCAACAATTTTATTCCTGCTCTGGAGTTCTAGACACATTCAGCTACATTGCAGAAAATTTTGACCACATTCCTTTCTGTTCTGCCATCACAAAAATAAAGTCCATTCTCTTTCTTTCTTGAGCACTGATAGTATTACATATGTTCTGCCTTCCTTCACACACAACTTCCCACCACACATGAGTTACTCAATGAACAATGGTAAAGAAGTGTTGGAGAAATCTTTGTGACTTCCCACACAAGCAATAAAGGAAAAAGATGCTGTGAAATTAACAGATGTCTCTTTTCAGTCCGATTTAATGTGTACTTTAGTTTACTTGTTTACCGTAAATATTTTTGTCCTTATTTTTCCAGATAAACATTCAGAAGATTTAGAAAATGAAGGCTTTATCTAATTGAAACCACTAAAACCTAAATAGATCTAAGAAGAAAACTCCCTAGAAAGGCTGAAAGTGCTGGCCTTGCAAGCAGGAGAACAGTTGGTCATCAGCACTCACATTAAAAAATTAAAAGGCCAACCCAGTGGTACATGTTTGTAATCTCTGTGCTAGGAAGGCAGAGATGGGTGGATCACCAGGGCTTGATAACCCACTAGCCTACACTACTTGAAATCCTGTACCAAGAAAAAAATTATACATAATTTTTTATGTATGTGAGAAACAACACTCAAAGTTTTCTGCTGGCCTCCACATACACGTACACACACATTTACCTTCACACACACCACCATTCATACATGTATGGACATGCATGCACACCCACTCATCCACATACACTTCATAAATATTCCAGCCCTACTTGCTTCAGGTTGGTTTTGGAACTATATTTGAAGCCAAGCAATTGAGCAATACCGTATTAATCTTCTAAGAGCTTTGTAGTAGATAGGGCCTCTGTGTGGAGTCCTCTCAGGAGCTAAAAGCAGCTCTCCAGTGAATATTGCCAGTCCTATGCTTCTCTGGGGGTTTTGTTTGTTTGTTTCTTTTTTTGTTTTGTTTGTTTTTGGAATGGAAATGTTACCTTGTATTACCTTCCTAGTTTTTGATGAGAAACACTTTTTTGTATCGTAATGATTAATTATAGGAATAATTATTCAGGAAAACTACAACAATATAATTAAAACACTTAGCCATCAATATATTTTCTTTACATTTCCAAAGTCCAGCACATCTGATAGCTTCAGGCAACAGCAGCCTGCGCATCAGCAAGACAGAGCATCCCAAGTTTATAACTTCCCTGGAATAGCATCTACCCTGTCACTCACACGTTTTAAATGCCTAAACTAGATCCTCTGTATACAACTATGTGAACAACCCATAAGATGGCCTTTCTGATAATAGTGTCTATCTTCTTTGGGCTGCTAGGTTTCAAAATCACTCTTTGTTTCTTGCTCTAACAACTCAGCTTCCAAGTACACCTTTTCAAGTGGCTGGCAATGAACTTGGGCATGATACTGCAAAACAATGCTGGGGGTTCTTCTGCATTTGTGACCTCTTTTCTAGTTAGGCTGAATGCTTCTCCACAACAGATTTTCTATCAGCAGGGCCTTTTGTACTATTTTCATGGTTCTCTGGTACTGCAAGTCATGTTCTAGATATTTGAGGCTGATGTTACTTATTTCTAAGGAACTCTGGAAGTAAATTTATGCAGCTTCTCCCTACATTCACACCACAGAAATATACTTTTTGACACAGGGTAAATGAACTCCCCAGTCTAGATATCAGTGCTCCAAGTTTCATATAAGCCAAAGAATAGTACATGGGTATGAGGGATAGTTCTCCAGACTTGGAAAGGATATGCCATGGGTTTACATTATCTATGACATTTATGAGACTATTGGCAAGTATGGATATGTTTTTATCCCTAATACAGAGATGGAAAAACACAGGCAGCCCCAGGCCTTCTAATAGCACCAAATTTCCAGTGGATCAATACTACTTCCAGTCATGTTTCCATGCATTTGTATGAACATCTATCTCATGGATCAAAATGATCTAGAGTGAATCATAAAGAAGATGGTCTATAGGACCAGTCTCTCCCGGGACTATATTATAAAATAAAGTTGAAAATACCTAGATCGTTTTTGTACAAGATGATGGTGCTGATATGAAAAAATGATGGAAAAATTCTGGACTAAGACATAAGTGTACCTTGTATTTCAAGCTCTTTCTTAACAGAAGTTTCTAGTCATTTCCCTCTTCTGTGTATAGTCCATCTCATCTGAAGAAAGACACACAGTTTCCTCTGCCCCTTATACAATGGCCACACTAAGAATCTTCAAGTCTCTTCCATTAATGTATTTTCTAAAAAGGAGCTTACGTTTATGCCCTCAGAGTCCCATAAATGGTACCAAAGATTGGTGGAGATCTGGTTAGATCGCAATCTTTCTCAGGATCAGACTAAGTATGTAAGACTGGTGTCTTGACCTTGACTTATATAGTCTTCACCACATTCTGCATGTGGCAGATAGTTTCTTAACTAATGAGTTGTAAAAATAACAGTATTAGATGAGAACAAATACAGAGGAAGAAAAGACATTTGGAAATGATCAAATGGGAAGGTACTGGTTCCATTTTGAAAAACAAAAACAGCTAAAATCTTACTCAAGCCACACTTCTGGCTCTTACTATGCCTTTATTTTTTTCTTTCCTCCCAGAATTACATCACAGATTGCTCCTCAAAGACCCCAAAGAACTTGTGAGCTTTCTACCCTTCATCCAGAATGGTGGCTTGTACCACAGGGCATGGCCTCTTTTTTCCCCCTTATTCTACTCCCAGATGTCCTAGAACAAGAGATGAAAAACCAGCATCACAAAAGCCTAGGAAAGGTAAGTCAGCACCTACCTTTCTTCTCAACTGGAAAGCTTATTATGTGCCAGATGAGGAGCTGTCTCCAGGAATGTGCCTTGTGTTCTTTGTTCAGATGCAATGACTTGCCCACAGCTCACGTGTCACTAAAGCTTAAGTCTAGTACGTTTTCTAAATCCTAATGGTTACTGCTGAGGATCGAAAAACACAGCTACTTCCCCTTTTTTTAGCTGAAGTATCCCCTGACTGTGCGTCCTTATTGTGGGCATGTGGCTTCTTTGAAAGCCACTGGAAAAGCAGTGGCTGTCAAGATCTTTCTTAGCAAAAGCAGCAGCACAGTTTTTACTGAGCATATCAGTGTAAGTCCATACTTAACAGACTAAAGTCAGGATCACAGCCCTTCAATCACCATGAAAATCCTATTTCAGGCAAGGTTGGTGATTTATTCCTGGAATCCCATTACCCATTATCCAGGAGTCTGAGGCAGGAGAATTGTGACTTGCAGCCAGCCTGAGCTACATAAGGAGAACCTCTCTCAAAACAGCCAAAACTAACAAATGCCTGTTTATAACAATTTCATGCATTTTCCTGTTACCTTTCTTTTCTTAGAAAACTATCAATGCATGCTTTTTATGTGTGGTTTCTATGAAATGCTACCATTTGGAGTTTACTACAGAGGTCCATCAAGTGGCAGCACATTGGCTACAAAAAGATAAATAGTGCTTTGCAATTTTTAGGTAAATTACCCCTTTCTAATCCAAAGATTCATTAAAGACATTCTATTACAATAATTTACTACATGATCGTGTCATCTTCCAAAATATAGGATCGATCCTAAGATTAACATAAGTATTAGTCTGTTTTCCATTACTGTAAAACAACATCTGGTGTTGTATAATACACACACACACACATACACACACACACACACACACACACACACATATATACTTCACCCACAGTTTTAGAATCTCAAAAGCATGGCCTCAACACTTGCTGGTTTTAGTTAGGGCTCTCTGGGCTCAACACACCGTGAAAGTGGGAAGCTGACTAAGAGGTTGAGATCACATGGAAAGGTGAAAAGATGAAAATGCATCGTCTTATCTCTAGGCAATGCATCTTAAAGCTTCCATCTACCTTCACATTTCCCCCCCCTAAAGATCACAACTTCAACTTGTGAATTATCAAAGGACAAATACTTCCAACTACAGCAAAGAGGAAAGGAAAGTGGTTAACAATTTTTAGTCATTCAATAATTTCTTAAAGAAAAATTTCCATATATCAAGCAATGTGCCTAGATAAGATGATATTGAAAAATATAAATAGACTCTGCTCCTAGGCAGTTTATAAGCTACTGGAAAATTCAGACAAGTCAACACACAAGTAAACATGTTAAAATCCTGGCTATCCAGTCCTCTGCAAGGTAACATAACAAACTGACTTGGTCATCTTCGAACCCCATTGACCCCAGCCTTGGAAATAAATGGAAGACTTTCCAGAGGTGATGACATCCAAAAGGAAACTTGATGAATGAAATAACCAGATTTGAAAGAGTTGAGGATGGACAAAGATCTTGTGTATTGATTTAGTAGTCATTTCTTTAAAACTTTTACAGAGTGATTTTAATCAAGCAAAACTTTCAACAGCAAATGGGCTAGAAGGGGATGTGGTGGCTTTTTTGCTCCAGGGAATGCTGGGGTACAGGCTCTATGTAGCTTCTTCAGTTGTGGTGAATCTCATCAATAACTGAAGGTGCCTTGGTGGTGGAAGCTATAGCAATTATTGGCAAGGTTGGGGCAGTGGGAGAAGAAAAGATTTTCTTAATAGCAATGGTTTGAGGTTATTTTATTCTCATTTTCCCCATACTGATGAGAACTAGCTGAAGCAACCAGTACAAGAGCTGGATCTGACACAATCCAGATGTAGTCATAGCAGTACTAGAATACAATGCATGTATGTTTGGAGTCACTGTAGATCTGGAACCTTGGGCTTTGTAACATGTAAAACTCTATTTAGTACTAGAGTCATTTGGGTTAGCGCCTTTGGGATCTTAATGAGCTAGACTCTACCATTCATTTTCAATGGGACAGTTAAAGATAAAATTAGTAGCAAAGAATTTAGAAAGGAGATTAATTCCATGTGGCTACATTGAAAAAACAAATGGATCAAATGAGCTCCCCTACCTCCAAGTGCTTTGTCAGAGTCTCCATATGAGGTTTAAGTTTAAATAAAGGGGAACACAAATGCTTATTTAAGCTGTCCTTGTCCAGGTATAGTTCTACCCATCACTGATTCATAATTGTTTTGGCTCCATTCTCTCCTGCAAGATGGCCTGACAAACTGTCAGAACTGCAAGAAACTTTTTCCAGGAGACAGATTCCTCTTCTGCTGGCACCAGAACTTCACTCTTTCTTCTGTCCAGCCCAAAATTTATGAGGAATTTCAGTTTCTTGGGGACTACCATTTCAAAAGTCTGATTACCAGTGGAGGAGGACAAGTGTCACTTTAGAACATTTCCCCTTTCTTTCAGGAGAGTCACACTTCACCTGAACCTGGAGTATATGTTCAGTCTTTATGTCATAGTGACCAACCACCACACACAGCGTCAAGATTTTTTACTCTAAGCATCCTAAAGGCTCAGGAAAAACATTTACTCATGACTATGGCCCTGGATGTAGGGCAAAGTACTCACATGGCTGTGGAAAAGAAGTTTGGGCTCAGGGCATCAGGATGCAGTTGCAATATGGATCCTGGAGCCATGAAGGCTCTATAGCAATATGGTGACTTTCAGTCCTGCTATGGTTGGACAAGGCCAGGGATCCAAGACCTGTGAGGCCAGGTACACAGGAATTCAGTTATTAAGACAGACATGACACAGTTATGGCTCTGTTCAAGGAAACAGGGGATGGATTCCCCTGATATGTCTGCTTATTACTTGGGGAGCAGAGGACCGTTGTAGCCCAGATACAAACATTGCAAGGCAAGGAGTGCTGGCAGTTTGAACTTGCTGTTATAAGGGAAACCAATGAGAGATTTTAAGAACAGTCTAAGAAGAAAGCTTGGGGACAACTTTCCTAGCACTTAAAAGGAAGCATTCCAAAACAAGCAAGCTTTAAATCTCAGCAGCTGCCTGAAGAAATGAGATAGAAAAGAGGAAGAGAGAAAACCAAGTTATGTCATTTAGTTAGTCATGGAGATCAACTACCACATGGAAAATAAGCAGCTGCATGGCAAAACTAAATAAAAGCAGCTGAAGGATTTGGAGAGAGAGAATAAGAAAGTCCAAAGTACCAGAAAAAGTGTACATAGGCTCTGACCAGCAACTGGAAAATGGTCAGAAGAGTAGACAAAGTTATACTTTTCTGAGGAATAGTCTATTAGTTAGGGAATTGACCTGTGCAACTCAGACGCTTCATCTCCAACCAGTTCAGGGATTCCTTTTCTCTTTATCAGAAGAGCTTGCCCCTAATGGGACTGTAACATGGAGATTAGAGAATACATCTCAGCCATCCCTCCAGCTCTCCAGGAGGAGAAGTCTCTTAGAGGCACAACTGCTTGGTTCAACAATGGCATCATTTCCCAAGTAGATGGGGCAGCATGACTATTCAGGTACAGGTATTTTTTTTTCCTGTTCCATATCCAGAGTGAGAAATGCTGTACTAACTAATAAGAGGCAAGGCTGTGTACACTCAGAGGGATCCAGTTCCTCAGAAGGCAGAGCAACAAAGATCTTGAAGATCCTAGTTTCATTGATAACCCCAACCCCAACCCAAAAATATAGCCACTGAGTGCTCTGTATGTTTTATAACATCTTTATACTATATCTCTATGTTCGCTTTCAGTAGTTTCCTTAAAAATATATTTGCTCTTTTTTGTTTTGTTTTGTTTTTGTTTTTGTTTTTTTCGAGACAAGGTTTCTCTGTGTAGCCCTGGCTGTCCTAGAACTCACCCTGTAGACCAGGCTGGCGTTGAACTCAGAAATCCGCCTGCCTCTGCCTCCCAAGTGCTGGGATTAAAGGCATGTGCCACCACTGCCCGGCCAAAAATATATTTGTTTATATATTGTTTTGATATTTTTGGTAAGAAGGATGAGTTCTAAGAACTTCTGTTCCACCATTTTCTTAGAGTCTTTACAAATGTTTCAGTAGTGTGTGTGTGTGTGTGTGTGTGTGTGTGTGTGTGTGAATTTGTGTGGGATATGTTGTCTGTATAAATTGATAGCTACCATCTGATTAAGGTCTAACATATATCCTAGCTAGTCTTTTTATCTTGCTACACAGCAACAGCAAACACCTGGAAATGTAAGAGGTATCTATCTATTCAAAGGAAGTAATTAGTTTATTTTAGGATTTGGAGAAGGGTAAAGTTTTTGTAAACTTTAAACATAGCAATCTTCAACTGACTTATAGTAAAGCACAATTCTAAAGGGTTCAAAACCAGTCTAGCGGAGTGAGTGCATCTGGAGTCCTTGAAATCTTCAAAGTTAATAACAAAGGTGTAATGTTCCAACTTCAACATCCTTTCAATTCTGCATCAAATGATACTTTATTTGCCTCTTTCTGTTTTAACTAAGAGTAAAAGCTAAATTTCAGTGTATTCCTTTGCTCCTGAATAGATGTAATTGAAAGCATGATTAATGCTTTTAAAAATCCTCATGTATTACATAAAGAACAATGTTTTTACTATATAATCGATTTGCATATGAATGTGGAAAACCTTTCAGAATGTCATTTTTGCATCAGTTTGGATTCTGTCTTTGAAGAAACTCAAAGCTTGAGACAGAGTTTTAGTGTTAATACTGAAGATGGATGAAAGCATGTGCACCTCAATTGATTATCACAAAATAAACACAACTATCTGTCCATAGCCCATACTGAAAAACAAATTAGAAGATATCTCATGCTCTAAAGAAACAGTTACATTTTGCCCTTTCCTATACTATAAAATGTAGAGCCTTAGCTTCTAATACCTGTGATGTTTCATGTTTGTCATTTTAATAATGGGATCATTTTAGCATGTATTTGTCTTAATATCTTTTCTTTGTTATTATTGTATGAAGACCCTGGACAACATCCAACCAAAGAAAGAAAGCCTTAAGGATATAGCAGTTTGTGCCTAAAATCCCAGGATTCTCAGATATATATGGAGGAATATGTGAGTTCAAGGCCAGGATGGTCTGTATAGGGATGTCTTGTCTTAAATTAAATCAAAAAAACTTCTCAGAGATTACATTAAATATACATGATCATGATCAAGTTATGAGTCAGGAAATTTTAATAAAAGAAGAAAATTATGTTGAAAATTTTGAATTTACAGAACTATGTTTCATTTTGTTATGCAAGGAAAAAAAGCAGAAATTTGCTCATAAGCATAGGAATGCCATTGGAGAAGTGATTATCCAATGATCTGTTGATATTAAGAAATAATCCAATTTTAAAATGGGGTATATATCTAAACAGAGAATTCTCAACAGAGGAATCTCTAATGTCCAAGAAGCACCTAAAGACATGTTTAGCATCCTTAGCTCTCAGAGAGAAGTAAATTAAAATAACCTTGAAATTCCATCTTACAGCCATCAAAATGGCTAAGAGCAAAAACTCAAGTGACAACTCATACTGTGGAGGATGTGGAATATGGGGAACACTCTTTGAGTGCTGGTGGGAGTGCAAAATTGTATAGCCACTTTGGAAATTAATTTTGTGGTTTCTTAGAAAATTGGGAATTGATCTACCTCAAGACTCATCTATGCCACTACTGGGCATATACCCAAAAGATGCTCCACCATACCACAAGGACGCTTGCTTGACTATATTCATAGCAGCTTTATTCATAATAGCTAAAAGCTAGATGTCTCTTAACTGAAGAATGGATAAAGAAAATGTGGTACATCTACACAACAGAATACTATTCAGCTATTACAAACAAGGACATCATGAAATTGGTAAGCCACCAACCCAGCCACAAAACCTTCAACCTACAATTTGCCCTGACTACAAGATGTGCTATGGTAAAGATGGAGCAGAGACTGAGGGAATGGTCAAACAAGGGCTGTTCCAGCTTGAGACCTGTGCCATAAGAGGGATCCCACCTCTGACACTGCTAATAGCATTCTGCTACATTTGCAGGCAAGAGCCTAGCATAACTGTCATCAGAGAGGTTTTGCCCAGCAACTGATAGAAACAAATGCAGAGACCCACACACAAATATTAGGCAGAGCTTGAAGAATCCTGCAGAAGAGGAGGAAGAAGGATTGTAGGAGCCATAAGGGTCAAGGACAATACAAGAATACCCACAAAATCAACTAACCTGTGTCCACAGGAGCCCACAGAGACTGAACTGTCAACCAGAGAGCCTGCATGAACTAGGCCTTCTGCACATATGTTATAGTTTGTGTAGCTTGGTCTTCATGTGAGACTCCTAATAGCAGGAGCAGATGCTATCTTTGACTCTGGTGCCTGCCTTAGGGACCATTCCTCCTACTGGGCTGCCTTATCTAGCCTTAATAGGAGAAGATATGCCTAGACTTGCTGCAACTTGATATGCCAGGGTTGGTTGATATCCATGGGAAGCCTCCCCTTTTCTGAAGAGAAATGGAGGAGGGGTAGATGGGGAAGTAGGGAGGATGGGGGTAGGGAGGAAGGACAGGGAGAAGAGGAAAAAGTGGAAACTGTGGTTGGGGTATTTAATTAATTAATTAGACAAAGAAAGGAAAAGAAACTTATATACCCTTCACAATGTGAGAGAACTCAGAGGGTGGTAGTAACTTTGAGGGTTGTAGTGATTTTCAGAAGAATTGGGATTAACACACATGTATTTTGACCAAATGCACCCCCCTTTCCCACTCCTCCAATTCTTCCCTAATACCTTCATCACAGTTCTCTCCAAACTTCTTACATTCTTTCCTGTTTAAACCTACTGAGTCCACTAGTATTGTCTATATGTACATGGGTATAGAACAATCTACTGGACCATGGATAAGTAGCCTCTCAAAGTCCTTAGCCCTGAAGAAAACTGACTCTACCTTCCTAGAAGCCACCAACTGTCAATAGACTCACATGAAACCTTGTATATATACTCACAGCCACTGTGAGTTCATGTGTGCAACAGACCTATCACATCAGAAAACTGTTTTGTATTTGTTTTTAGGAAGTAGTGTTGTCTGTATTACCCCAACAAACAGGAAATCAAGTAAGAAGAGTACAACCATTTTATCAGCCTCCTCTAAAGGACAGGTCAGCTGGGATATAGGATGTGGTACTACCTGAGAGCCCTAAAGAAATAAGGAAGTACAAACTGATGTAAGTTGGTGTTGAACACTCACAACACCATTATCATTTTGGTTTTGGCGCAGAGGCATGTGTTTCCATGGTTCTGAGAGAAAGAAGACTTAAAAACAGTCACCTCCTCACTCTAGGACCAGCAGTTCTTGGAAAATATGCCTGTCATATTTTTGGAATGAAGTACCTTGTGGTCTCTTCTCTTTTCCCATTTCCACTTCTTTATCTCTGTGTGTAATATTTTTTATTTCTAACAGCCATGAGAAACTACTGGCTGACTCAGGGGCAGATGAGTGTGCATAAATGGAGAGAGGAATTTGATCACTCACATTAGTGAAATAGCCAGAAGCAGTTATGGTAAATAGGAATCTGGATAAGCATTTTCTGTGGACTTCTAGGAAGTGAACTCCTCCCTGGGCTGGACTCAAAGAGGATGTCCATTAGGACAGAACTGATGAAAAAGCATTTGCTCTTTATTCATTCTGATATGAATAAAGAGTGGTATGGCCTCTGGCTGCGGGGGATGGGGGGGAAGTGCTACCTCTATTATCAGGCACTGTTCAGTGACTTTGTATTAACAAGGACAAATCAGGATATATTTGGAAAGGATCTTAATGAATTTGATACCTTTGTTCCCTGATGTCAACGAAAAGTGTTACAGTTTCTACATACGAGAGGAAATGAATCTTACCATGTACCCATGGAAGAGGATCAGAAGCAGCCAGTGAGGCTGCAGCTCAGCCAACTGCAAGGGTTCATTCTTGTAAGATCCTAAGCCGAGACACAGCTAAGCTAAGATCAGAATTGTGACCTATGGAAGCAGACTTTTGAAACACATTCTTTTAGCTTTTGTTTGTAGAGTTGATTACAGTGCAACGAAAACTAAAGTATATCTTTAAGTAGAGGCCCCCACTAATCCTACCAGGGTTATAACAGGTCGGTTTGTACCAAAAGACAGAAGAACACAGCAATGCAGAATTCCAGAGCATTTAATATCAGCAGCAGACCCTGGAAATATATTCATGACAGAGGACTATGAAGGGTTGAGAATGCAGTCCCAAATACTTCCTACTAATTGCCACAGGAAAGAAAAAGGTACAGACCTGGCATCTGGAAACTTGGGACCTCATACAATTGAATCTTGGGTCAGTATAATATAAAAAAAGATTGTTATGTGAATACAAAAATTTTCCAAGTTAATGAAACATAGAAAAAACTAGCTGAGTTGGCAATTTTATTGCTGAAAAATATTTAGAAACATCAAGAACAATAAGGCTTTAAAATGGTTTGATTCCTGTTATGTACTTTCGAAAATACTAAAGAACCATATAACTCTACCAGAAAATCCTAGAAGGCAAAGTTAACCTCTGCTATTATGTTTAGAAGAATCACAGTATCTACTGGTACATGCTATCAGACTAATAAATAGTGATACAGCAGCTGATGCAATGAATGCTAAAGAGGGCATTCTATGGCTCTGAACTTCTTCTTTATCCTTATCTAGAGGAGGAGGGAATGTGAAATGTAGACTTGACATTGGGGGAAAAAAAAAGACCCTCACTGGAAGTCCATCATTTCTAGCTTCTTAAAAATGATGCTGCTACTCAAGAATGTTGTTGGAGCCAATGAGCATCAGATTTCTTTCTACCATAAATCCATGAACACAAGAAGCCCTGGCCATTAGAATGAATATACTCATGGAAAATGTATCTGATATCAGGTTCTAGTTCTACTGTAGTCGAGGAAGGCAAATGAAAACCATCAAGCTGAGGGCAATGTTGAAGATCTCTCTCAGAGCAGTGGGAAACAGGGCTGGTGATGTTCCATCCTGAACTGCCTTGGAACTGAAAAGGAACAGAAATCAATTACACAGTTCATCCACATTCTCATAAATGCCTCTGTCATTGGAAGCTCCCCACTCTTCCAATGACATGTTTCTCTAACATGCTTCTTTCTACAGCCTCTTAATGTGTTTCTGACTTTAGTCTTATCTCAAATCTTTTGTCAAAAAATGTGTTTCTGTTTCTTTCCAGGCTGAGTACTTCAGATGACTTCTTGGCACAAGAAGTTAGTTTCAAATTTAGTGTGAACTTCAAAGCTTATGCTATGGAGCTGGAGATCCCTGGCTGTGTGTACGCTAAGCTTGATTTTAGAAGGTTTAAAAATGATATCTTAATACTCAAATGACTTTAATTAAACAGCTTGGTTACTATTTTCTTCAGCACATTTTTAATTAATGAATAAAAATAATTCATGTGAATGAATTCAATAATCTCTGGGAGGAAATTACAGAAAATAAAACCATCCATCCTTCTATGAAAAGTAAATCAGGAAGATGTGGACTTTTCTTACAAATGGAACTGGATTTGAAATTGACTGTCCCTCCATGACCTTTTCCTGGTACCCACTGTGGTACTGGTGTAAAATCTTAAGGACTTGGCTTTAGTAAGAGCATCTGAAACTTACTGGTAGCTTGACCTTAAAATGAAGAATAGCAGCTAGCATCCTTCCTCCTTTTTGTCTCCCCAACCATGAGGTCAACAGTTTGCTTCACCATGGTCTTCCACCATGAAGTGCAGTCAGAGCACAGACCTTCCCACCCCCACTCAGAACTGATACCTCTCAAACTGTGAGTTTACAAAACAAAACAAACAAAAAACACACAAAACTTTATTTTTCATTTTTTTTCAGTTCTTTCAGAGTTTCTTACAATGTATTTTGATCATATTCACCTCCTGGTCCCACTTCTCCCAGACCCATTCCCTCTGCTTTACCCACTCACTTTTGTGTTCTTGTTCTTGTATTTGTAGTTTACCACATAAAGGAGAAAAAGATTCATCTCTCAATCCTTATTAGGGAAGCTTCTTTTTGCAGCAGATAATGGTTAACATGGAGACCAAGAGCTGATCAGTGTGCAAATGATAAGGAACTGAAAACTTCCAAGCTCGAACTGGGGTATCTATATCACATCCCCTTCTCCCAAGATTCAGGGGTCACTGTGAAATAGGAAGCAGAAAATTGAGAAAAAAAAATAAGAGAAGAGGATGACTACAAAATATTTATAAGTTAATTGTCATGGCTATTTGACATACTGATGGAAAGTGGGCAACTGTAAACACTTATAACATGAAAACAGGACTGAAATTTATAAAATGAGGGTTGGTTCTTGAAAGGTTCGCTCAGTGGCTAAGAGGCTTTGCTGCTCTTACAGAGGCCCAGAATTCAGTGTCTAGTACCAGTGTCAGTGGATTCATGTCTGCATGCTGGCTTCTGCAGATATGCATATATACATATACATAGACACACACAAGCACACAAAGAAAAATAACAAAATAAATTTTTTAAAAAGAAATTAAGGAAAAGTTACAAATAATTCAATAATCTTATTTACAATGCCAATTAAACTCTCACTATTGCTCAAAATTACTCTTCATTTAAACATAGATGAAGAATAACATTAATCATGCAGTGTTGGGATATGTCTTGATCTGAAAACCTATATCATAATTAAATAACTAATGGTAAATAGTAAATGTGCTTTATTGAAATTAAAATCTGTGTATGGATGGAGATATCCTATGATACCTTGCTGCAAACATTCAAGAAAAGATTTGAACTCAGGGGTAAAAATTATTATTATTTAAATATGAATAATACTTATATGGCAAACATCTAAAAAGTACTAAATGAAAACTAATAGAAGCTATTAGAAGTTCAGAAAGGTAGCTAGTAAAACATTTTATAAAGAAATTGAGTATATATTTAAATTAAAATGTGCATTTGACCAAGAATTGAATAGAGACTGTTGTTTAAATAAAAAATATTCATAAAGCATCCCGATTCACTCGAAAAGAATGTGAAATATACATAATAAAAGTGCCTAAAGTAAATATGGGGAAATCAGAAACAAACAAACAAACAAAAAAACCTCTTGTGGAAATACGTTTCCAGGATTCTTATAAAACAGAGAAATTATATAAATCAAAACTAAGAAAATCAAATAACTGATATAGCTATATGATGTATAAAAGCCAAAGGTTTGAAAAAAAACTGTGAAGATGATTAAGGAAATGAATAAATATTTCAAAGCATTAAACAAAGGCTCACTGACTGGTGCCTATATATCAGAGCCTGAGTAGCACCACAGTTGACCCTAAGAGCCCGCTCAGTTCCTAGGAAAGTATTCAAACTGGTAGAAGTAGCAGATTGGAAACACCCAATTCTGTGGTCAGGTAAGGGAAGTCAAAATGAGATCAGAAAAGCAATGTGGTTAGGTTCCTGTCTATGCAATTCCAGAGAAGATTGTTTGCTTCTTAACTGGCTTTAGTATCTGACACTTTGAAGGTCTAGAGCCTTCCCTGACATGGTGATGGTAGCTCGTAGTGACTGCTTGGCATGGAATTGTACAATAAAATGCTCAGGATACAGCACACACTCGGTAAAAGCTATTATTTTTGTTGGTACTGATAGATAGATATTTATATGCATCTTGTGGGTATATGCCCATGAGTGGTATTGCTGGGTCTTGAGGTAGAACTATTCTCAATATTCTGAGAAAGCACCAGATTGATTTCCAGAGTGGTTGTGAAAGTTTGCACTCTCACCAGCGATGGTGGAGTGCTCCACTTGCTCTACATCCTTGTCAACATGTGTGGTCCCTTGAGTTTTTGATCTTAGCCATTCTGATGAGAGTCATTCATTCTCGGAGTCATTTTAATTTTCATTTCCCTGATGGCTAAAGACATTGAACATTTCTTTAAGTGTTTCTTGGCCATTAGAGTTTTCTCTCAAAAATTCTCTGTGTATTTCTGTATCCCATTTTTAAATTGGGTTATTTGGTTTTACAAACACCTCTTAACATGAACAATAATGCCTTTAAAACAGTTTCAGTTGAATGAATTAACATATCTGTCATATTCCCCCAATTATGAGAATGCAA
>JADRCH010000311.1:1373222-1385588 GCA_019843965.1 Rhynchomys soricoides | reverse complement strand
TACAGCCTAGTCCCAGCACCTCTACATACAAGGTGTGTGTGCGTATGAGTGTATATGTTTGTGGGTGTGTATGAATATGTTTGTGTGTTTGTGTATGAGTGTGTGTTTGTGTGTATATGAGTGCCTGTGTTTGAATGAGTGTATGTACAAGTGTGTGTGTGAGTGTGTGTGTGTGTGTGTGTGTGTGTGTTATTCAAACTTCTCAATGAGCTTCCTCGTGGCTTTAGCTTCCATGAAGTGCTAAGTTCATCAGTACATTACATGTTCCTAGCAGGACAACCAAGTTTCCTTAAGAACATTTCCTTGCCTTGGAAACATGTTTAAAAGGCCAAGAAACATAAGATCCAGTGTTAGATCCTAGGTTTTCTGTTTCTACACTTGGGTGCATATATTTTATGCTATATTGAATGAACTCAGTAATGAAGGTGCAGAAGATGGTCAGAATGATGGGGCAAGGTAGGGTTACAAAGAGTAGTTTGGTGCTCTCTCTCTCTCTCTCACACACAAACACACACACACACACACATGCACACACACACACACACACACACACACACACACACACACACACAAGTGTTAGGGGAGAACTCCTAACTTACATTGTGGTATTGCTTCAAAGTAATTTAAAACGCTACCGGTCTGACCCACTCCTTTTATTCTACAAAGCTTTTTCACTCTTTCTTCTTCCTTGGTCTTCCCTCTAATTCTTGAATTCATTTACTCTGTTGCTGATTCTGCTACATCTTTCACTCATCGACTCAGCACTCCTTCTTCCTGTTTACAGCTTGGACTGAAGATCCAGTCTAGAGGCTCTCCAGAAATCCTCCAGGCCTTCAGTGCATAATTAGCATTGCTTAGGCACCCAGTCTGTGGACTGAACTATGGAGTTTTGTGTCTGCTATAAGGTAAGGGGTGGAGTACCCTAACAATATTGGGTGAGCCAACCTAATAAACTCCCTTTTTTTCCTACTTTATTTACATTTCAAATGTTTCCCCCTTTCCAGATCTCCCCTTTGGAAATTCCCCATTTCCTCCCCCCTCCCCCTGCCACTACCCACCCATCCACTCTTGTCTTCCCTCCTTGGCATTCTCCTCTACTGGGGGATCTAACACTCTCAGGCCTGCCTCTCCTCCCCCTGATGGCTAACAAGACCCTTCTCTGCCACTTATGGGGCCAGCACCATGGTTGGTGGGTCAGTCTCCAGGAGTATCAGGGGGGTCAGACTAGTTGCCACTGTTGCTGCCTCCCTGGGGATGCAAACTCCCTCAGCTCCTTCAGTCCCTTCTCCAAGTCCTCCACCTGGGACCTCACATTCAGCCCTACTGTTGCTGCGAAGTGACTCTTGGGTATTTCGAACTTTTGGGCTAATAACCACTTAACTGTGAATACATACCATGTTCATTCTTTTGTAATTGCATTACTTAGCTCAGGATGATATACACAACATACACACACACATCATGCATATATATTAATATATATTCATATATAGAGATTTATTCTGTCTCGAAAGCCCTGACTGATACAGTGTAAACCATTTAGAATGTTCTATAATACAGCTGACTTAGCACTAATTATCCTGTGTAATAATAAAGTTTAATATATTGATTAGTGGCAATAAAGATGATTATCCTTTTTTCCATAATTTTTATTGATTCGATGTGAATTTCACATTATGCATCCCAATCCCACTCATTTTCTAGTCCTTCCATATCTACCCTCTATTTTTGTAGACTCCTCCTGAAAAAAATTAAAAACAAAATAAAACAAATTCAAAAGAATCTTATTATGGAAGGTTCAATGTGTCATGGTGTGCCACACAATATACCCTTTTGCCCAAACAGCTTTACTTCAAAGTATTCATTGCAATGGTCTGATTCTAGACCTCTGGCTTTTTCTACACCAACATTAGTAGACACTCAGCAAAATTCCTTTCTGATGCCCTGCTTTTGCCCTGAGTTATGGGGATCCCAGCGCTTTGGTTTACCAGGACTAGCCACTTTTCATGCTCTGCCAGCTCATAGGTGGAGTAGATGTTGGGGTGGGCCAGCTCAAAGCCCTGGATCTGGGCCTAGGGTTGTAGCTGAGATGATTAGATCACCAGCTCTCCTGCACCCACACCAGTAGGGCCAGCTTTCCTGAGGTGTGCAGGTAAGGGGCAGGGCCAGCTCTCCTGAGTGCCAGATCTGGCACAGGGTGGCGCCAGCTCTCCTGTGCACATGCCACTGAGGCCAGCTCTTCCACATTGCCCAAGTGACAGATGGAGCCAGCTCTCTTGCATCCATGCCACAACTGGCACCACTGTGTGGTGGCCAGTGGAGGGCAGGGCTAGCTCAACAGGGCTCTGAAACATTGACATGACCACAAGTGGCAGTCCAGACCAAGAATGTTCACATGGCCTTTGGTGGTAACACAGGCCATGGACATTGACCCAGACCCCTGCTGTGGTAGGGCCATAGACCCAGACACGGCCTTGCCAGCAGCATGAACTCAGACATCAACATGGCATCATGTGGTAGTGCAGGCTAATCTCCTCAAACTGTTCCTCAAGGCCTTCATGTCTCCAATTACAACTCTTTGGGGTGTGCAAACTGCTCATCTTCTTTTTACTATCTCTCCACCACTTACTTGTCCATTGTAGTGGCAGTGGAGCCAGGCCTCTGGTCTCTGACTCTTTTTTTTTTTTAAGCTATTTTATTTCTAAAGAAACAAGCAATATTCCTAAATATAACAAAAATACATTAAGATGGGCTAATTTAATAAAAATCAGTGCATCTGTGCTACTAAATTAATTGCTTTCTTCCTCTTCCTTTCCCTCCCTCCCTTCCCTCTGATTTTCTGCCTCATCCTGCAAACATGGGAGATAAGTACATCTCAGCTGCTATGGGTCTCCCTCCAGTGTCACTGGAATTTTATGGACCTCCTTCAGTCCCTAAATCCGGGGTAACACTCTGATCTTCAGGATATTAAAGTTTCTGACACGTACCTTCCCCAATGAGGTATACTTAAGAGTATATTACTTCTGGCAGTGGTGTCGCATGCCTTTAATCCCTGTGCTCAGGAGGTAAAGAGAGACAGATGTCTGTGAATATGAGCTTTGTTTTCTTGTTTGTTTGTTTGTTTTTGTTTTGTTTTTCCTCCCCTAAGAGACAGGACTTCTTTGTGTAGCCATGCAGTCTAGGCTGGCCTTGAACTCAGAGGTCTACCTGCTTTTTTCTCCCAAGTGCTGGGATTAAAGGCATGTACCACCACCACCTGGTATGAAATAGTGTTTTTATATATAGCTGATGAGCAAGTGATTGATTGCTGCTTTCTCATGACTTTTTAGTGACCAAATGCTAAAGCACCCAGGATTTCCAGTCTACAGTATGCGAGATAATGTCCCCTGAATTGTCTTCTTTCCCAGGCTACTGCTATAGTCTTAATCCCAAAGATGGTCCTGTGTGGACATCTGTATAAATCCAGAGTTTTCTCCAGAATTTTCTTTCTTGTACTGCAGGTACAGGGGAATAGGCTATGTGTGTCACCTGCCAATCCTTCCTCCAGTGAGAACTTCATCTCCATGCAGAATGAAAGCCTATATTCCTCAGTCTTGCTCTATTGGTTCCAGTGTGGTCCTCTTACAAGTGGCCTCAAACTTTCTAATTATCATGTTTAAGCCTATAGAAAAGCAACTTGAAAGGAACTATCAGAACTGCATTTTAAATTTTTAAGTCAGAATTATTTGGGTCTATATTCTAAAAGCACGTTCTTATACTCCAAAGTGAGTCTAGCTCTCATCCCTCATCAGAGAGGCTTTTTGTTGCAGTTCATGGAGACTATTACAGAAATCTACAACTGGTACAATGCAGAGCACAACTAGCTATAAAGTGGTAAACTAAAATATAACCCAACCCCTACACTGAAGGCTCAAGGAACATTATATAAGAGGAGACAGAAAGACTGAAAGACCCAGAGGATCAAGACACTTTCTGCTAGATAGCATCTTCTAGACATGACAGGAAAACTACAGCCATGAAAATTCAATGTTATATTCAGCAATAACAATAGCAATAAGACACCATCAGCTGACACACCTAAGTGGATATGGGAAATTTCACAAGATGCCATCCATAGATAAAGGGCTATAGGCTGCCAGTGGCTGCTGAGAGAAAAGAGGAGAGGAGAGGACAGGAGAGGAGAGGAGAGATGGAGAGAGAGAGACAGAGACAGAGAGAGACAGAGAGAAACAGAAGAGACAGAGAAACAGACACACACACAAACACACACAGAGAGAGAGAGAGAGAGAGAGAGAGAGAGAGAGAGAGAGAGAGATTTTGAATCAGTTTGTTCCAAGGACAAGCTCCATGATAGTTATCCAATCCTAACTTAGCCCTAAACATGCATTTATCTATAGGCTTTGTGTGTATGTGTGTGTGTGTTATAATAATAATTAAGAAAGGTGTCATAAATTTAAGAGGGAGTGGGGGACATGGGTGATGTTTGGGGGAAGGAAGATAGAATTGATATATGATCTTACATAAAATCCTTAACAATTAAATTTTTAAATTAAAAATGAAACAGAATTTACAAAATGTCTCAAACTCAAGGCTGAAATTAATCAGTATGAAACAAAGAAAACAATACAAAGAATCAATGAAAACTGAGCTGGTTCTTTGAGAAAATCTACAAGACAGACAAACCCCTTGCCAAACTAACCAAAAGACACACAGACAGTATCCAAATAAACAAAATCAGGAGGGAAAGGGGAGACATAACAACAGACACCGAGGAAAATCAAAGAATCATTAGGAAAACAACACCTTTACAATAGCCACAAAATTGGAAAATCTTAACAAAATGTATGATTTTCTAGACAGATACCACTTACCAAAGTTGAATCAAGATCAGGCAAACCATTTAAACAGCCTTATAACTCCTAAAGAAATAGAAGCAGTCATTGAAAGTCTCCCAACTAAAAAAGTCCAGGGCCAGATAGCTTAAGTGAAGAATTCTACCAGTATTTCAAAGAATAGCTAATACTCCTCAAATGATTCCACAAAATAGAAACAGAAGGAACATTGCCAAACTCATTCTATAAAGCCACATTCACCCTGATATCTAAACCACACAGAGACTCAACAAAGAAAGAGAATTTCAGACCAATTTCTCTCATGAACATTGATGAAAAAAATCAATAAAATGTGAATCCAGGAACATATGAAAAACATCATCCACCATGATCAAGTATCCTTCATCCCACAGATACAGAGATGGTTCAATTTGTAAATGCATCAACAGAATCCACCATATAAATAAACTGAAAAGTCACATGATCATATCATTAGAAGCTGTTAAAGCATTTGACAGTGTTTAACAACCATTCATGTTAAAAGTATTAGAGAGATCAGAGATACAAGGCACAGACCTAAATATAATCAAAGCAGTATACAGCAATCCGATAGCCAAAGTCAAACTAAATTGAAAGAACATAAAGCAATTACACTAAAATCAAAGACCAGACAAGGCTGCCCATTCTCTCCCTATCTATTCAATGTAGTATCTGAAAGTTCGAGCTAGAGCAATTAGACAACAAAAAGAGGTCAAAGGGGACAATAATTGGAAAGGACGAAGTCAAAGTATCACTATGTGGATAATATATATAAGCAACCCTCAAAATTCTATGAGAGAACTCCTAGAGCATTCAGCAAAGTGGCTGGATACAAAATTAATGCAAGGAAATCAGTAGCCCCCTTTGTTTAAATGATAAATGGGCCAAGAAAGAAATTAGGAAAACAATACCTTTACAATAGCCACAAATAGTACCTTCATGTAACTCTAACCAAGCAAGTGAGAGATCTGTATGGCAAGAACTTCAAGTCCCTGAAGAAAAAAATTGAAGAAGATATAAGAAAATGGAAAGATCTCCCATGCTGATAGGTAGGATTAACAGTGACCATGACATCTTACCAAAAGCAATCTACAGATTCAATGCAATCCCCATAAAAATTCCAACACAATTTTTAACAGTCCTTGAAAGAGAAATTCTCAACTTTATATGGAAAAAACATAAACAAAAGCAAAGCAAATAAACAAAATAGAATAACCTAAACAATGAAAGAACTTCAGGAGGAATCACAGTCCCTGACCTCAAGCTATACTACAGAGCAATAGTGATAAAAACTGCATGGTACTGGTACAGAGACAGACACATTGATCAAATTGAAGACCCAAAAATAAACTCACATACCTATGGACACTAGATTTTTTATAAAGGAGCCAAAACCATACAATGGAAAAAGGAAAGCATTTTCAACAAATGGTTTAAGCAACATAGAACTATCTATATGTGGAAGAGTGCAAATACATCCATATTTGTCACCTTGCACAAAACTCAAGTCCAAGTAGATCAAGGACCTCAACATAAAACTAGATACACTAAATCTCATAGAATGAGGGAAATCCTGGCATAATCACCTGGCCTGGCATCCACAGAATCCTGTGAAAACAAAGCTTCTTCCAGAATAAAACATCAGGTTCTTTTATTATCCAGTTAGTAGGTCTTTTTTATCCTATTGGAAGCTTGGAGTAGATTTTATTTTAAAATATTTCAAAAGGAACCAATATTTTTTTATAAAATATGATGAAGAGATGAGTATTTATAATCTCCATTTTGTAATTAGATATAAGTGCCTTTAAGGTCTGATGGATTCATTCTGTAATAACCTGTCCCCATGAACTATAGGAAATGTCAGTGGAGTGTGAGACAGTAAAAGTCAAACCCAATTTTTAAAATTTTTTTGAAGTACAAACAGTAGCACTGTCTATTTCTAAAGCCATTGCATTCTCCAAATTGGAAAACTGTAGAACAGTGTTGCACCCCATCCTTGAAAGCTTCCACAGCTCGGGCAGTAGTACAAATAACTTGAGAATACGTATCCAGACATACATGAACAAAGACTAATTTTTTAAAAATTGCAAGATTTATTCCGCTACTCTGCGGGAATATTTTTGGAAATAGTGGGTTCAATCCTGCCTTGACTTGTTTACCAAGGCCTCTTTCTGGATCAAATCTAATCTGTAACATTCAAACTGATACCAGTTCATTAAAGGACATTATCAACACTCCCGTCTGTCATCCCTTTCCAATAAAGTAAAATCGAGAGCAGGAACAGCAGAGGGGCAGAAAGTTCCTTGTTGTTGATCATCAGACCAATGTAGTACTTCTGAACTTTAGCAACATTAGATACCTGGCCCAATCCCATGAGGATAGAGGTCAGGTGGGTCAATTTGAAGGCCAATCTTTTCTTGCTGGACAAATTACATCAGCTCCCATGTCTAGGAGCCCTTCAATTTGCTTTCTCTGAACTTTAAAGGGTTTTACTGGATGGGAACTTTTAACCTCTTGAACCCAGAATGCTTTATCACTTGGGCCAAATTCTGCAGCTACCTGTGGAGCTTGGGTAATTGCCTGCCTGAAATCTGATATGAAAGTAAAAGCAGCTGAATGTCCTGAGTGAATCTAAACAGATTTTTGTACTAGGCTGTACAATCATTTCAGTTTTTCCAGTAAAATCAGAATCGATCACCCTGAAACCACATTTATTCCCTACACTGAGGTGGAACTGCAGCCTAATAAGTTCCAATGTTCCTTTAGGAGGGGACCATAGATTCCCATAGAAAGGCAAATGACAGGGGAGTCAGGTTATTAGTGTTAGGAAGATGGAATGAAGGTCCAGTCCTGCACTGCCTGGAGTTGCCCATTGCAGCAGTTGGATAGTCCTCTGTTGGCAAATAGATTGGTTGTTTGAGATTGTTGAATTATCCCCCATTGTTTGAAGGGCTGGGGTGAGCCCCTACCCACTTTCTCTGGTTTAACAAGGGCTTTACATTATTTGAGGGTATGATATTACTAGGTAAAGGACTGCCATTTTTGTGAAAGCAAGATCTGCACTCATTTAGCCAACGATATCTTTTTTGACAAGGAGGACATGGTGATAGAAGCATGCCTGGATTCACATGCTGTGTAATAACAGGGGCACTGAGACTCACAGGTCCTCCTGTTCTTTGGGAACATTGTTTACTTATATGTCCAGGTTTGCCACACAAATAACATTTGTGGTCCATGCTTCCCCAACCAAACTTTCCTTTTCTTTGGTTAGTTAAAATCTGAGTAGTGGTTTGTCCTTGTAATGTGGCAGTAATAGCCACACCTCAAAGATAAGAGGGAGTGACCTCAGCACAGGCTTTAATAAAAGCAGAGATGTTTCCCGATTTTCTAATAGGCTTAATCAAAGACTGACAAGTAGGTGTAGCACTTTCAAAAACCAATTGTTTTAAAAGAATATAGTTGGCCTCAGAGATGGGAATGGCTCTTTCTGCTGCCACTGTTAATGGGCAATGACTTCTTCAAAAGGTTCCTCTGATCTGTGTTGCACATTAGTAAGCCCCTGAGTGCTCGTGTCCTCCAGAGGCAATCTTTGCCAAGCCCCTAGAGTCACTGTTTTTAGAACGCTGTTAGTTCATTTTAACTGTGCAGGCACATCAAACCAGTCTCCCATACCCATACCTTAAGTCAGCACCTTTTTTTCTTTTCTTTGTTTCAGACATTTGGGATAACTCCTTATGAACAAAAATCCTCATATTCAACTTTCCATAACAAAAATTCCACAGGTCTATATGTTATATGGAGAGTTGGGACCATAGGCAGTTGTGACTTGTTTTATCTCCTTAGGCAAGTTCATTCTACTGCTCAGGTCCCATAAAAATGGGAAAGCACCCTAAAGATTCCCCCTGTTGTTGGGCTTGTACAGCAACAGCAAAACCCACAGGTCCTTTCTGTTGTTTTCTTTAACATTTTTTGGGAGGTCTTGGGGTATGCACCGATATAAACCAGGCACACACTCACACACACTCAGAGGACGAGCCAAGGCTCCAACAACTTGATATTTTTCTCTTACCCTTTTGTATTACCACCTAAGACAAAAATTCTTTATGTCAGAAAAAAGGATTACCTCATAGCCACATGTTACCTATTCTCCAAGACAACCACCATAAAATCATCCGTAAAGTAGGTTAAAAATCACTTCACAGAAGGAAATTACAACAGAATGACTGATTATATTTTGTTGTTTGAAACTCATACCTAACTGAATATTTTCCATCTATCTTTCTCTCCACAAATTCATTATAACCACAAAGCAATGATGCTTTTGTTAATGATTATCACGCTATTAACACATATCTAGCATCATCGCGCTATGTACAGAAGAATAGAGCAATGACAAACATGAGAAGGCCCAGCAGCAACAAGAAGCAATCCAGAGATGAACCCTCTGGGCTGTGCATCCACCTCAGCTGTGAAAAATGGTAGGCTGTCTCTAGGACACTCACTTGCTCATTGCAGTTCCTCCTACGTGGTGTCTGCCAAAATAGGAGTTTGGAGGATGGTTCAGTGGTTAAAAATACTTGTCCCTATTGCAGAGGACCAGAGTTCAGTTCCCAGCCAGCCACATCAAGCAGCTCCCAACCTCTTGTAACTCTAGCTCTGAAGAATGTGATGCCTTCTTCTGGCCTCTGGTCACCCTCACACATGCACAGACTTACACATAAATTAAAACTAAATGAAATCCTTTTTAAATTCTCTACTATTCCAATAAGAAGATAACCCTTGTGCTGGGGTTTTCTAGGTCTGGGTCTTCAGGACATACTTTCATATCTCCATTATATGTCTGGAGACAAAGAGTCTCCAGATATATAATTATGCTTTGCCACCTCAGTCAACCCTCCCCGCTTGTCCTGGGCATCCTCCAGACCTGAAGGCAAGGTACCAATGTTCTGTTGAGAAACTGCAGCACAGCTGTAATTGCCATGACCAAATGGGCACAGAGAGCCCACATCTGTACCTGGGCTTCACCACTGACCCTAAACCAAACACATCTTCACCCCAGCCTTGACCTCCACCCCCATATGACCCTTGGAAGTAAGAAGGGCAGAATCGACAACACAGATTCCAGGAGCCAGGTGAGAAGCAGAAGCAGACTTGTTTAATAGTGAGCAATGTCTTTATACTCTTTGCCATAACTGCTCCAGCTGATTGGCTGCCCTGTCTTTGCCCTGGTCACACGCTCTGTCTTTGTGAATGCTGAAGCACCTGCTGCGCATGCGTGGGCCATTGCAGGCTTCTCATCAGAACATGCTGACTCACTCTTTCTGCTGTGATGGACATCACATCTTTTCCTTTGGAACTTGAATGCCAGCCTCTTCCTGCTTTCTTCTTGCAAAAGACTCAGTGTTGCATACCCTGTCCCGGTTTCTCTGCTCAGGTAACTTACATCTTGAATGTTCCCCCTAGGATCTTCTTGGAGCTTTTCTCTGTGGCCTGGTATTTTAAGGCACACCACCATTCATTCATCTTGTATTTGCTACCATTTTCTTTCAAATCAATAGTTTTACACTGGAGAAACCTGATATCCAGTGCCTCAGCCATGGGAGTAAAGTTAACGTCAACAGTGAAGTCTTTTGGGTCCACACTGAGGAGATAAGCATGATGTCCAACCCTACAAACCAAGTGCATGCACAACTTTCCTCTCAGAAGCCACATCATTCCATTACCCACATACATGTATAAGGCTTCGTCCAGCTAACTTTCTTAACTGCTCTGTGCCTTCCTCTATGTCTACAGAATGCAGAAGACTTCATAGCAGTTCTCCATGGAATAGAATGTGGAAAGCATAGGCCAAGCTCTATGAACAACACTTTATAGTACAGGAAAATTCATCTTGTCCCCCTCTATTTCCCATCTCCATACGTAGTTACAATGTTCTTCCTCAAATTCACTCACACAACTTTCTGATACCCTCTTATGCATGTGCCCTAATTCTTTAGATCCTTGAGCATGTAACATTTCATCTTTCTGTTTGTGTACCCACATGTACACATTGTGCCTGCACATGCACACATAGGTTGCCACCATTTATGAATATCCAGGTGTTGGTTTGTTTGTTTTTTTGTTTTTTTGGTTTTTTGTTTTTTGTTTTTTGCAACTCATGAATTGTTGTAGTTTTGCCATCAATTACCCAGTAGGTGGTAGCAAAGCATCTTGGGACAGAGCAGCAATTTCTACTTTATTCATAAAAGGAAATAAAAAAATTAGAAGCCTGAGTATAAGATAAGAAGGAACACAGGCAAAAGACTCTGTTCATTTGATCTGAGGTTCAAGGACAATAATCAACAGAAACTTGTGTTAACACTAGGACAAGGTGAGGAAGAGGTGGAGTCTGTGCCTTAGACAATTAGAATTCAGAACATTCCTCCTCCTCCTCTTCCTCCTCCTCCTCTGAGAGGAGTCTGCTATTACCAGTGTTGTTAACAATCACCTACATATGAATGTAAAAAGTCAGATGTCTTGTTTTAAATTTTCTGCAGACAGTACTGACCCTTACTTCTGTAACTAGAGGAGCAGTCACATATTCCTTGTTCATACTAGGTAGGGAGATGGCAATTTATAAAAAGCAGCACCATATACTCAAGAAAAACATAATCACAAAAGAAATAATCAAAGGTATGATTTTTCTGTATCCACCATTAAACAAAGTTTAATGATTAAGAGACTATGAGATTAAGACTGAAGTAAGGACTTCATTAGAAGCAGGATGTTATTTGAGAATACTACTAGAGAATTTCCTTAGAAAAAATTCATTGAGCCTGGCCTGGTGACAGATCTCTATAATCCCAGCATTCAGAAGGCTGAGGCAGGAGAATTTCTGAAAGTTCAAGGTCAGTCTTGGCCGTACAAAGACAGTCTAAAACAAAATGAGAAAATTATTGAGGTTGTATATGAGTTTTTTCCTCCCACCATAGGAGAATTCTCCTCAATACCAGTTCTGAGACAGAGTCCACAATGGGAGCATGCGAGAAGATTGATATGAGTCTATCCTTGTTGGAGGAAATGGTAGACTTTAGTCCATCACATTTTGAAGAAGGAAAGGAACTCAAGACCAGGGCCTTCTGCTCTGTAGTCCATGTGTTTCTTTATGGCTACATAACAACCACAACCAGAGAGGTTTAACAAATTCTCATATGGTCACTGTGACTCTAGACTTTAAACATGGCTAGATGGGTTCCTAGCTTTGGGACCTCATTAGGTTGAGATCAAGATGCTTGGAGAGCTGAGATCTAATCTGATGTCAGCCTTGGGAATCCTACTTGGGTCTTCTGCAATTGCAGCAATCACGCTTAACTGATGATCCTCTTCTACAGCCCCTTTCTGGAATCATTTTAAAAACAGTTGCTTGTGTGTATGTGTGTGTGTATGTGTGTGTGTGTGTGTGTGTGTGTGAGAGAGAGAGAGAGAGAGAGAGAGAGAGAGAGAGAGAGAGAGAGAG
>JADRCH010000311.1:1354325-1367126 GCA_019843965.1 Rhynchomys soricoides | reverse complement strand
TCTGGAGAGAACAGCTGGTGAGAGGTCAAGTGTGAGTTCTCCCAGGAGCACAGCAAGCAGGCTCAGGAGCTACAGCACACAGGACAGGGCTGTGAGGACAGGTAGGAACTTTGGGTTGGAATTGAACCACTGAGGGAGGTTTTACTCTACATAAACAGCCTGGGAAATAGATTTTCATCCTCTTTTTTGTTGACCACTTACATAAGTTGGTGAATCACATGTCCATTTGGAGCCTTGGTTTTCTTACTTGTCAAAAAGGAAACTGCCCTTGAGATCAGTTGAGATTTCTATAGTTCACTTAATTTCCCCACTGTTGCCACTCAGTCTTATAAAACATGTTCTCAAGGAAGACCAGGATTTGAGAAAATGTTGAATTTGGAAACAATGGTCCTAATCTAACATTGCAACACAGAAAAGTGTGTGCAGAGGTGTTTGCCTCAACAGTAGAGATATTGGAGCTCTTTTTGAAAGCTGAGGGCCATTCCATTTCCTGTGGACATAATGAATGCTGAAGGACAAAGTATAGTTGGATTGGGAGGTGATGGTGTCAGTTGCCAGACAAATGTAAGAAAGTTAATTATGTAGAGTTCCTCCCAAAATATCCGTATGTATCCAAATTTAAGAATAGCTTAAATTCTGTAAATATACCTCTATGTGCTATCATAAGTAGATAATTAAATATATAAAATAAGCATAAGTTCTATGTGTTCTAAAGTGCACAGGTGTTTCTTATTGCATTATTCATAGTGCTAAAAAAAATAGAAGGAACCAAAATGACCATGGATATGCACCCAGTTTAATGAAATGCATTCATTTGAATTTACCATTTGGATTTTAATTATAGTTTAAAATCTAATTACATAATTGTAGCATTCTAACTACTGGAAGTGTGTGATTTGGTGGCATCAAGTTCATTCATGTGTGACACCCTCACGACCATCCACTGAACAGCTGCTCTTCACCCACCCCCTACCCCAGTCTTTGGAAGCCACCATTTGCTTTTCTTCAAAACTGAGCAGTCCGGGTGCCTCATACATAGAACCACACAGCATCCGACTTCTTTGACTTCATTTAGGATTTCGTTTTTGAGGTGTATCAATGTTCATGGCATATGTCAGAGATCAGCATTTACCTTTTATACTTAAGGCTGTTATATTAATTAGTCAAAGATTAATAGGGATTCTAAATGGTTGGAGTGACCATTTGTAAAGTATTATAATTTGTGTAAAATCATACATAAAGAGGATAGAGAACTGAATTGAGGAGTAAAGGAACATAAAGGAGACTGAAACTGATGAGTGTGTATTAACTGTTGTGGTGTCAGGAACATTTTGATTCATGCAAACTATAATTCTTTTTAGTTGACATTGTTGTTATATGTTCTTTTAAACAAATGGTCAATTTAAATATAACAACAGGAAATAAATGCACATGATGTTAACAGGCTGGAGAGCATCAAATTGACACCCAGTTCCTAACATGGGGCTTAGAGCAAAGCATGCAATATAGTTCTTAGATATGAGACCTGGCAAATCCAAGAAGGAAATGAGAACCTGAAGGGCATTGTGTTGATATACTTAGCAACAGAGATCAAGTTGAATTCCAGGTTTCCGATATCAGAGCAGTTCTGGAAAGAGACATCTTTACCACACTTCCCCAGGATGACAGCCATTCCTAGAGGTAGACTTTGAACTCATGAATTACAGCTAATGCTTCAGATGCAACCAACATTTGGCTTCCATTGCAGTGTCATCTCCATCTTCTCAACTAGTAACAAAAATCTGGAGTTCATTTTGGTACTGCTGTCCTGGTGGAGCACTGTTCATTTCTTGATCGGAGCTGTTAATATTATTAGAAGGAAAGAAAAGGCAATGAGGAGAATTAGTGTAACATAGAGGGAAATATTGCAAGATCTTCAGCCCAGAAGACATAACTCATGCACCCGCAAGTTCTGCAAACATAGACTAACAATAATTATATTTGCTACGGTATATTAAACACAAGATGCAGCGAGTAAGGGCTTTTTGAAATGTTCATTTAATGAAATGAATGTATTAGTCCTGGATTACCACTATATGAGATGGACTTAATAACTTCTAGGATATAAAGCCCTGTGAAGGACTAAGACCTTTGATATTGTAGTGCCTGAAATGCAATGTGAGTTAAGTATTTATATTGACAGTTACTAAGCTGGCAGAAGCAAAGGGAACATTCTGGGTTAGCCATGATCTTTTTATAAACTGGAAAGCACTTACTCAATAATTTAATGAGAAGAAAATGAAGAGTGGAGGATTGGACAACATAAAGGTAGCTTCAATGTGATGTCCTGGAAGATGTTATAAAAGATTGTACAATGGGGAAGCAGAAGTACAAGAGGTAGAGAAAGGGAGCTGAAAGTAAAGGCTTTGGTGGACAGGCAATGAGGTGATGACTCTCTTCTGCAGGCAAATTCTGTTTGGATTACTAATCTCTTAACTGTGGTGTTCCTGGAAATGTTTGCAATTTTCCCCAGTAGAATGTTTCTTGCTTATCATGGATAGAGTGCATCAAGCAGTCTATCCTATGATCCCCCTGAAAGCCACGCCCAATTTTGTTTGAAAAACAAGCCAGACCATGGTCATCCCACCCTGAATGTACTCAATTCTTATCTAAAGAAAACTCATCTTTCTTCACTCCCTACATACTCTTGTACCTGTGGGTGTCTGTGAGTCAAACCCTAGGGACTAACTGAGTCCAATGCCTCTTCTAGAATCCTTGGCATCATGCTTCTACAGCCTGGTACCAAGAGCATTGGGTGGGACTCCTTTCCAAAGGACGTCATTATCCACAAAAGAGAGAAAGCTGGACATACATATGAGAAAGGAGATGACCAGCTGATTGGCGTGCCTAGTGAAGCCACAGTTCTTGGGGTAAGTCCATCTCATTAGAAAGAGAATGCTGGAGAGATATTTTAAGATTGTATCCAGACTACAAAGCTATAGTAGGTCTGGAAGCATCCTTGACTTCTTTTGGCTGATTCCACAAACAAACCAGAATGGGAAATGTTATGGGAAACAATTCCTCCCTTGGGCTTTCATTTAAAATAACTAAAGCCACTTGGGCTTTTCTACCAGAACACTGCATAATTAAGAGATTAGTTTCTGATCATTGTCTTTAGTGGAGTTTTCTGACTTAAAGATCATTTAGTTTGATTAAGTTAGGTCTTTTTACTTGGAGTTTTGTTTCCAAACACTTTGAGATGACACCATCTAAAATGTTTTCGTCCACATGTTTCTCTGTGTATACATGAACATCTGTAAAACATCTAAGTATCAACATCATTATCCCTCATGTGAGTTCTCTTCAGGACCTTCTAATCTGTTCCAGCATCTCCCATCAAGTAAATCACAAATCTATCCTTGATGGACCCTATCCTTGATTACATATTCTAATAATACTTTATCCCAGTTTCCATGGAACTTGACTTTACATGGTACATGTAAGATATAAGAGTCTACCAGAGTGACTTTCATTTGTTTCATGCCTGCCTCTTGGTACATGGGTACTCAATGAGGAATTGTGGTAATATGACTTATCTTAATTTTGGGTAATTTTGCCTGTGCGTTAATTACAATATATATTCAGTGTGACTAAAAGTATAAATTTTTGTTCAAACAGAAGAGGTCAAATAACATTCCAGTTTTGACATTTGTGTAAGTTTGTACAACTCAACTCCCTCATGTTCCTCATCTGTTACAAGGATGTGATGAATACTGCTTAGAATGTAGACACCTTAAACAAATGTAAACTACTCTGACAACTGCCACCATAAAAATCACAATAATTCTTAAAATCAAATGACAAAAAGGATGAGTAACAGCACCAGAAATGTGATGCTCAAGACCTCTCGGTGGAAGCTGAAGCCTGCACTGAGACTCTCACAGGAAGTTCCTTCTCTATACTCACCCAACTAGGCTCTAGTCTAGGCAACTTTTCCCAATGACTTTTCTAAAAAGAAATGTTTCATCAAGTAGATTTTTCAGAATTAAATGTTCACATAATCACTTCCTGAGTTTAATGAGCCATCCACAAATAAAAGAGGTAAATTTTTAATTTTTCTCTTAACATCAGCTTATTTGTTCCTTGTAGAGTTTTCCCCTTTTAGTATAGGTATTAATAATGTATTTTAAACTCCTTTGTAAGTCAGTGTGTTTTCAGATAATCTTTTGCATCTATTTAAACCATGGTCTAGGAGTCCCTGCCTTGTGTGTTGCAGACCATCCAGCTACTATGTGCCCTGATGATTGCAAGCTTTGGAGGCATCATGGTATCAGCTTCCTACTCTTCCTACTTCAACCCAGATGCCTCCACCACTTTGATATCTGGGTACCTGTTTATTGGATCCCTCTGTGTAAGTAAAATGTGGTCTCAAAAAAATGTATGCTTTCTAAATAGCCCCTCCCCCCAGGCACTCAGTCACAGAATGACTTCATCTTCAAGAGGAAAGGAGGCAGGAGGAAGCCAATTCAATATCCTTGTCATTGGTCATGTCGTGTATCTCCCATTCAAAAATCAGCACTTCAGGAGAGGTCTAATTAGGACAGAAGGCAGAATGAGAAGACAACACACTGGGTACATTAGCACTTTTCTTATCTGATGCCACATCCTCTTAGATTAGAGGATGATTTTTCATAGCCCTCTTTGAAGCTTTGAAGAGGCCATTGGATTCTAGCCATTTCAAAGCAATCACTTGTTGAGTCGAGAGTGAGACAGCTGATTATACAGTAAGCTTGGACCCCTGGGAGATGCCATAGCTCTGCAGACATTTGTCTCAGTAATGACAAGACTCATGGAAAACAAAAACATTCTTCTTCTTATGGGTAATCCTGAACATCTGTAGAGCTCTTGGGCTTCTTGTCATGTAATGGCTCATGGACAAAGACCCTACTGGATCTTATTTTCAGAGTTGCTAGGCCCAATGTATGCATTCTACCAATGAGCAATTCTCTCAAATTGAGAATCTTGAAAAAATGAGGATAAGAGGCACATTCTGAGAAGATGAATTATACAAAGGGTTTTTAGTGACCATAGTCCCTGTATGGGCACACCTGCACAATGTATACAAAGCTCTGCTCCTGTCCCCTAAGTATAGTTTGTCCTTGACTTTACTGTCTCACCAGTGGTGGCAACCTCCACATTTCTTAGTGAAGCTTCTGTTAGTTCTTTCTTGGCTCTATACTCAACATACTCAATACTCAAGCCATAGGCATAATTAGTGGTTTAGCTTTCCCAGACTGTCATCCCTCTGCTTGCTGACTCCTAGTTCCACTGGAATCAAATGCTGGCTTCTTAGTGCTTATAATAAAGAGTCCTTGTTGGATATTTTCTTCCTGATTTCCTAAACTGTAGGTAATATTCAAGTAACCTACACCCATAGCTTCAATGCCATATTTTTCTGTCTCTTGCCACATGAGAGGCTCTTTTCTGAGTGCTTCTGTTGGCTTCTCTATATTGTCTGAAGTCTCAAGTCATGGATATGCCTCAAGCTCCTCTTTCTTTTTTTTCTTTCTCTCTCTCTCTCTCTCTCTCTCTCTCTCTCTCTTTCTTTCTTTATCCCACTTCCCAGGAATCCCTCCACAAACCCCCCATCCCCCATCTGCCCTCTCCCCTCCCCTTTGCCTGTAAGAAGGTGCTCCCCCACCCACCCATACCCTCCTTCCCCACCACTCTACCATCCCCTTACACTGGGACATCAAAGCTCCCCAGGACCAAGGGCCTGCCCTCCCACTGCTGTCATGCAAGGCCATCCTCTGCTACATATGTATCTGGAACCATGGATCCCTCCAGGTACACTCCTTGGTTGGTGGTCTAGACTCTGGGAGAACTGGGTGGTAAGTTGTTCTTCCAATGAGGTTGCAATCCCCTCCGCTCCTCCAGTCCTTCTGCCAGCTCCCCCACCAGGTTCTCTGAGCTCAGTCTAACGGTTGGTTCCAAGCATCCACATCTGCATTGGTCAGTTGCTGACCGGACCTCCCAAGGAACTGCCATACTAGGTTCCTGTCAGCAAACACCTCTTGACCTCGGCAACAGTGTTGGGTTTGGTGTCTGCAGACATGATGGATCCCTGAGTGGGGCAGCTCCTCTTTCAATTTCACAATTTTGTAGAATTTGCCAGGCATTTGTTACATTTGGTCTGCAGTAACTTCTGCTTTCCAGTAACATAAACCTCCCTGAGCAGATACTTATTCTCCAAAGTCTATAGAAGCATCCCAAGCAGATATGAAGCATCGATGCATCCTGCATTCCTTTGGGGTTGTCTCCCTGAAAGTTTCCCATCACTTTTTGGGAGTGATTTGAAAGCAGTTTAGAACAGCTCTCTCTCTTTTATCTCTCTCCTGAACAGTTTGCCATTGCTGGAATTCTCTCCATTATCTCTGAGAAAATCTCAACTAAACCCTTTGTAAGTATAAATACCATCAAACTCCAGTTGGTTGGAATAGTTAGAACCTCATAGTTAAATTCTTCTAGTTTCAAACTTTCACTGTTCTGTTTTGGAAAATGAAGCTCAGAACAGGTTAGGGAGCATACTGATCTTCAGCTGGCCCACTGACACTCTTGGGAAGTAACTTTTGAAGTGACTGTGTTCATTTTCCACATGTGATGGGAGAAAAATGGAAACACAGAATAGGAAAGAGCTTGCCTGGTCAAGCACATAGAGATTAGTAACAGCTGAGATAGGAGTCTACATTTCCTGCTACCAAGCCCATAATTATAACCCCATTCAAACGCTGAGAATTTTTCAACCACCCCCCAAAACTCCTGGGTTTATACTGCAGCTTCAGTTATTAGGAACAAGTGTCAATTCCTAAACCACCTGTGTGCTCTCAGCCAAAGCCAGCCAGACCCTATGTCTTCTGGAATCAGGATGTGGCTTTTCCATCTTGGTGGATATATGTCAGAAAGTAGGAAAAGCTGCTACTCACAGGAGTTTTAGCTGCTTCTTCCTGTGTTTTCAAGACTATGGTCCACTCATTATATTACTTGGGACTAGACATGGCAAAAGCTACAGAGACTAAGCCCACGCACCAGTACTTCTTGCCCTTTCCCAGAGGGAAGCAGAAAGCTTATCTTTGTCAATGCTTGTCAAATGAAAGTACAGGCTATCTTCCCTTAGGCCGGATCACCCTCTAAGGCATCCATCCTCTACAGTTTGCTTCCACTAGTCTCTAAAGCTGCTTCTTTGTGAGATAAAACTTTAGTCTAGGTTCTCCAAAGCATGCCAAAGGCCATCTTCTAAGAGGTTTTCAAAACAGTTCTAAGAACTCTGGGGGAGTCAGTGGAGATATTGGCAACAGGCTGATGATCCTCAATCAGAGTTCAGTGTCATAGAGAGTCAGGAAGCTAGACTGTGGGGAGCTGTTCACACTGTCCCATTTGCCACACATTTTCCTAACTAGCTCATGTGACAAAACTGTGATACAAAGACAAATTAGTCATAGTCTGCCTGAAAGGAGGTCACAGTTTATATTAGGAACAACTTGAAGGAAGCACCATTGCAGTATAATGGACAGAAGGAACAGAGAACCCTGTACCAAACCTGTGATGAGAACCCAACACAGAATCTCTCTTCCAGGCACTGAGCAGCCTGGCCTCTAATATAACAAGCTCTGTTGTTGCTATCATCGGCCTCTTCCTCTTCACCTATTGCCTGATAGCCCTGGGGACTGCCTTTCAACACTGTAACTCAGAAAAGAAATCCCTGTCCTTATTGTCTTATTTGAAATCCCACCATTGGAAGAATGAAGACAAGAACTGTCACGTGGCTTATGTCAGTGCTATAGTAAGTAGTTCCAGACTGAACATCTTATCATGTAAAACCCCATTGTCTCCCCACCCACCCACCCCCACATACACCTCCTGGATAGTTTCTGCTTTTTCAGCAGTCTCTGGTCATGCTGGTCTGACTGTCCAAGGCAGACAGAAAGAAAAACAATAAACAAATATGACAGAAAGTTAGCAGATTCGGTGGGGGGGGGGAGGGGTGTGAACCACAGCAGAAAAGGGGAACCAACGAGTGAAGAGATGAAGAAAATGCAATAGAAAACCTTAAATCACAGCGGGCAATGCCGTTCATTATTTGTGTTGGGAAATGAGAAGCTCTTTTGAGTCCTTGCCCGGAGCTGAAAAGCTCCACCCACTAGAGATGTGCCTTCTAGACACAGGTACTCTGAGACTTGGAGCAGACACAAAGTGCTAAATATCCCTAAGTGAACATCGCCTAGGGCTGGCAAAGAGGGAGGGAGGGTTGGAGGCAGCTACTGGGTAGCTATGACTCCTCTAAAGTAGCAGTGGTTTGGAGCTAAATTTTCTTAGCACAAATTTGTCAGCCACCACCTAGTGATAATGACAAGCCTGGCTTAGTCCATTTTCTAAATGTAGGATTTTCATGTTTAAATCATAACAATAAGTCATTTAAGGAGGAAGATCATTCCTTCATGACTTCTACTGGAAACACTGGTGATCTTTCACTCCTTTGTGTCCATCTGACTTGGGTATCTTGGAGAATATGTGAAAGTTTTGGACTCACATCCTATTATGAATCAGGTTACATGAGCAGATCAGATGTGTCAATCTGGGAGCTTGAGGAAATGAAAGAGAACAGAGACTCATCTGATTAGAAGTGAGTATGACAAAGGCCAGGAGATCACACTGCATGACAGACAGGGTAGATCAATATGTAAAAAGCACCCTGTGAGGAACTGTTTTAATTAAGATTAACTTCAGTACATCATATAGTCTCCTACTCTCACATAAGTAGAGCCAAAGAGAACTTCCTTAGCATCAGAAAAGTTGCAGCATGACAGAGTAAGCCAACCTCAAAGGAACGCTAATTTTAATACATACAGCATTAACCTGAACAAATGCAATTGTGTGTGTGTGTGTGTGTGTGTGTGTGTGTGTGTGTGTGTGTAAGACTGAAAGAAATAAAAAGGAGCTGGAGGAAGAAGACATAAAGATGGTGTAGGTTGCAGAAGCTAACAAGGATTCTAAAGACAAATCATCAAACCAGAAAATTAGGAGAGTCTGCACAGAAACAGGTGTTAGAGACTAGGATGCCCAGGGTAAGAGCTTGGGGTTCTCAGGATAATGGTATCACAGGAAGAGCCCTGCCAATGTGCTAGTAACAGAGATTAGAAATTCATTTCACTTGTGACAAGGGACATGGTACTCAATATCCCAGGAAGTTTCACAAATCCATGAAATCAGCTCACTCACTCAGCCACATGCAGATAGCACAACTAACTTCACAGGTCCATAGACACTAGGAGTGCTTCTAACAAAGGGATTTGAAAACTGCTTCTGTATCTCTGTATCTGAAATTCCTAAGGTCCTTACAAAATCAAATTTAAAACAACTGTCTAGGGACATACCAATCAGTTCCACTCATGAGATTCTTCCATATTAAAGAAATACACTAACACCATCACCACCATTATATACTTAAATACTTATGTACTTAAGCTATATAATGATGAATGTATGAGTAATCTGAATTCGATCCTGAAAGCAGCAGCAACAGGTGGAGCAAAAAAGCAAGTTAGTAGCCTAAGAACTGGAAATCATGTAGTCTTTGGAACAAGGCCATAATGAAAGTATATTCTCAGAAATTTTAATTAATTAACTAATTAATTAATTAAAGTGATTGAAACGTGTTCTGACTAGTTTTAAGTCAACTTGACACAAGCTAGTCATCTGGGCAAAGGAAAGCTCAATTGAGAAAATTGACTCATTGAATTGCCCTGTCGGGAAGCTTGTGGTTCACTTGCTTGCTTGATGATGAATGTGGGAGAGTCCAGCTCCCTGTGGCTGGCAGTCTTAGGTGCTTATAAGAAAGCAGGCTGAGCAAGCCAGTAAGCAATGTTCCTCCCAGGCTCCATCCTTGACTTCCCTCAGTGATGGTCTGTTACCTAGAAGTATATGGTAAAAGAAACCTTTCCTCTTCAAGTTGCTTTTGGTCATGGTAGTTCATAATGGTAATAGAAACCCTGACTAAGACAAAACCAAAACACAACAACAGGGCAGCAAGATCAAAGGACAGCGGGACTTGAGAAAAAGGAACTATATGTAGAAAAAAGTCTTTGAAACTAAGAACTGAGATCAGTGAAAAGCAGATTTAATGCATCTGAAGGAACGCATCATCAAATCATATCAAATTTGAAAAATGTAAATGGCACAGAGGCTGAACTTACATAAAAAGGTTAAACATGAGTTCTAACAGAAATGAGTTAGGAGAGAGACTCTGGAAAAATAATTATCTGAGAATTTTTCAAAATCGAAGACATGAAATTTCATGCTGAAGGATCCCATGGAAAGCCCTATAGGGTAAGTGAATTTGAATCCACATCTAAAAATGGGATGAAGCAAGGACAAACAGGAAATTGTGAAAACAAGAAAAGTTAGATGGCCAGTCACTCCTACTTCTCATCTCTGTGTGATCTCTAAAAGAGAAAGCAGAGAAAAGGATTGAGCCTTTGTCTCTGCTCCTGTTCTCCATTGCCCACCACTACACACCCCCACCCCACCTCCACCTCCTTTCATCGGGTCCCAGAGGCTTTATATGGGGTCCCACCCAGGCCTGTGCTGCTTTGCAGAGCGCTCTAGGGATGATGCTCCTCTTCACTGTTCTGGAGGTTTTGCTAGCTGTATACAGTTCTATCTTTTGGTGGAAGCAAGTCTACTCCAACAAGCCTGGGGTAAGTACCTGATATCTCTGTGACACCTGCTGTGTCCCCTGTTCTGAGCTGCAATGATACAGGTCCAAAAGAGCAGATGGACAGTGACTTTAATAATGAAAGTAATAGTTCATAGAGTGGTCACCTGGGATCAGCTCGTGCCTACAAGACAGCAGAGCAGAGAATCCTTCCCCAAGAAACTAGCTGGCTCTAGAAGTTGGCTCATGAAATTTCATAAATGAACCAAGACTTAGTTTAAAAATATACAGGATAGAAAGAGAGTTTATACAGCCTTGTTCTAGAAATACATAGTGACATCTGGCTTCTTAGACCATCTCCATGGCCAAGCCCTTGCTAATGTGACTACTGTTTTATTGGTGCCTTTCTGCTCTTTTTCTTGCTTTCTCTTAGCCTCTTGTGTTATAATTTCAAAGTGTATTCATTTCTCCTAAATACCACAGCGAAAGATAAAACGTTATAATTTGAACGAATTATGATTCAACTATGAGACACTAGAAAGCAACAAATGAGGAGGCCGAGAGTGGCATTTCCTTGAACTAATATTGCTGTGACCATATATTATGATAAGGTTGCATAAGTAGTACTATAAAATGTTACTCTAACATATTACTATATTTGAGGGAAAATATATGAAAATATTTTAAACCCTACCCCCAAAGTCAAAGTATTAAACTCAATAAATTTTATTCTTTAGGGTATATCTTTCTTGCCTCAATCACAAGATCATACCCAACTTGTCAAAAGCAATTTGTTGCAGTAATGGATATGAAATACAGAAGAAGAAAGAAGAAATCTAGTGCTCATGGCAGAGCACAGGTAGACTTTCCTGAACTCTCAGCCTTGGTAGACCCTAATAAACATCTGAAGAGAAGCTTTCCTGTCATCCTTTCAATGAGTCAACAATTTCCACTGAAAATCACTGCCTGAAGTCCAAGTCAGCCAATTTCCCTGATTCCACATTGCACAATGACCACAGACTTTATCAACATCTCCAAACAGAGTGAATAGACAGTGTTGTTACATGAGAAAGCATGTACTCCTTCAGAGGTAGAAGCTGACAGGGTCATGAGGCTAGGTAAGGTCTTTTTCTACATTACTTGCACATTCTTTTGCTTAAATATTAGACATCATGCATTCCAAGAGCATTTGAGAACCTTTGAAAGTATGACAGCCTGTACAAGCTCCTGGGTTTGATACTCCAGCTAAAAAGAAATAATAAATCATAACCAGGCCTTATGGTTCATGCCTGTAATCCCAGCATTTGAGAGGCTGAAGCAGAAAAGAATGGCATGAGTTCAAAGTCAGTCTGGATACAGAGTGAGACTAGGTTGAAAAAAGTGACTTATTTCTGTATCACTTAATGATTTCAATATATATTGGACGGACACACACACACACACACACACACACACACACACATCGGGAATTTAGGACTTTGAACACACTAAGAATGTGCTCTACCACTGAGTTAAATCCTCAGCACAGTGGCTTTATTTTCTTTAGATTCAAAGACTATAATTAATCATGGTATACTCTCTCATCTAAGTAGTAGACTGAGTAAGATATTGGACTTATAAAAGCAATAGCAACTTAGTTGCTGGTCTGGGAAAATAATCAATATTGCTTACTCAAGAAAGAGAACTTCTAATGTTGCTCCCCAGAGAGGAATGTGTAACTGAAAAATATATGTAAGATTTCCAAACATACAAACATGCTATGGAAACATGGCTTAGTTCCCTACACACACATGCGTACACACATCTGTAAATGCATGTGTGTTCAGAGGCCAGAGGTGTCAACTGTCCCTTAGAGGAAGTTAAGAGCCACTAGATATCTGTGCTGGAAACTGAACACCAGCTCTTTGAGAGAGCAGTACACACTCGTATTTTATTTTCTTCTTCTTCTTCTTCTTCTTCTTCTTCTTCTTCTTCTTCTTCTTCTTCTTCTTCTTCTTCTTCTTCTTCTTCTTCTTCTTCTTCTTGTTCTTCTTCTTGTTCTTGTTCTTCTTCTTGTTCTTCTTGTTCTTCTTCTTCTTCTTCTTCTTCTTCTTCTTCTTCTTCTTCTTCTT
>JADRCH010000311.1:1321035-1354315 GCA_019843965.1 Rhynchomys soricoides | reverse complement strand
TTCTTCTTCTTCTTCTTCTTCTTCTTCTTCTTCTTCTTCTTCTTCTTCGTCATCATCGTTATTATCTTATACAATTTAATTAAAATATAATGACATTACTTGTCTCCCACCTTTTCTCCCTGCAGCTCCTCCCAAGTCCTCTCCACTGAACCTCTTCCATGTTTCCTCCTCCCAAATTGATAACCTCTTCCTTCCTGATTACTATTGTTACATATGTATGTATATACATATGCTACATATATATTCATAACTATGCACAAATATATTGACATAGCCTAGTGAGTCCATATTTGTTGTATGCACATGGTTTCAGGGCTGAATCCTTTTTATTGGACAGACAATTGGGGACTCATCCCTGGGAGAGGCTAACTCTTCCTATCTCAGCAGTCATTAGTTGTCGACATTGTCTAGGGGTGGGTTCCCATGAGATTTCCCCCCTTCCACATTAGCATGTTTATTGATACTACCATTCTCTGGATCTTCTTTATGCAGCCATTTCTGTGAAAGACTGTTTCAAGCAGACATCCTGGTATCCTGGCTCTTACAATCTTTCTGCTCCCTCTTCTGAGATGTTCCCTGAGCAGGAGCAGGAGCTGTGATATAGATGTATCCACTGGATCTGGGATTCTCATGATCTATTAATCTTTGCACTGTGTCCAGTTGTGGTTTTCAGTGATGGTCTCTACTTGCTGTAAAGAGAAGCTTTTTGATGAGAGGTGATAGCTGCACTTACCTGTGGGTAAGACCTAGGATGTAGTTAGTAATTTCACTGCTCTAGCAAAGTAAGGGTAGTAGTTTTGGTCTAAGGTCCTGACCTCACTAGCCCTGGGTAGTTGGCTAAGTTTCTGGTACTAGAAATGTTTCTCTCCTATTGAGTGGACCTTAAATCCAATTAAATGGTTCTTGGTTGCAGACAAGGTCTGAGTACCACTAATGTATCTTTAAGGATATTTTGCCATGCTGGTCATTGTTGTGGGTCATAGGTGAAACAACTGAGTCTGGCTATTGATTGCTTCCCTTCTTTGGCAGCTTGCATAGTATTAGCTGCTACCATGTAAGCTAGATCACAGGAAGAGGCTTTTGGGTTAGACTTGTGTCCTAAGTATATGTTGTGTTCAGCAAAAAGGCTTTCAACCTCTGAGAAGCAACCAAGGGCAGCAACAGCTATAGTCTATATTGTTTGGGGAGTCACTTGGTTTTCTCTGACCAACCATTCTAAAGGAGAGGTCTCATGCCTGGTACTGGAATTTTTCTTAGTCTATGATTCTTGTAGGGAGCTTTATCAGCACTAGTAGCATAACTTCCTTTAAGATGAGAGATAGATAGATAGATAGATAGATAGATGGATGGATAGATAAAAATGTATACACTTATATGTATTATGTTTAATTTGAATAAATATAGAATAAGATTCCTTGAGGCTTTATCAAACAAACTTGTGTTATTTGGCCCCATCCTTTCTCCTTCTGTATTAATCACCCCTCCAACTTCCAAATTTCAGTCCCCTCCCATTTTTCCATTTCCTGCTTCATATTTCCTGTATCCTATTTTTTCCATGTCAAGGCCCCTCACTGTGGTCCCTTTATACTATCATGGTTGTCTGCAGTTACTCCACATTGTTTGCTCACATCTAATTAAAGCTAAGAACCACAGATGAGATAAAACATGTGGCACTTAGTCTTTCTGGGCCTGAGTTCCTTCGTGCAATATAATCTTTTCTAGGTACATTCATTTGTACACATAATTCATGATTTCACTTTTCTTTAAAGCTAAACAGCATTCTATCTTCTATACATACCATATTTTTATTATTTATTTCTGCTGAAGTGCATTTGGGTTGTTTCCATTTCTAGGCTATTGTGAGTAGGATGACAATGAAGATGGCTGAGAAGTATCTTTGGAATAGGCTGTCAACTTCTTTGAGCATGTGCCAAGCAGTGGTATAGCTGAGCCATTAGATAGATTTATTTTTAGTTCCTTGAGGATTCTCCATACTGATTTCCAGAACAGTTGCACTGATTTGCATTTCCAACAGGGAATGAGGATTCCCTTTCCCCACAACCTCACCAGCATTCTTGTCAATGTTTTTGATCTTTATCATTCTGATTGGAGCAAGACAAAATCTCAAGGTTCTTTTAATTTTCATTTCCCTAATTGCTAAAAATGATGAACACCTTTTTGAGCCATTTCTTAGCTACTTTTATTTCTTCTATTTATAACTCTCTGTTTAGGTCCCTTGCCGATTTATAATTGGATCATTTGTGTCCTTGACTATTTTTTGTTTGTTTGTTTGTTTGTTATATCCTTAAAAGGCTGGAAAACATAGTCACAATTCACCATTTATTTTTATATTTTAAGGAATATTGTTAAACAATAACATTTTTTTCTAAAAGAAGGAAATTCCATTTGCAAAAGGAGGAAGTATGATTGAACAGTAAAAACAGATTTTGGGGACAGAAGGACTGGCTCCTTCACCTATCCCTTGGTATTTGTCCTTTGGCTGTTTGGCCCTTCTGATCCTCAGTTCAAGCACCAATATTTTCAAATATTCCATTGCAACATACACTGAAACAACCCAAGCCTCTTGCACAGGACCTGGGGCATACCAGATATGCCAAATGCTTAGTTCCTTTATGTATTATAAGCAAGTACATGAAAAATCCAAGAGAAGTAGTATGTCTAAACACGAACATGCAAAAGATAAGAAACACTGGTATTTGTGATTGCTGCAGTCTAGGAAATATGTAAGGTGATACTTGCATATATTATGTTTGGCTTTATTAAACTGTTTACCTTGGTGAGTTGGCAGTTGAAATCACAACAAACACATGAATATAAAAGATTAGCCTGAAAAACAAAATTCTAAACCATGTATAGTTATAATTAGTATCTGGTAGAGTATCAGAGCATAACTATGAAATATATGTGTGTGCATGTATGTATGTATGTACGTGTGTATATGTGTAGGTATGCATATATATTAATACAGACACAGGAACTCCTTTTGTGGGTGCTATCTATCTAGTTTTGTGTTTACTATATGCTTTTCAAGCAATCAGGTAACAGAGTAAGCTTTCCAGGTTTCCTCTGTAAGAATCGAGAGGGCTGGCACACTCTAGAATTCTCATACTCTATGACTCAATGACTGGGATTCTGTGGTTCTAGTACTATGTAACTGCTAAGGGCTCGTTGTGAAGGACTCAATGGGGCCCTAGGGAAGAAATACATCATGATTATTGCTGCAGTATCCTTTCACTCCTCTCCTAACAAAGCTCTGCCATTGAATCATGGAGCCACCATCTGAGGAGAAGAGAAGGAACCATGTGATCACTATAGATCCAGATGAAACTGTCTTAGCTGCCTATCCATACAGACCTCATAGCTCTCTGCTGGATTTCCTTAAGGGGGAGCCAAAACTTTTAGGGGTGAGTTCTGCTTTATCATGGGTCACCGAGAGATGAGAGAAGGGATCGTATCTCCATGTTTATCTACAGAGGTGGCTTTCTGCAATAACATTCAGAGAATGAATTAGTCTCCTTAGCCTTTCTTCTGCAATATATCCTTCCTACAGTGAAGGATGGTCACAAATCTCCCACCTTCCTAGAGGAGCTATTCACAACTAGTGGTTGCTGGCAGAGGTGGATCAGTAATTTTCTTCAATAGTGTAGCTACTGGTAAGTTTTGCCCAGGCTCCAATAAATAACCCATTAAATTCTTTCCAGGCTCCAATAAACCCATGAAAGAAGCACCTCCAATTAAAGTCAGTGAGTCACAAAAAAAAACAAAAACAAAAAAAGACTTGAAAATGAAAGAGGAGTTGGAAAGAAGAAAGAGTCAGCATGGGTAGGAGGGGATAAGAAAGGGTGATGGGGTAAATGTGATAAATACATTGCATACATTTACAAATTTTTCAAAAACCATAAAAGCAGCACATCTAAGTCATTTCCTTGTGCAAGAAAACCATATCCAAAGAGAAGAGTCACTATGTGCCGCGAGCCTGGATTTTGATTAAAAGAAAGAGACACAAGAGATCTCTTTAGAAGTGCAGTGCATGGTGTGTCTTGAGTCTATGTTAGCTCTCAACTGTCAATGCAGAAATGCTTCTGAGGTGATGGATTGAGGAACTCTTGAGAGTGATTGTTCTAATAACTCACCAACTCCAGGGAAGTCCTAGGCATGTTTCATTGTGGGTTGGGAGGGCTAGTTCTGATCTTTGATTTCTAGCATAGGGAAGCAAGAAATATATAATTTTTCTAAATACCTTAAGGAAGTAACCCTCATTCCGAATTAAGAAGCCAGTGAAAGTGAGGTCAAAGTTTATCAGTGGAGTCTAGGTCTAAAGGATACATAACCACAGGCTCAACCAACATGGAGTGAAAAAATTTTTTAATCTTGCCTGTACTGAACATGTACAGTTAGTTTTCTTGAACCCATTCCACAGACAGTACAATAAACAACTATTTACTGCTTTTGCATTCTCTTAAGTATTGTATCCACTCCTATGCAGATGAAGCTTAAAAGTTTCTGATGCTGATGTGTATGGCACATTACATACTACCATCATCAAAGACTATTTAAAGTACACAGGAGGAGTACAGTATGGTGACATAAGCCTGCCATCCCAGCTTTGGGAGGTGGATGCAAGAGAGTCAGGTGATCACAGTCATCCTGTATTCCATAGTGAGTTTGGGGACAGTTTTGAATACAAGAGATGACCCTGTTTGAACAATGAAAAATGTACAAAGAAGAGAATATGTGTAGAATATCTACAAATATTATGACACTTTTAATACAAGAGACTTAACTTCCTCAGAATTTAATCCTGGAGCCAAGCCTCCCACCTACTCTCTCATGCAAACCAAGGCATGACTGTACTGAACATTAAAAATGTGGAGGCTAATGATAAGATGTCAGTGAGACAGAAGAGGAAGAGGGTGTAAGAGAATCGTTTGTGGGGCCTGTCCTCAAGAAGTTTGCAATCACTTACAAAACTAGGTTTAATCACACATGAGTTCAAATATGTGTGCTGCAAGATATACTGGTGATTCTGGGAAATAGTAAAAGAATAGAGTGGAGACCTAAAATTAGGAGGAACTCAAGCATGGTGGAGACATGGGGCATGTTTAGATTGGAGTAGCATGCAGCCAGAGGTGTGTCTGGGGCAGCCCACAGCCCTGGGCTCTGCTCACCTCATGTTCATTTTCTCTTTCCAGGCTATCCAGATTCTTCTTTCTCTGCTCATTGTAGGCTTTGGAATTATATTAGCACTTAATTTCATCTTTTCATCCAAAAAATTTCCTCTCGTGATCCTCACAGGATATCCATTCTGGGGAGCAGTTATTGTAAGTACCATCTGCTAAGAATTTGTCAGAAATTGCTATAAAGACTGATATAATTGGATTTATCTTTATGACAATAAATCTTACAAATGTGTTTCTTCCAGGATACCAAACAGGCAGTCCACTCCATGACAAAAGAAGTTATCCTAGATTATTCCACTCGCCATTTTCTACCACCCTTATAGTAACAGCTGTCCCTAGACACAGAACAGTTTTCCAAAGTCCATAGATAATAGTACATCCTAAAGTGCTGATCTAGGAGATGAAATGGGTAGATAGCCTACTTTATCCTGTGCAAATAAGTGAGTTTGAACACAGGTAACTGGAACTCATGCAGGAAGCACTCACAGAATCAGACTCAGTGAGAAAGAAAACTTTAGGATCACTGTAGCTCGGCACCCTTAGCCCCAGAGGGTTTTTCTGACTGTAACTCATGGGTGATCAGAGTAATCAGATTGTTCTTAGTACAATGCTAGTTCCACAGAACCCTACAGCCTTGGCTCCTAATCCTGTGCTGAACGATTGAGGGTAAGCTCATTAGAACATCTCAAATCAAAACAGACAAGAATGGGTCTGTTTAACTTGCTTTTATATCCTCAGAAATTAGAATCATGCTTGAGACATGAGATGTGTGAATGAATGCACAACAGTCAATCGATAAATAGCTAAAATAAGGAGCTAATGAGACCACTGTCTCTATTAAAACCAGTACTGTGTTTTGATAAGCATTCCATGCCTTTTCTAAAAACAACTGGTAACATTTTTCACTTTTCCAATAAATTAATATGGTGTTGATTTCTCAAGTACACTCACTCTAGTGTAAAGAACCAAATGAACCCAGCCCTTACCTCCTCATTCTCCAAATGTGCGAGTTGTGAGATCCATAGGTGTGAATTTTAATAATGTTTTATTTACTGCCTTTTGAAAATCCACTCTCCATGGGGAAGACATTCATCAAATGCATAACTACATCTGCTTGGTAATGTCTCAGGTCTGTAAGTACTGTTAAACAAAACCCTTTCTGAGAAATGTGACAGATGTTTTTACAATCATGCTAAGTGCTCCAAGGAACTGTATGGGGGGTTAGTAGAGGACCCGCCTGATGCCAGGGGCAGAGGAGTGCTTCATACCCGGGTTCTCATTAGTTGAGGAAGAAGGAATGTATGCATCCCCTGGCCATGACAGAAAGCACAAGCTAAGGGTGTGTCCTGGAAAAGAACCACTGAGAAAAGTACATGGTCATGCATAAAAAGGAACCACTCATTTACTGTCTGTTCATTATCTGATGGGCATCTAAGCTGATTCTATTTCTTAGCTACTCTGACGAGAGTAACAATGAACATATATTTGTGTAACTTCAATATAAAAGCAAAGGTTATCTACTGGTGATTTTTTTAAGGAAAGTACTCTTGTTGAGGGATGTGTTATTATTAGAGTACATTGTGGATTTTTGAGTGGAAAACTAATTCAAGGATGACAGCCATCCTGAAAAAAATCTATTGGGAAGAAGTTGCAATTACCCAGAAAAGGATGGTGATACTGTGAGGCTCCAAGAGAAGAAAAGCTTTGAGAGCGACTTGGAGGTAAATAGGCCAGGTGAAGCAGAGGAAGATACCAACAGTAACTCCCCACTCTCTGTACTAAAGCATAACGACTGTAAGTTCTAAGACCCAAATGTCTCCAGGTACCAATACCAACTCCTACAGATGGAATTAGAAACAAAGACCTTTCTTCCCAACACTCAGGCTTGAAAGACTAGATGCTCTTGTGGGTGAAGCTGAGGTTGTTTGTTATGAGCAGTTTGAAAACCCAAAGAAGACTGTGGTGTAGACGAGTTAAATGTAGCACCTGTTAACTATTACTTCTTGTCTTCTGAACAGTTTTTTCTGACGGGATTTGTCACAATGTTCCATGATAAACCAAGACAAATTCTGGTAAGTCACTTTGATGACTTCTACCTTGTTTAAAATCTATTGCTTTCTAACAGCTTTGGCCTTAAGCTTCAATGTTTCTCAGAAAGTTAAGTATCAAATTTCTAGTTGAAACCCAACCTTCAATGATTTATCCCTGGATTCTTTTCCTTGATCCTACTTTCCTGGTCAAGCAAAATAAAAGCAATTCATTAAGAACCATCTGCATAGTTGTAATTAAATGATTTTTAATTGGGAGTAGTTTTCTTTTCCTTTTCTTTCCCCAAGGAAATAATTCACAGGGTCCAAAGATATTTTTTGATTTGTCATAACTACATAGGGTATATATTGACAGCTACAAGGTTGTTTCTAAGCATTCATTTTCCTTTTAGATATGTAAGAGTGTTTTATCTGTTTGTATGTATGTGTCCCATGAGTATGCCTGGTGCCCACACAGGTCAGAAGAGGGTATCAGAGCCCCTGGAACTGAAATGACAGATATTTATAAGCCAACATGTGGAACTGAACCTGGGTCCTCTGAAAGAGCAGTCAGTGTTGTTAACCACTGAGCATCTCTTTAGCTTCCTCTAAATGTTCTTTAAAACAAGGAAGCACAAGATGACGTCCTACAACACAAAAATAATCTGACCAAAATGTCTACAGTCACAAAATTGAGAAGCCCCACCTCAACCAAAACCTAACCCAGAGCCCAGTATCCCTCATTTTCTATCCTAACCCCACCTCAAACACCAACAGAGGCTTAGCTCAGAGGCCTGCCTGAGCACCAGACCAAAATGTGGCACTAATGCCACATGACTGTAGGACTGAGTCAGAGCTGTCTGGCTCTCATTGCTCTGTCAACTCGAAGGGAGATTCTCTCTCAGAGCTACTGTGAAGATTAAAATATTACTTACAAAAGGACACAGTGATGTTTAAATGTTCCTATTTTCATCTAATCATTGTTGAAAACTCGAGAGCTGTGTTGTGGGCTTCCTCTCAAAATTACTGGATCTGTTTTAGGGATTGTTATAAACCCTAGTGAAGTTCTAGAGAGAGGAATGAATGTCCCCATATGCCCCTCTGGAGATCAATACTGACAGTCCCTATATTGCTTTCTCCAGAGCTGGGAGTGAGACATACTCAATGGTGATCCATGCCTCATGGAGAGCTTTACAGGTAGAAGGTTTGACATGACACATGGGGGAGGGATTGCAGAAGACCTGGTTTCTACCACGGCTTTTCCACCAAGCATGGGATGGCTCAGTCACTTAGTTTCTAAATCCAATGCCTCTCTAAAACATGTGTAGCAAGTGTCTTTCTGACATCACAATCATGTAATAAGGACCAGGAGAGAGTAGGAATGGGTGTGCAATTTGTAAGGCACAATCTGAATGAGGGATCACATATCCATCAAAGAACTTAGTCTGCTAATGCTCCCTGTGGAAGCCAAAACAGAGGCTAAAAGACCAAAGGGCTTAATATGGAGAGAATGTAACAGATTTGCATGCTCCTTGGGTTTTCTTTTTCTTTCTTTCTTTCTTTCTTTCTTTCTTTTTTTTTTTTTTTTACCAAAACTACTTGTTTTCAGTAAAGATCTCAGTGTAGGATAAGTGTACTTCCCAGTCTTGCCACACTAAGCTACACACAGCTCCAGAAAAGATGGGCTGTGTAAATGCATAGCTTCATTACCAACTTCAGCAGACATAATGCAACCAACAAAGTACAGTAGGTACAGGCTGAAAGAACACTTCCTTTTTAAGAAGAAAAAATGAATATGAAGAAAATAATATGATATCTCACACACACACACACACACACACACACACACACACACAATCTTTCCTGTAAGAAGCCCAGACACACATACCTCTCTCTTCAAACATACTGTGAATAGATAAAAGGAATTAAGCAGAGGGTATCCAACATCAACTGATACATCTACAATACAACCCCTACACTGAAGGCTCAGGGAACATCACGAAAGATGGGGCAAAAAGACTGTAAGAGCCAGAGAAACAGGGTATCTACTGCAAGATTGTATCTTCTGTATATGTCAGGGAATCTGTACCCATGATCTCAACAATATGGTTACCTAAATAAGATCTGACAAATAACATCAACTGACATGCCAACATGAGTGAAAAGTATTACAAGGACCTATCCCTAGATAAAGAACTATGAACAATTAATGACCACTGAATAGGGAAAATCAGTCTATTCCCGGGACAAGGCATCAGTAGATGATCCAAACCCAAGAGTATGGCACTAAACAAACATACAAATGAGCAACAGTAAATTAACTCAGTGGTAGTGTTTATAAATTTTATGTACATGTATGTAAAAAGTAATCATTAACTCATAAGAGGCCATGAATTTGAGGAATGAGAGGGGAACCCAGGACAAGTTAGAAGGAAGGAATGTTGTAAACACAATACTCACATAGGAAAATCTCAAAAAATATATTTTTTAAATTGAATGGAATTAAATGGAGCAGTCGATGCTTTTTGCCTCCCATGTTGAAGCACTGAGATTATTAAAAGGGCATCTTTAACCCCTAGTCCAAATTCTACCATCTTTAACCACATTAATAATTTTGTTAATCACCATTTGATCTTCTTGGGGAAGATAAGAGAGCCATGTGATGGTGGGCTGTCAAGTCCCACAAGAGTCTTTATATATCTGGGGCCTAATGTGGTGATGATACATATTTAGTATATGCTATTTAGGAAATAAATACTGCGCTAAAGTCATTCTCATTTTTAAAGGTAAAAGTTGAGACTCAGACAGCTTAAATAGTTGGTACAAGTTATAATAAGAGCTAGACTCAAAATCAAGTCTGACTTCCAAGTTGATCTACACCAGATCCTTCCAGGTTGTATAAGATAGTTTGCTGCTGAGATGAGATGAATATTTTCAGTAGCATTAACTACAGGTTACTGTTCCCCCACTCTATAGTTTACTTTGCCTTCTGTCAGAACTAAACTTGTCAAGCCTTCCAATCACACGGACCTAATGAGGCCTCTAGAAGCAGAAGAGTTCTGAGAATTTCCTATAAGGTATATTTACCTTTAGTTTTTAGTTGCTTTATCACGTTTTATCATGTCATCTGTTTTCCAGAAGCAAGACATCACAATCATGAATATCCTCAGCTCGTTGGTTGCATTAGCTGGGATTGCTTTGATCCTCCTCAGCTTTACACAGCATCACAAATTCTGCCAGACACCTTCCCTTGAAGGACCGTGTGTTGTGGGCAGAACATTTCTCCTTGTGAGTGATCTGATTCCAAATGAGTTTGAGTAACCTTAGCCAAGCCTTGTCCATGACACAATGATTAGTTGATTTTTAATCCTGACTTCATGTATTATGGAATTATGGAATTATAGATGGTTCTGGAAACTTAGACTTTTGATTTTTAATCCTACTTTTAGCTCCTGGAAGCTTGTGACCTTGGCCTACATTGCAGGGTCTCTACATCTTGGTTTTCCTCCTGTAAAAAATTGAATTATTAATATTGTATGTGTCACTGAGCTATGCTAAAAATTACTTCAAATAATACCTGCCAAACTATCAATACCAATAGCTTTAGCTAGCATAACTATTACCACATCGATTGTGTTCAATTTTACCTTTTTTCTGATCAAAAAATTGCTCTGTTGGCATGAAACTAAATACAGTGGAATAAAGTATTTAAAGTGAGCTATTTCAATAATTTCAAAACACAAATTATTTTATATAATTATATAATTTTTAAATCAGTAGAGTAAATGATATATCCATTTACCAGGAAATACAATTATACATAAATTTTTATTTTACTTACTATTTTTATGTATGTGGGTGTTCTGCCTGAATGTGAGACTGTACACCATATGCACGTCTAGTGTTCCCTGAGGCCATAAGATAGCATTGGATCCTCTGGGACTGGAGTTACAGATGTTTTCGAGCCACCATATGGGTTTTGGGAATAGAACCCCAAATCCTTCTGGAGAGAGCCAGCATTCAAAATTGCTGTGTCATCTCTCTAGCCCTTAATTATAGTTAAGATTTTAATAGTCTATCTTATTATACAAGTAATATATGACATTATAATTATATTTATTATTTGTTATACTAATTTACTCAAGGTGTGTGTAGTTCACTATGCCATAGCTTATATGTGGATATCAGAAAAAATCTGGCAGAAATTAGTTCTTTTCTTCAAAACTGTGAATCCTGGGGCTCAAACTCATGTTGTCAGGCTTGGGAGGAAAGGCTTATACATGCGAGTCATTGGGCCAGCCCTGACATCATTTTCAATCATTTCAAAGATTCCAATGGGTCTTTCCTCTGATCTCAAAGCAAAGTCTGAACTTTTGGCTCTTTCTGATAGTGACATCTTGAATACTTGTGTCCTAGAATTTGAAAATGTGAACCAATAGGACAAAAGTGAAGTAGAATCATGGGAAATTATCTCCTATGATTTAATCCCTGTAATCACCCATTGAAGTGAACTAAAGGAACTTCTTGTATGTGCTAAGACAAATTCCAGAATTAGATTTGAGTTCTTAAGGAAAGTCAGAAAACAATAATAGGAGAATGAAGTCCTATGCTACTTTGTCCAACTGCATATGACAGATGTTTCACAAGGACTGGGGCCAATTCTCTCCTGTTAGAAGGCAGAAGCCAGGGAACTCCCCACAGCAGGGTGTACACACTTCAGCTTTAGCAATGAGAAAGTTATTTAAGCTTCTGTATGTGTGCAAAAGAAACTGAGATTCAGAGAGCTTTAGTCACTTTCCCTGCATAGGTATGATCTTGGGCCCAATTGTACCCGGCTTTTGCTGGTATAATTTGCTGGTAAAAATCTAGTATTTAAGCCTTTTTGAATACCACTGCACCATTTCGCCTCTCAGTCAAAACATTACCTTAAAGTAGTGCCTACAAAATGCCAACCTGTGTACTAGACCCATCTTGAAAGGATATTTTATTTGACTAACATGGGTGAGTACATAGCTGAAACTTTCCCTTCAAACAATGTGCATATCCAGCTTCCTTGGGCAAGAAAAAGCAGACATTGGGTTACTATATTCCCAAACAGAAACAATTCATTGTAATTAAATGGCAGATGCTTATAAGGAATGCTACTGCACTCCACTGTGCCCCTTCTTTCACTCTAGAAACTATCTTAGCCCTATGGACATTGGAGTTTGTTACCTTCTTCTTGCTCAAAAGACATGAAAATGATGCCATATTTAATAGATACAGAACAACATGAATATGATTTTTCACAAACTCAGTCATAAGGTATAAAATGTTCTCAGCTTCTGTTTTTAAAGTGATGCCACTTTTATCCTAAATATGATTTCTTTCTCTTATTTACAGGGAATTTTGTCAGTCTTATTAATCATCACCATAGTAGAGCTCAGCATCTCTGTGACTATTGTATCCTTAAGAAGCAGATGCCTGGCCAGTCCAAGAGAGGTGCGCCCAAGGTTGTCATGAGAGCTAAGGGTGTGTGTGTGTGTGTGTGTGTGTGTGTGTGTGTGTGTGGATGCATGCGCGCACATGTGCAGATGCATGCACATGCATGCGGATGCATGTTTGAGTGTGCATGTGGGGGGAAGGGCGAGGAGCAGGCATCCTCATGCCACAGAGTAAGGGTGGAGGTCAGAGGATGACCTCAGATGTTGGTCTTTACCTTGTCCCTTGATTTGAGAAAAGCTCTTTCCTGCTGTTCACTACTGAATACTCTAGGCCTTCTTGCCCACAAGCTTCCAGCAATCCTGATTTTCTTGTCTCCTTCCACCTCTAAGAGAACAAATAGCATAGAAGTTGGCACTACTGCATCCACACTGAGATCATCACATTGTACAGAAGCAATACGCTGAGATACCACACTGAAACTCCTAAATTTAGGAAGGTCAAAGGGTGCTGAACTTAAAATTGATGCTCACTGTACTCTTTAAGATTAACTTCCTTTCCTTTCTTGTATATACTGTCCTCAGTTATATCTGTTCATGTATAATTCATTTTCCTAAAAAAAATAAAAATAAAAAGGGAAATACAGGACTTTGTAGGAAACCCCTAGTAAAATGAAAATTTTATACCCTATACCTTATTTATTGTTTATAATGTTAAGCATTATTGTAATCACTGACTGACATCTTAATTAATACCCATGTTAATACTATCTCAATGCCCTCTTGTATTTTTTTTACATCAGAATGGACTAAGACTTAATAGAAAGGTTAATTAATATCTCCAGTATCACAGAACACCAAGATTCTGAGTGGTATGGGGCAGCTCCTGACCTTGCTTTCCAATTTACAACACCAGTCTAGGGCATGCTAGGTGCTTGTTTCCTTGCTTGCTTTTAACTTTAAATAATCAAATGCACCCATTCTAAGTATGACATGCAGTAAGTTTTGACAAAATATATACATCTGTTTATCTACCATCAAGACACAGTTCATTCCCACCATGCCCGCAAAGGTCAATTTGGATCTTCCTTATGGTAATGCACCTATTTGCAGAAATAGATCTTCTTTATAGACCCAGGCCTATTTTTTTACTTAGGTTGTTTATTTATTGTTGTTTTGTTCTTGAAGTGTAGTGTTTTCATATATACAATTTCTTATTAGACATACGGTCTATAAATATTTCATCCCACCCTGACCCTTCAGAGTATTTTAATATTTTTAACATTCTGGACAGTATCTTCAATGTACAAAAGTCATATTTTTATCAAATCTGATTTATGTATTCTTTTTCTTTCTTTTGTTATTACACGCTCAATTGTATTGTGATATTGTGTGTGTGGTCTGTGCACGTGAGTGTGCATATGTATGTATATGCATGTACATTGTATGTGCTCAAGGTCAACATGGTGTAACTTTCTTCAATTGGGCCAGTTTTTATTTGTTTTTGAGACAGGGTCTATCACTGAACCTGGAGTTCGTGGATCTGGCTAGCTCATTTCCATGCTCCCAAGGCTATTGTAACAAGATTGTATTGTCATGCTTTGATTTTTACATGGCTTCTGCCATCTGGACTCAGGTACTTGTGCTTGTACAGTAGGTACTCTACAAAATGAGCCATCTCTCCAGCTCTCTTTTGTTGTCTTGCCCATGAAATCATCACCAAATCTAACTGTGACAGCTAATACTGATTGCCATCTTGATTGGCCTACAAAGAGCCTAGATGACTAAAGAAGGCCTCTGTGTTTGTCTATGAGGTTGTTTATATAAAGGAAAAGGAAAAGGAAAATCTGTGCTAAATGTAGGCAGCATCATTCCAGGATACTGGAATTACAGACAAAAAGAACACACCAAAGTGTACATGTTTGGCTTTTAAGTTTGATCCACTGTGAGTTGATGTTTGTCTATACTGGGTAAAAACTCAGTCCATTTTTTGCATATGGCTATCCAGTTTTTCTAGTGCCAGTTATTAAAAAGGAATATGCTTTTACACAGAATGATGCTGGTATTATTTTTGAAACTCAAAGAATTATAGGTGCTACTTTTGGCTTCTGGGCTCTCTTTTCTATCTACCTGTCTATCTTCCCACATTTTATGGAAGTTTAATTATTTTTCTAAATATTATTCTTCTGTTTAAATGATTTTGCTTATTCTAGGCTTCTTAATATTCCATAAAAATTTGAAATTTGTTTTCTGCATAACTGAGAGAGGTTATTTATATTTTGATATGGATAGAATTGAATTTTGTATTTTTATGTAGTCTTGATTTTTTTAACAAGTTTAAGCCTTATTATAAACAAACATGGGTAAGATCTCCATTTGTCTAGTTCCTCTTATACTTTCAGCAATATTTTGGAGGTTTTAGCATAGTAATCTTTTAACACTTTGGGTAGATATTTTTCTTGAATATATCATTCTTTTAAATGATACTATAAATTAACTTCCTCCTCAGAATATCATACCTATTTCAATAATAAGTATTATGCTAATAATTTTATCATTATCTACTCATATGTTTGATTATAATTGCAAGCAATTTAAGGGTAAAATCTGTTGTAGATAATCCTGGGGTTGTTTGTATTCTGCTAATTCTGCCTTCCTGGGAGGGGCTTCAGACAAGGGGTATGTTGCATACTCATGTGACTTGTGAACCAATCCCCTAATGAATAAAGGAGCCAATCACTGGGCAAGGAGGAGGGACTTCTGGGTCAGAAATGGTAAGAGAGGAGGAGGAGAGAGAGAGGTTCCTTTTGGAATGGGGACAGCAGATAGGTTAGATGTAGCTACTAAAGTATCCTGGTATCATGATGGATCCACAAGGATTCGCCACCAGAGGAACCAGATTTTGATAAGGCTTACAAGATTAGGTTTTAGCTGTTTCGCCCAGAGATTGAATTGTTATTGTTTCTGAGCTAAGTTTGTGTTGTGTTTTTCTTTACGTGGTGGCTCATTTGGGTTCCAGAGAGAAAGGTACAGCAGCAAAGTGCTTGATGTGCACCACAGAGGCCATGGGGTATTGAAACATGGGGCTGGTGTGGTAGCAACCTGCCAGTGGGAACCTAGCAAGCTGGGTGGAGACACTGTGGAGCTGAGTCAGAGATATTCACAAGATAAAAGCAGGTCGGTCATTGCTTGCCAGGGCATGGCTGGCCAGCCTGCCGGGGATGAGAGAACCAGCACAGGAACATGCCATATTCCTTCTTTTTAATATTTCCAAAACAAAAATCTGTTTACCTTTGATTACTAACATTCAGTTCATCTAGATGATAAAAAAATAAAATATTAGACTTTTGTGTGTGACTATTAACTGGATACTTTAAATGTCTTAGAAAATTTAGTATTAATTAGTACTAGAGAAATCCTGAGGCAACTTTGATCAAATTCCTCTGTTCAATATCTAGTTTATTAGGATAGTGACTCACACAAATTAACACTTATTAGTAGACAGGAAAGACAGGAGAGCTTCTTGCTGTTTTATTCTTCATCCTCCTTCTACCTACATGTGTACATGAAAGAGGAAAGATAATCTGAGAATACAGTAAAAAAAAAGGAAAGAAAAAAGACATGAAAACAATTATGGCCTATTAACACTCTCCTTTCTCCTTAATATTATAGGCTGTGTTCTTCTTTCCTTCAAAAGATCCTCAAAATACTGAACATCCTGCCCCAGAAGAAAACAATACATTACAATTTGAGTTTCAACAAAAATCTTCCAAGGATAATACAGCTTCAAGCATAAAAAGTGTTTTCTTAGGAGGTTATGCTTTCTTCAAGTTAAGAGTCTCAAGAAATCCTTCAGCTCCCCAAACTATCCCACATAAAAGTGATAAAGGTACATCTTCTATGCATATTCCAGAGGAACAGGAGGCTATTCCTCCAATCTCCCCAAAGCAAGAAACCAAACTGAATGCTCTACCTCCCCCATTAACACCAAACTCTTCAGAAAATATTCCTTCTCAGACAGACTCTAGAACTGATCACCTGAATGATGAGGACCTATCATCTATTATACGTCAGACTTCTGATATACAATCCAATTTGCTTGACTATGAAAAGGCATCAGTCAAAAATCTTAAAACTCCATCTTCACATAATTTCCTCCAATTTTCACCTGACAATTTGTCATCCCAATCATTAATGGCATCTCTGTCAACACAAGTCTTACAATCTAAACAGCCATCATTCCATATTTCACAGTCTTATGATCTGACATCTGACGATTTTCTCTCTGAAAACATACCATTTCAGGACAACCAATCCCAAGACACCCCTTCTCAACACACCCCATCTCAAGACATACAATTCCAAGATATATTAGCTCAAGACACATCATTCCAAGAGATTCAATCCCAAGAGACTCCATACCAAGATACACTAACCCAAAATATACCATCTCAAGAGACTCCATCCCAAGAGACTCCATACCAAGAGCTATCATACCAAGAAATACTAACTAAAGGTACATCATCCCAAGAGACTCCCTATCAATATACACTAACAAAAAAAATACCATTCCAGGAGATCCCATTCCAAGTAAATTCATCCAAAGGGACTCTGTCCCAAGGCACTCCTTCCCAATGGACTCCATCCAAAGGGACCCCATCCCAAGGGACTTCACCCAAGGGTACTCCATTCCAAGTAACTCCACCCGAGGGGACTCCACCTCAAGGGACTCCATCTCAAGGGACTCCACCCCAAGAGCTATCATTCCAAGATATACTAACTAAAGACACATCATCTCAAGAGACTCCATACCAAGAAACTGTACTCCAAGATACACTAACTCAAAATATATCATCCCAAGACACCCAAAATGAAGAGATTCCATCACAAGAGGTTTCCTTACAAGATACTCCATTCCAAAATACTCCATCCCAGAATATACAACATCAAGATATACTATCTCAAGACAAAATATCCCAAAGCTCACAAAACCAAAATATAGTACCTCAAGACATGCCATTCTCAGATCTTCAAATACTAAACACTCAAGTTCAAAATTCTGGAGTATTTTATAGGGACATTCGAGCAGAAGTCATGGAGCTGACTCAAGAATGGAAGTCTAATCAGGACAAGAAACCCACGAGAAGATTTTCCTTATCTTTGCCAGGCAAACATGGGCAATTCCATCCCAAGAGAAATTCCATGGACCTGGAAGTCAAAAGTGAGAAACCAAGGAGATATTCTGAGGACTTACAAAGTAAAACTCTAAGACGGAAATCCATAGATCAGCAAATCAAAGCTTGGATATCCCTAAAGAAAAATACCACAGAGAAACAAGATGCATATACCCAAACTCCAGAGCAATTCCTACAAGATCAGCAAGCTGAAGATCAGAAAGCTGGAGATCAGAAAGCTGAAGATCAGCAAGCTGATGATCAGCAGGCCAAAGAAGAGGAGGTCCCAGTACAACAATCCCAAAATGAGCAAATCAAAGACCAAAAATCTGAAGAGGCACTATTACCAGAAAAACATCTTAATGTCAGAGAGGATGAAGATCAGCAATGTGATAAAGAGCAACCTCCAGAAGAGCAAGCTCAAATTCAACCAGCTGAAGACCAGCATCCCAAAGAGCAGAAAGACCCAAAGACCCAGCTCCAAAATTGGCAGGGAGGACAACAAGTACTAGTAAAGAGAGCCCCAATGCAGTTGTGTGATAACTGGGACTCCCAAAGCTTTCAATACACAGAAAGGTCATGTTCATTCTGGTCAACTCCATCCTGGCAGCCTATTAGCCAGAGATCCCAAGACTGGATCAGTCAAGGTTGGAGAAACAAAGATTGGAAAGCACAAGAATGGCAGTTTGAAGTGCAGCCTTCCCTAGATTGGGAATCCCAAGAGCTATTGGAGAGAGAGTCCTTAAGGCAAAGGGCACTATACCAACAAATCCAACCCCACACCACCATAGTTCATCACACCCCAGATTATCAATTGCAAAACTTTATATTTCAAGTAGGACTGTGTCAAGGTAGTAGGCAACAAGACTCTGAATCTGGTGTTTTAATAGAAGATGTGGATGAAGATGATGCTCAATCAAGAGACAGAGAACCAGAAGATACAGAAGATACATGCCCGAAACCAACAGAGCAGCAGTCAGAAGACATGAACCCAGATAATTATCCTGTTTCGTGTCAGAGCCTGGTTCCATACACATATGTAACCTGTTTACCCAACATAGCTTCAGAGCAAGAGTTACAGAACAATACACCTTGCTCAGGTTCATCCAAAGATCTAAACACCACTTCTTCCACATCATATCAAAGAGATCAACAGTAACCTGAAGATTCAGACTAAAATGCACATCTAACCAAAAACCACAGATGCCAGATAATGGAACCAAATGAGGAGAAAGCAGTTGATTCTTTGCTAACTTGTGTTCTTGCCTATGCTTGCTGTCTAATTCATACACCACAGAAGAAGGACATGCAAGACCTTCAAACAACTTGTTCCTTTTTAAATCAAAATGACAACAAGCTAAATGTTAACACTATATCAGAACCTTCTGGGGTTGAAGAAATAAATCTCATGTAAACTGTAAACTATCATTTTTTTTTTTAAATTTGTGATCAGTTCATCTCACTGCTTACTACTTCATGGATCTATTCTCCCATAATACTATTTTTCTTCTTACATTTATGTTGAAGAAAATGTATTTCTTTTTGTTTGTCCAGTGCTTGGTGAAATGGGAAACATAGCTAGGGACAGAAAGGCAGAACACAGGGAAGGGTAGTCATATGCATGTTATAATAGAAATTATGATAAAGTGGACTGTGTTGAAAGGGGGTCCACTTTGTACGCTTTCGCATATGCCTGCTCTCAGCTTGGTCAGTCTTGGGAGCCAAGTTCACCTTAGGTGATCAAAGGAATAGTGTTAGAAACTATCTTCCAAGCCAATCACAGTTTCCTAATCCACTTTCTGTTTGATGTCTTTAACAAGATCTTGTTTTACTGTCAGCTCTAAAGCTTGGTATTTACTTGCCTATATAGTGTTTTCTTTGCCCTGGAATTGGGTCTGTTGTTTTCTTACTTGCTTTTCAACTTCCAACTTCCTACTATTTTTTTTTTCAAAGATGCTCAACACATTGTTTTTTATGCTAAGTCCTCTTTGAGGAACCCTCTACAAGAGATGCCAAAACTCTCAAACACCATTGCTGGCATACTGCTGCCATCCTGGACCTACTATCCATCATCCTAAGTGTTCAGAGGAGTCACCTCTTGCCTTATACCTGTGAGAATGGTACAGGTGTGTCTTTGAAACTCCCCAAGCTGGGTGAATAGATCTTGACAAATGTGTAATACTTCAAAACTTTTTAAACCCTCCTTGACATTAAAGCAAAATAGCTCTGGCATTTTCAGTTCACTCACATGAGCCATATTTTGACATGAATTTTAACCAACCAGTGAGAATCCTTTTTGACTCTTTGTTAAAAAGGCATTAAATGCAGAAGTTCTGCTTGATGAACATTTACCAATAAATTAATGAAGATCCAACATTTTGTGTCTCTAAAATTAGCCCTTATCTTTAGTATGTATTTCCATGGGTGTTTTCTACACTTCTATATTTACAGAGTAGAAAGCTCAGGTACTTTAATATAGTCTAGCAAGCCTCCTGAGCCATATTTTCTGCCATAAAGTTGGGGTCTGCAGTCAGTTAAGCCCAGTTAAAGTACAAAAACTAAGAGGCTGGGTAGAGATATCCCCTGACATGAAGCAGTATCATCTGACACAGCAACTCCTTCAGATGAAACTATTACAGTCTCTTCACACAACAGGGATTATTCACACAGAGAGTTAGGCCCTGCTGGGGCAAAGAGATTTCTTCCCCAGAATATAATAGACTTATTTATTAGAATTCTGTGCTCAATGTTTTCAGATTTGCAAAATCTTACCATACTTAGCCATTCCCACTTTAGAATCCCATGTGTCCTTACCAAGGATCCCACTTTACTAGCAGTGATTCAAAGAACAGAGAATTCAATTTGTATTGTAATTCTGCCAGTTGCTAAATGAGATCTTTTTTTTTTAAATATACAGATATTATTTATTTATTTTTTGATACTTTATTTATATTTCAAATGTTTCCCCCTTTCTAGATCTCCCCTTTGGACCTCCCTATTCCCACTCCCCACCCCCTGCCTATATGGGGGTATTCCTCCACCCACCCACTCTCATCTTCCCTCCTTGGCATTCTCTTATACTGGGGCATCTAACACCCTCAGGCCCAATGGCCTCTCCTACCCCTGATAGCTAACAAGACCCTCCTCTGCCACATATGTGGCCAGCATCTAAGTACAAATGAGATCATGTACTTAGTGTTCAGCAACATGAACTCTGTACTACAGAAAAGAAGAGGATCCTTCAAAACACACAGTAGTGGGTCATTTCTATTGTACTTGATTTGGGAATTAAAATCCCTGATTTCCTCCCCCCTCTCTCCCTACTTCCCAAGGGAAAAAAAGTGGCAGCAATCAGCATCATTATATTTATGCACTCTGAAAAACATTTTCAAGTATCATGAGCAGTGAATGTCATCCAGACTCTTGTCTATAAATGCTTAGTTAAGAGCAGTAGGTATGGAAATTTTGTAAGATCTGAAGCCAGATCAAGCCATGGACTAATATTGCTCTGGGTCTGAAGATAGACTCATTAGCATCTTTATATTTGATGGGATTTCAGAGCTTATTTAGAAAACTCCAGAACAAATGTGTAAGAGCCACTCGTTTTTAAATAGTGAACATCAGGAAAGGGAGGTTATTCTGTTCCACAGAAGCTTTTCTTAAATCAAAAATCATATTAGTTATAGATGTCTGGGTGAACAAATCATTATTAGATGTGTGTATAGATGATAGATAAATTAGATAAATAGATAGATAGATAGATAGATAGATAGATAGATAGATAGATAGGTGACAAAGAGATGGTAAATGTTGTTTCATAGCATTAATCAAGTGATTTCTTTGCTTAGGACTGAAATATCCCACCTCTAAAATCTATTGCAGAAGACCTAACTCCTAATGTTATAACACTGGAAATAGAGCTTTGAAGATACTAGGTTCAGACAAAAATACGAGTGAGACCCTCATGATGGCAAGTGCTCTCCTACAGTGGCACATACCTATCATTCCAACACTCTAGAATCTGAAGAATTGTGAGTTCAAAGGCAGCCTGGACCAGTAAGCTTGAAGCTAACTTGGACTACACTTTGTCACACACACACACACACACACACACACACACACACACAAATGAGAGAGAGAGAGAGAGAGACAGAGACAGAGACAGAGACTATGCATAAAGACACCAGATAGCTGGCTGAGGAAATGTCATATAACAGCATCAAAAGAAATCAGCCAAAAAGAGAACCACCATAAAAACAGAAGTTTGCAAGTATAAGAACAATTATTTATAGACTGTTGTTAAGGATTATGCTAGTTTAGTAAATTAGAGGTTATAGATTATTTCCCAATAGCCATGATTTCACCAGTCTGAAAACTAGTTTTCTAGTACCAAGAATGGTTTCCCTCTTGTTGAATTGGTCTTATATATAATTTGCTTTTGGTTTCCACAAAGATCTGTGTACCACTACTGTACTTTTAGAATTACTGTGTCATACTGATTGTTGATGTGGTTCACTGGCATCATAGCTTGCTAGAACTGTTGATTACCTTCCCCTTTTGGAAATTTACATGCTGCCTTCTGGCACCATGAAAGCTAGTCCTCAGGGAAGGTATATTCAAGTCAGTTTCAGCTTATAGACAAGTATAGTCTTCACATGAAGGAAACTTCTCTTTGCAACAGACAGTCTCTGTCTACAGAAAGCCATAATGACTCAAAACACAGATTTATGGAGCACAGTCTCAGTAGAAACATATACAAAACAATACCATATAAGGCTCAGAGAATACTGTGGAAGAGTGGGTAGAAAGGTTTTTAAAAAGACACATAATCAAGGAGTTTGCCATGAGCTTGTGTCGTGTAGCAACATCAGAAGTTATATTCACAAAGTCTTTCCAATATGATTGCCCAAACATGAACTGAATGAGAATGGTACCAACTGACATGCCAAACTGGATGAGGTAAAGCCCATAATTCCTCAACCTTAAACAAATAACTACAGGAACCGAGGAAAGCTGGGAATAGAGGAAGGTCTTTCCCAGAGAAAGGGCACACCAAATGGTTGTCCAGTGCAAATGCTCAGCCCTGAAAACACACATACAAGTAACATTATACAGAATGAACAGGTTATATTTAGAAATGTACTACAATCAGTGAAAAAAAGAGGCCATGAATTTGAAGGAGAGCAAGGATAGACATATGGGAGAGATTGGAGGGAGCAAAGAGGAGGGAGGCATGCTATAATTATATTATAATCTAAAATAATTTAAAATATGTTGGCTGGCACCATATTTTGTATTTTCCTTTCTCTAAAATTGTGTTGTTTAAATCACCCAATCTCAGGTACGTAGTTACAGTGGCCCAAACATGCTAACACAAACCTTTTCTTAAATGGTAGAAAGTCAAGGGCATAAAAACAACAACAAAAATCAGTCCTCATAAATAAAATACAAATTTGTCATTGACGGCAAAATCATTGGTAGTCACCAAGGGAAGACTATACAGAGAGGATCTATATGAATATACTGACCAGTCAGTGACCAGGAATTAGAAAGTGTTTGCCAGAAGACACAGCCAGTGGGGAATCCCTAGTGTTTGCTCTTAGAGCTTCTATAATAAAAAAAAAAAAAGTTGACATTTTTATTTGAAAATAATCTATACAGCTTGAAATGCTGCAGCATTACTAGTTGAAGGTAATAAGGCTTCAGTTCAATGACCAGCAGGATGGCACAGTGTAAAGAATCAGCCCTAAAAGCAGCAGCCCAGGATAAACAGAAACCCCAGCCTCTTTTCTCCTCTCATGTTTCCATGCAGCTCTCCCAACATAGCTGAACACATCAGGAAAAATAATGGGTTTTCACAATCCTTTGTAGAATAAGATCTAGACTCACTGTTTGTGATTTTAAGAGACAGTGATAGCCAGAGGATTTGGAGACCTCCAGGCAGAGGACACTTGCCACTGTCCTATTCTCTAGGGGTTGGATATGGATCTTTGGAAGGAGAGCGTTTTTTAATAGAAATACAAGAAATTTAAAAACAAAGAAAAGTAATCTTTATCTATGGTATGACATAAATGAAAGAGCATGGGAATCTTTCTTACAACCACCTAGCAAGGAAATCAGAGATGATGCCTTGAGCTCAGTCTGACCACTTGCATCATCATAACTTCCCAAGAACAGGTAGGAACAAGATAAAGGTTCGATTAGGGAACATGAAAGCCTAAAAAAATAGTATTCAGTCATTCATAAACCATTTTAAGATTAGAGGGCCTCTCGTGAAGGGAGATTTTGTAAAGCTAGAAAATAAGATATATAAGGATCTATGAAGCTTTCTAAAGCTGAGCTCAGATACAACACCCATGTGTGAACACACCTGAGATGTCTATTAGCAAGCAACCACCTGCAATAGAGAACCACAGGACAGTAACACTTGCAGTAACTCATTGTAATACTGTCAAGTCCTTATGGTTAAGCTCATAGATACATATTAAGCTGATAAAGAAACTGCCTAAATGAATTATGAAAATAAATCGAGATAAAATATTTGACCATTACAGATAGAACAGAAATAATATAAGAAGTAATGCTGACTAACAGCATTTTCTATTGTTACTAACATTGACTTACAGACCAAGAGCATTATAATCCACTTAAAATGTCCTTATTATGTTAACAGTCCAAAGAAAACATAACATGTTTCAATAAATATGTAAACTAACACAGAGAAGTTAATCGATAACTTTGTCTTGAATCTAGAACTAAATAATCTAAATAATCTAGAACTACTAAATAAATGAATTTGAGAATGAGACATAGAAATGGTCATGGGATACATATATGAAATTCTCAAAGAATAAGCTTATTAACTTTTAAAAAATGGTTTAGGATTAATTCTGGATTTTCATGCTCCAAGGATTGAGTCCTGTGATGGATCATGAGAAGTAGCTTGAATGAATTAAAACATAAAAAAATAAGTTATTTCTCCATTTATCAAATAGTTATGAGAATGTTATCATGCTTGGGGAAAAAATAGAATTGAAAAGGCTCACAGCATAACTCAAAGGAAATGAAACAAAAACCCAATGATTTCAATGAAGGATGACGATTAGCATGCCTCTATGTCCATTTAACTAAATGTAAGAAACATACCCTCAAACAGAAACTATGATATATGGATGTAACCTTCAGCTAGCAAGAGGCTGGCCTTGACGTAAAATTTAATTAAGGAAGATGTGTGATCAATAGAAAACAACAGAGCATGACTATATATATGACCAACAACATAGTGGGACAGAGATAACTGTAATTAAGAGCACTTGCTGCTCTTACATGGAACACACAGCTCCAGGGGATCTCATGAACTCTTCTGGCCTCTACATGTACCTTCACACAAATTTCATACATTCACAAAAAACCTCAGTGCATGCATGCACACACATATACACGCTTTAAAAATAAGAAACAAATTATTTCCTCTGCTCATTTATGTCCTTGCAATTTGGCAGCCAGATCCACTGATGAAGATGCATTACTGAGGCTATCCTCACCTATCTAATTATACACCCCACTAGTGAACCATAGATGTGTGAGAAAACCTGGTTGGAATTAATAGAACAGTGCTAGCCAGAAAAACTAGCAATGTAACTGACAGAGTGCCCACAAAACAAAATTGTGTTCTTTGAAGCCACTCTGCTTTAGGGTGGTATATAACATGAATCTGCTAAACTGAGGTTGACAGCAAAACAACAAAAAACCTTTTAAGTGACAGGCAACATGAATAGTATGACTGTTTAGTTCTAAGGCCTGAGAGGTTTTGTCCCCTCTACACCTGAAATGGAAAAAATAGACACTTGGGAACTAAAAGACTTGATAGGTTAACACACACACACACACATACACACATACACACACACACACACACACACACACACACGAGGTAGTTGTAAGAACAAAGGAGTATGGGACTTGCCTAAGGACACAGTATTTTCTGATCAAAACAAGACTACTAGGCACCTTCTCCATACCAATACAGAGACATGGGCACTTTAATTTTTATCTTTAGGCTCTTGGCCATTCCTGAAATTCTATGACTCTGTGACTTTATGGTTCTATAATTCTAAGCCAGAGTACAACAATGCCAGTGCTCTAGACAGCTTCAGTACAGGAACGAGCATGGTCTAAATGGGAGTACCAGCTATATCCTTTTCTTCTACCTGAAAAAACCAACTATACCATCATGGATTCAAAAAATGTGCATAGTCCCGTGCTCCTGGTGTTTCCTCCTGAAATCACCACTCCAGAATACCAAACAACAGAACTGACAGCCACAGCCTACAATTCCCGAAACCGAGTGCAGAAAATCCTTATTAGAAAATTGAAGATCTTGGGGGTAAGTAAAATGTCTTGCTATGTATAATATCTGGTGGCACACAAGGTCCAATAGGAATTAACTCCATATGTCATTGCCACTCAACTCAGGAAGTATGGATTGTGCTTCTACATGAATTATGAACAAGATTCTGTAATAGGAAAATACAAGATAAATAAATTAAATGTTCCTGAACTCTCAAAAACCACAGCCTCCAAACTAATTATCTTTGAGAATTTTCTAGTCAATCTCAGAGAGCAAAGTAAAAGGACAACCAAGTAGAAATTAGGCCAGATTTCCTCTCTTAGCAAGCTGCAACATACACTTTTACAGCTTTCCAAGTAGACCTCAGAACTCATAGTTTTACATTATATATATATGCATATAAGTATAAAGATTTTTTAGAATAGCCTCTTTAATTTTTTTTAAATTAAAAATATAAATACATCATCTCCCTCCAACCTCATTCGTGGCCCCTCCCCCACTGATTCCTCTCAAACTGTGGTCTCTTTTTCTTTGTTATTGTTTACATATATGTATAAATGCACAAATAAATAAATACAACCCTCCGAGTTTGATTAGTGTTGCTGACCGATTATACTTGGATAATAGATCAGAGGTGGAGGTTATCCCTAGAAAAGATCAATTCTCCCTTTCTCAAAATCCTTAGTGGCCTGAAATTCTTTGTCTAGGGTTGGAAAGACCCTGGCAAACATTCATTTCTCCATCCATCAACCTGTCATTCCATAAAAATTAATTTTAGTTACCAAACCATTCCTAGGATATCGGACAGGTAGAAAATAATTAGTTACGTTTGAGGTAGTAATGTTACACATATCTTGGAGAATATTTTGCCGTTTGAATGTTAGCCTTTCATGATAAAAAATAGAATGTAATCCTCTTCAGGACAAAAAAAAAAAACAGAAAAAAGAAAGATCATTCTGTGGCACATGGGATAAAAACACTAACGGAGCTACTTGAGCATCTCTTCAAATATAATAGATCTCAAGCTTGAATGAAATAGTTTGCTTTAGCAGAAACTAAACTAGGTGTAAGCAACTACGTTGGATGCTGTTTTCAGAGAAAAAATGCAAGCCAGTTTTTCCTCACCTGGAAAAATAAAGATTTCATGTGAAAATAAGAATACCATGCAAATATTAAGAATTATGTTTCAGTGGAATGCAGAAGGATCATAATGGTGACAGTGGCCTGGCAATACCCACAGTTAGAACAGTAGTTGCAGCTAGAAGGAATGAGCACATTCCACAACGAGCTGGGCATTTCACGTGGACTCTGAAGAAATCATGGAGCTTCAACAAGCGGAAATAAAATGAGGACAAAGAAGCACAAAAGATGCAGTAAGCTCTGGAAGCTAAAGAACGGGGAGCATAGGGAGGGGACAGTGGAGGAGAGCTGGGAGAGGTCAGTCTAGGCTTAAAAGATTTAAGGAGACTGATACAAGAATCAACCGGCTTGACAAATTACCCATACCATAGAAGAGTGTTCTGTAGTACAGGAATTAGCTAACAAGCCAAGAGGAAGCATGAAGAGTCTCATTTTCATATTGTTACATGAAACAATCCGTGAGTGCTCTAGGTGATGTTGGGTGGTGGAGGGATACCTCTACATATCCACTGACATATAGGAGAAGCATGTGAGCTATGAAAAAAGCACCCCAGTGTTGTCTGCAAACAGGAAAATGGAATAAAAGTCAAATATGTAGATTTTAAATTCTTCTGCCAGATTGCTACTTTATTTTTATATGTATTTATTTGTTTGTGTGCGTATACATGGTCATGCACATGCCACAGCACATGTATGGAGACAGAAAATTTGCAGGAGTCCATTCTTGCCTTCCACCAATGTGGGTTCCAGGGATTGAACTCAGATTGTCAGGCTCGGTGGCAAGAACCTTTACTTGCTGAGCCATCTTGCTGGCTGAAGTACGCATGGTTTCGTGGGTAGAGATAATAGAACAGTTAGCTACTCTGGGATTGCTGCCATCAAGAAACTTGAAAAGAACAGATGACCCGACGACCCTAGGCCTAGGAAGACGACAAGCATTAACAACAGAGCAAAAGAAGTCAGGAAATCAGGCTTAAAGGGAGAAAGCCAACCCATTTTAAGACATATGGAATATAAGTTGGTAGTGGTACATTCAAGAGGGCTAGTCACGCAGACATGATGAAAATGCACACAATACCTCTTAGGACTCAGCCACAAAATGTTAGAAGAGTGACAAAAGAGCTCACCAAGGAAGTGTACTGAAACAGTTAGAGGGCATAACCCCCGGCCATAAGCCTTCTGCTCTTTGTGTCATTCTTGCCAGGCTTCTCTGGCACCCATCAACCCCCTGCCTAGCATTAACAGCATGTGGAGAATGTGCCTCACAAGCATAGGACAGGGAAAATAAAGAACAGCTCATGAAGGATGCTCTGACCCTGGCAATGCAGCACTTCTTCAAACGCTGTGAGGACCATTCACACTCAAAAAAGTGTTACGTATAATTCTAAAAACATGCTACTTCCTTGCTCGGTGCGGCGGCCCACACTCTGACCTCTCCCGGTTCCGCTTGCTCCAACTCCATTGCAACTATCCCCCAACCCGGAAAATATGGGAGCTGCTGTCCTCAATCCACAGGCCCCCATCGACTAGCTTCGCCAAACCACCATCTATCGCACCATCTTCTCTCTTTCCCCTGTCAACCTTAGAGGAAGAAAAACACTAGACAGTTGTTTTATTTTAAAATTAGCCAGATAGCACAATTGCTGGGCTCTTACCAGTTAATCTGTTTCAGCCAACTACAGGTAGCAGAGGCTGCTGGTTCTGGCTGCCCTAAGACCTTACATGGCTGCTGCATCTTTCTCGTTCCAAAGCCTGGCCAAAAAGCCTCCTCCTTTCCTATATCCCTTCTCTTCCTTTCAGGACCCAGAAATCCTACCATTTCCTTTCGCCCAGCCATTGGTTTCTGCCTTCTTTATCGACACAATCAAGAACCAGTTAAGGAATCAGATTTTAGTATCAGCTCCTCCCCTACACAAGAGGATTTCCCTGGGTGTCCAGTTGAGGCCCCGCTGATTCAATAATTTAAAAGTCAGCATTCACACATGTGTGCTGATGAACTGGCGATTTTAGTGAGACAAGAATAGGACCTGGAAGCTTCCACTCATGGCACAGCTGACCCTGAGGTTGGGAGCACTGGGTTAGACTCATTTCCCTCTTAGTAATTATCAGATAGGAGTTGGGGTAAGAAACCATCAAGGGATATTGTAAAGGAAATTCATTATCCTTCCCTTGGCTATGAAGAGGGTAACTGCCAAATCCTTGAACTAACGATTTAAGTAGAATTACCCCATCCCCGTGAGTGCTGACTCTCCTCTCTATTTGCAGACCACCCAGATCCTGTTTGGAATCATGAACTTTTCATTTGGAGTTGTTTTCCTTTTCACCTTGGTAGACCCATACCCAAGGTTTCCCTTTATATTTATCTCAGGATATCCTTTCTGGGGTTCTGCTTTGGTGAGTATAGTGTATTTAGTTCAATTAAAAGTATGTCAGCCAGGCAAGGTGTTAGCGAATGGATTCTTAGTTATAAAACAAGATAGATTTGGGTATGTGAATCTGCAGAAAATGCCACTAAGAACATTAGTCTCATGGCAATTAAAGCAAGCTATCGGCTCTATTGACTCACCAGTGTTTGTGGTAGCCCATCTTTGGGTCTTGAAATTTGGAGGGAATATTCCTTTAGGTTTTATGGTGGTTTCATAGTCCGTTGATTCATCCAAAATTACTTGCAACATATGATAAACTATATTCACAGAGCAAGACAATGAGGATCCAAATTTTAGGACAGCGATTATTCTCTAATAGGCATTAGTCTAATAAGAAAGAAATCATGCCATGATATCAGCATACTTCTTACATCTATGTGGTGTTGCTTCTGATGCTGATAAGCACTTTACTCTGCAGAAAGTGAAAGAGCAAGGACAGCTCCCAAGTGTCCAGGCACAAAGAGATGCTTATTTAAATGTATGCAATCTCTATTAGCTTAGTACCTACTTAGCATCAGAGAATGGGCAGAGTGTGAGGATTCAGTAGAAGCCAATCCCCAGTGGCAATTCCTCATAGGATGTGAGAAATACTGACAGAGGACACAGAAGCTGCTTCCAGAGGAAAAGACACTATCCAGAGTCATTTCCAGCTGGACCAAGTCTCAAAGAATGAAGAGTTGTCTAATTAGATGAAAAGCATCTACAAAAGATGGGAACAGGGGGAGTCTGGTAAAAAGGGAAGAAGGTTTCATTGTCAGAAGGTCTGGGAGAGCATTCTCTACTAATGGGTCTGAAGGAAGAGGCAGGAAATTTAAACATAGTTGCGCTGAACTCAGATTTTAAGTTTCTGCCAGACAATGAGGCTGCCATATCTGATCCACCTCCAGGAAAACTAGTGTATGTTGTTCCTTTCTTTCTTTCTTTCTTTCTTTCTTTCTTTCTTTCTTCCTTTCTTTCTTTTTCAATTATCAGTCTGCTGGCTGAAATTGTACCTTATGTTTCCATCCAACAGAATAAACTGTTTGGACTATGATAAGTATATGGCCTTAGTGCTCACAACCTGATGGCACTGGGCATTAGGAAGCTGAGTCATGATCAACAACAGGAAAATGGATAAGGGTATGAGAGCCCAGTAAGGTAGAAACATCCTTTTGTTCAGAAAGGTGGCTCGGACTAAAGATCCAGCTTTTTGTCCTCTGCTCTGTGAGGTGGTTCACCCTCCTCATTTCCCTGGGGTTTCTGGGAGCTTAGAAGGAAGGCATAGGAAAGAAGTGGTCAGAGACCTGACCTGAGAAACCCTCAGCATCATCTTATCATGTCCATCATTAGGATATTTATTCTTTATTTTTCTTTTTTGTAGTTCATTAATTCTGGGGCCTTTCTGATTGCTCTGAAAAGAAAAACTACGGACACTCTGGTGAGTTCTATGTGTATATGTGTATATATTGTTTCTTGATTGTGAAAATCCAACTCTCCAGTCCTCCATCCCCACTGCTCTATCTGTGAAACAAGGTGGGCCTAAGTCTTATGTTAATTTTCTGATTCTATTGCAGATAAAAATGAGCCAGGCAATGAATTTACTTAGTGCCCTAGGAGCAGCAATTGGAATCATTCTCCTCATATTTGGCTTCCTTCTAGATGGAGAATTCATCTGTGGCTATTCTTCAGATGGTTTTCAGTGTGATGCTATTACCATTCTATTCGTTGTAAGTATCCTGTGCTGCTTCTAGAGTGAGAAGCAGATGGTTTGGACAAAAAGGTTATTACCCAGTCAGTACCATCCAGATAGTATTATAGACACATGTATTTCCTTTTGCTCATTCTGGAGCCCATTGGATTAGACCAGCATTATACCAGGCATTGTGGAATAGAACAATAAATGTTAAAACTAATAAAAGGTATAAGACATGCAAGTAACTAAGGATATAAAATGATTCTAAAAGACAGAGGCTTAGCAGTGTCCTTATGGGTCATAGTTCCCAGTACACATTATAACTGTGAGGGCCTATGTTTTTTATTTGCTTTTAATATTTAAGTTAGATTTCTGATAAAGTATGGTAGATTGAAAATAGATATTTCTGCTCTGTACTATGATAACTGGCATAAAATAATGTAAGATAATATATATATATGATAGTCAAGTAGTTATATTAAAGATTGATAATGTACAGATACTTACATCCAACCATTGGACTGAAGTCGGGGACCCCCTATGGAAGAGTTAAGGGAAGGATTTAAGGAGCTGAGGAGGATGGCAACCCCATCGGAAGACCAACAGTGTCAACTAACCTAGACTCCTAGGAGCTCCCAGAGACTAAGCCACTAACCAAAGAGCATACAGGGCTGATCTGAAGTCCCTGGCACATATGTAGCAGAGGACTGCTTTGTCTGGCCTCAGTGAGAGAGGATGTGCTTAGTCCTGTAGAAACTTGATGCCCCAGGGAAGGGGGGTTCCTGGGGCAAGGGCAACCTCTCAGAGGAGAAGGGGTGGGGGATGGGGGAAGAACTGTGGGAGGGGGTCCTGGGGCAACATTTAGAATGTAAATAAATTAATTAATTTTAAAAAACAAGTTCATCCCCTCATCTCCCCCCCCCCCCAAAAAAACCTCAACTTGCTTTCTATCAATGAGATCAGCATCCACTGGGATTCAGTCAGAAGCTTCCAGGCTGCATTCAAAGATTAATGAGGAAGTAGGATGGCAGGCAGGAGCATGGTGAAAATGCATCATTACCTGAGAGGGCACAGCAACAAAACAGCATCCACGTACATAAAAGGCACACAGAGCTCTCGGCCCAGTATTTATCTCCACAACATTAAAATCACCTGTACAAACACATGTATTATGAGAACTCTGCTGCAGCATTGTTCAAAGCAAAACAAAAACAACAGGAAAGAAAACCACAGAAAAGAAAGGAAATAATTCAGCCCCAGTGACAGAAGTGTAAAGAGTCAAAATACTTTACACCATGACATATCACATTGCTGTAAGGGGAAAAAAAAGGTAATCTCTCGAATAGTTATTCAGCTTATCATTAAGTACAATAGACAAATATAGCGCAGAACAGACTGTTAATCGCACAAACTTTTGCAATGTTAATAGAAGGATCTGTTCTTGGAAGGGGGCAAGCTTTGACTGGCCAGGTGTGTATGGCTGACTAGGTGTGCTCTTAGCTACCATGGTGCAGCCTACTTTAAAAGTCTTCTGCACCAATTTGAAAGAACACAGTAGTGCCTTTAGCCTCAACTTCTCTTCGTGTCTCTTGGTCTCTATGTTACTCTTTTTCTGGAGTAGCAGTTTTCTCTCTTCCCCGTTTTTCCTTTCCTTTCTTATGTTTGTCTTTACCATTTTTCTATCTCTTGACTTTCGTCTTTGTCCTTCAAGAGACCACTTTTCTGTTATGCATTATTCCATGTAGGCTGTACCTATGAAATGGAGAACTTCTTGCGTATAACTTAGCAAATATTCTGTTTGATTTTTCTTAAAGAAAACAATTTGCTATGCTATGCTATCCTGTGCTATGCTATGCTATGCTATCCTGTG
>JADRCH010000311.1:1276426-1321025 GCA_019843965.1 Rhynchomys soricoides | reverse complement strand
TGCTATGCTATGCTATCCTGTGCTATGCTATGCTATGCTATCCTGTGCTATGCTATGCTATCCTGTGCTATCCTGTGCTATGCTATGCTATGCTATCCTGTGCTATCCTGTGCTATGCTATGCTATCCTGTGCTATGCTATGCTATCCTGTGCTATGCTATGCTACGCTATCCTGTGCTATGCTATGCTATCCTGTGCTGTGCTGTGCTGTGCTATCCTATGCTATCCTATGCTGTGCTGTCCTATGCTATCCTATGCTGTGCTGTCCTATCCTATGCTGTCCTATGCTATCCTATGCTGTGCTGTGCTATGCTATGCTATGCTATCCTGTGCTGTGCTGTGCTGTCCTATGCTATCCTATGCTGTGCTGTGCTATGCTATGCTATGCTATCCTGTGCTGTGCTGTGCTGTGCTGTCCTATGCTATCTTATGCTGTGCTGTCCTATGCTGTGCTGTCCTATGCTGTGCTATGCTATGCTATGCTATGCTATCCTGTGCTATGCTATGCTATCCTGTGCTGTGCTGTGCTGTGCTATCCTATGCTATCCTATGCTGTGCTGTCCTATGCTATCCTATGCTATGCTATGCTGTGCTATGCTGTGCTGTCCTATGCTATGCTATGCTATCCTGTGTTATGCTATGCTATCCTGTGCTGTGCTGTGCTCTGCTGTTCTATGCTATCCTATGCTGTGCTGTGCTATGCTATGCTATGCTATCCTGTGCTGTGCTGTGCTGTGCTGTGCTGTGCTGTCCTATGCTATCCTATGCTGGGCTGTCCTATGCTGTGCTATGCTATGCTATGCTGTGCTGTCCTATGCTGTGCTATGCTATGCTATGCTGTGCTGTCCTATGCTATGCTATGCTGTGCTGTCCTATGCTATCCTATGCTGTGCTGTCCTATGCTATGCTATGCTATGCTATGCTATGCTATGCTGTGCTGTCCTATGCTATGCTATGCTGTGCTGTCCTATGCTATCCTGTGCTGTGCTGTGCTGTGCTGTGCTGTCCTATGCTATGCTACGCTATGCTGGTACTCCTTATATTCCCATTATCGTTCACTAATTTGAGAGGTGAAGGCTTATTATGTGGTAATGGTGTGATGACTTGGTGGTGATCAGAAAACCCATCACTGTCCTAATATAATGACTCTGTTGTTTCTCTCTGCTGCAGGGGATTTTGATTATGTTGATGATCTTCAGCATTGCTGAACTGTTCATTTCCCTCTTTTCCTCAGCTTTGGGATGCTACTCAGAAGAATGTGGGGGATGCTGTTGAATAGCACTGTACAAGTAAAAATGCAAAATGATACAACTCAGAGGCCAGTCCTGCTTGTGAGAAAGAGCCAACACACATACACACTTAAAGTTCACACTTATTTGAAGGAAAATGGGTTGGGAGTGACTCGTAGGGGACCATTTTGGCTGGTGAGACCCATTCTGCTCCCTGATAATGGCATTTTCTCCTCCAATGGAATGATTACCTTGGTGTAATCAACCCCTCTTGCTCACTGTGGCATGGCCACTCTATGAGCAAAGATATGAACTAAAGCTCAGACTCAGGGGTGGCCAAGTCATATGACTTAGCTACTCATGACAGTCTCCTGGTAAGATTCCACACAAGGGCTCCTGCTCCATGAAGCAGGATGATGAATTGGAAAGAAAAATGGGTTGGTCAGCAAATTGCGCCTTGAAGTTACAAGATCATAAAATGTTATGAGCCAGACATCCACAAAAGTAATGTACAATTACTGGTTCAGTTTTATTTTTAACTCAGCACTATCTAGAGTTACATGGGAAGGGGAATTGTCCATATAAAATGTGATCATGTTTGTGGGGCGCTGTGATGCTTGGTGGGAGGGCCCATGTCACTGTGGGTGGTGTCATCTCCAAGCAAGTGGGGGGGGGGTTGCTATGCTTAAAAAAAAGCTAGTTGGTTAAATGGATGCCTTAGGTGGGTCTTTATTGCTGTGTAGAGACACCATGATCATGGCAACTCTTATAAAGAAAACCATTTCACTGGGGCTGGCTTATGGTTTCAGAGGTTTATTAGTCCATTATCATGGCCAGAAGCATGGCAGAATGAGTGAAGAGTTTTACTTTTGGATCCATAGGCAGCAAGAAGGGAGATTAAGATATAATTCCTCCAAAAAGGCTACACCAACTCCAATAAGGCCCCACCTCCTGATGGTGCCTCACCTTGTGGGCCCATGGGGACCATTTTTATTCAAACTACCAGAGTGGGTAACAGATCAGCATAAGCAGCATCCCTTCATGGTTTCTGTTCCAGATTCCTGCTTTGAGTCTCTGACCTGACTTCCCTTAGTAACAAACTATTATCTGAAAGTATAAGCCCTTTTGCCCCCTAAATTTCTTTTGGTGGTAGTATTTACTAGAGCAACAGAGAAACAAACGAGAGTAAATACTCAAATCAATAATCAATTAAGCAAGTATTGGTGGAGTCACTATGCCTCAGACTTTGTGCCAGATGATGCAGCTGCTGCTTATTTGACCTCACGAAAATCCTGAGGCAAATTTTATTGTTATATCCAAACAAGAAGGCTGATATACAAAAAGGGTAAGATTTGTTCAAGGTCCCAAGGCCTGTAGTGATAGATCCACAGCAACAGGCAGTCTGGTTCCACAGACTGAATCCTTATCTATCTTATCTCACTCCTTATCTAACAGTATCTATGTCCCAAGCTCTTTTTGAGTCTCTGAACTAACCCCTTTACACCCATCAAAATTAAGAGTCATTACATGTTGACAGAAATCATGCCTCCCAAACAACTATATTTTCTAGAGTAGCATGGAGAATGGCACTGGTTTTATTTCCAAAACCACTTAATGAAATGGGTCACAGGCTTGGTTCACATCATCTGAGGAACTTCCAGAATCCCCAGTGCACCACGGGCATACATCAATTACATCAGAGTGTGGTGGGAGCCATGCACTTCATCTGTTTTCAGAGAGAGATTCATGGGGGATTCTATTGCATAGGATGTCTAGGAGACACTGCTTTAAGACAGCATTGTGGGAAGTGGGGGCAACTAGATGCTTTGGAGGACTCTTGCCTATAGTCAGTCTGCCATGTCCCATGCTCTGTAACCTGTGGGATGCATCAGTATGATCTAGTGAAAGATCTAAATAAGATCTTAATGTGGGAGCTGGAAAGATGGCTCAAGTTAAGATTAATTCCTATTTTTCCATAGGTTTAGTTCCCAGCATTCACACTGGACAGAACACAACTACCTCTGACTTCAGTTTCAGGGTCTCTTACTCCCTCTTCAGGCTCCCATGGGCACCTGCATGGTTGGGGTCCACATATGCCCATTCAGAAAGAGAGAGAGAAAGAGAGACAGACAGACAGACAGACAGACACAGAGACAGACAGAGACAGAGACAGAGAATAACACTTTTTAAGGTCCTTGTGTTGTGTTGAAAACACTTCTGCACTCATGGATCCCAAAAAGGGTCTTGAGGACCTCAGAAGCTTTCCAGTCCTCACTCTGAGACCCACCTCATTGTACTGCATTGCACTGGCTATAGCTAAGCACTGAGCCACTTCCTGTGTCACGTCAACTGTTATGGCTGCCCACTGAGGGTGGTGTGCCTTCCGTCATAGACATGAAAGTGAAACCCAAAACAGCCAACTTTTCTAAGAGCACAAAAGGTATCTCATTTAAAAACAGAATTTGAATTAAGATCACCACATGCAAGTCTCATATTTTAAGCTGCCTTGGGTATAGGGAGAATCATGCCCTGTTCAAATGAATAGATCAACAAGCTTTCCTAGGTTTCTGCTCTAAGCTAGAAGAAGTAGATGTGTGCTCTAAGCTGAAGGTATACTTATACAGTTAAGGGGCAGGAGAGGTAAGCTTTTATTTCCCATGGAGAGAGGTTCTGGTGAAAGAATATTTGGTAACTGAGCAAGTGATGTCCAGATAAACGAGGCTTTAGAAGTATTTAAAGGTGAAAACCTGACACATGACAGGAAGGACTGGTAATTTAGACCAAATACTAAATGTCTTTTTATCATGCACAGTCACATGACTTGAACATATTTAAACACTACAGGCTTTAAATCCCTAAGCTAAAATTTAGCAACACCTACCTAGTTCTGTGAGCATTTGGCCCTTGGAATTTAAAATCACTAGATAAATGGTGTAGGGGCTTATAATCAGGATTTTCTTGCTTTTAAAACATTATTTTATTGATTTCTAGCAGTACATTTGGGGACCAGTTTCTCCATTTCCAAAGCATTGGTTTCTCTAGTCATAAAGCAATCAGTTGATAGTGTGTATGTGTAATCAGACTTTCTACACAGGCAACGCTTGGCATGTACATGGGCATTTGATGAATGTTACTCATGTTAAAATGGGAGCACAGAGCACAAAAAAACAAAAACAAAAACAAAAAAACAAAAAACCACAAACCCTAGCCCTGCTTTTAATGAACATGGAGACCAAAAGCTGAGTAAGAAGAGGACACAAATAATCATGGCAGAATGTATTCTTCAGAAGAGGGAAACACAGTACTGAGAGATGGGGTGGGTGGTGATATATGTGGATCTGCAAACGCTAACTGGACAAGAGTTGTTACACTTTTGTGCACACTGTCAGACAACATCCTTTCAAAATTGGAGCTGCAGAATAATGATAAGAGTATACCTCAAAGGAAAAATGTTAAGTGTGTTATAGAATCGACAAAATATCAAACATAAAACAGGAAAAAGCACAGTATCAAAGGAACTGACAAGTCCTAACTATGGTGGGTATTTGAGCACACTCAGTCCAAATCAGCAAAGACAACTTAAGTTGACAATATAAACTGAATTCAAGATAGTTTAGGAAACATTCACACTGGGTCCAAGTCACCTTACTGGCTAGAAAGACTAGAAGAACAAACAGCCTAAGACTGAAGGAAAATGGGACTTGGATATGAAGATCAGGTTATATATCTATGGGTTGGGACTCTCAAAGGCCATACATTTGCCAGGCCTAATCCTGCTCCCACATGCAGTACACCAAAAGGTACATATCTCAAGCCCACCCACCATCCCTGGATATGAGTCTCATCTACAGCCTGGGTCTGGAGAGCTCTTGTTTGGACACATTCCTAAAGATCATAGATTAGAAAAGTTAATCCCCAGGGTGACAGTGCTGAAAAGTGGATCTTAAGTGGTGATTGGTCAAAGGACTCTGCCCTTATAATGCTAACACTGTTACCATGACAACTAGCTAATACCCATCCCCAGTCCTCTCCATGAATGTGTGTTCTCTTGCTGGTCTGCCTGGGATATCAGAGCATGAAAACCCTGTCAAATGTGGGACCCTTGACCCTGGACATCCTAGACTCCTAAACCTTAATAAGTAAGACTCTGTTACTTATAAATTTATAAAAGTCTTAAGACTGAGGCAGCCAAAAGAGACTATGTCATTATGTCATTATATCCAACACATTGCAATAGATACAAAGAGAATCACAACTAGGATCTTGAATGGACGGTGGACCTGCCCTTTTCACTCCCCTCCTCACTATAACATTCCTACAGGTGACTGTGAGTCTGTGACCTGAGTTTTCAGAATGGCAGTAAGTACTCCACCTAACTAGCAGCTCGTTCCACTAATAAACAACTTCAGCATTTTTGTCTATGTTCCACCAAAACTAGCCTCCCCAGAAATACTTCTGCTCAGTGGTCCTAATCATATGGCTCTAAACCATATTAAATGACAGAGAGGGGAATAAAGAGAGGAGAGAGAGGGGTGAAATAGCCTCATATTATTATAGCTACTGTGTTTCAACCTTTAGGTAAAATGGAGAAAGTGTCTATTTGAGTGAGGTAACTCAGACCCAAAAAGGACATGCATGCTATGTACTCACTAGTAAGTGGATATTAGCCAAAAACGTACAGAATACCCAGGATACAATCCTCAGAACTCAAGAAGGTTAACAAGTCGAAAGGTCTGCCCAAGTAAGGATGCTTCAATCCTACTTGGGAGGAAGAAGAAAGGAATCATGGAGGTGGGAGACAGAGGGAGGGAGGGATCAGGGTGGGAGGAGGAGAGAGAAAGAGGAACATGATCAGGTGTTGGGGGGGCGGAGAAGCCCTGAGGCCAGTAGAATAAATGGAAATATGCAACCTCATGGGGTGGGAGGTGGGGGACCCTCTAGAATGTACCAGAAACCTGGGAGGTGAGAGACTCTCAGGACTCAATGGGAGGTACCTTAGATGAAATGCCCAACAGTGGGGAGAGGGAACTTGTAGAGTTCATCTCTAATAGAAAGAAAGGGCATCAAGTGGAGGGGTAGGGTTGTTATCCCACAGTTAAAACTCTGACCCAGAATTGTTCCTGCAGGGACAAAAATGGAGAAGAGACTGAGAGAAAGGAGGTCCAGTGACTGGCCCAACTTAGGATTCATCTCAAGGGGAGGGCCCAAGGCCTGACAATATTACTGATGCTATTGTGTGCTTACAGACAGGAGCCTAGCAAGGCTGACCTCTGAGAGGCCCAACAAGAAGGTGAAACAGAAGCAGATACTCACACCCAACCAATGGACTGAAGTCAGGGGCCCCTGTGGTTGAATTAGGGAAAGGCTGGAAAGAGCTGAAGAGGAGGGTGACCCCATAGGAATATCAGGAGTCTCAACTAACCCAGACCCCTGAGATCTCTCAGACACTGAGCCACCAATCAGGCTGCATACACTAGCTAGTCCAAGGCCCCTGACACATATACAGCAGAGGACTGCCTGGTCTGGCCTCAGTGAGAGAAGACTCACCTAACCCTCCAGAGACTTAAGGTCCCAGGGGGTGAGGAGGCCTGTTGGGGGGTGGATTGGGAGGGACATCCTCTTGGAGACTGGGATGGAGGAATGGGATGTGAAACTATGGGAGGGCAGACAGGGAGAGAGTAATGACTGATCTGTAAAAAAAAAAAAAAAAAAGTAATAAAACAAAACAGACAAAAGCTTCAAACCAAGAAATAAAATTAATAAAAAGCCTAACATGAGGTTGTATATGGAAGAGAGGATAGTGGTCTTGAGAAAAATCTAATATTTGCCTCCCAAATGTTAATAGACTTTCCCCACGTCACCATCTTCTTCCAACTCCATACTTGCTCTAACACAAGTCAGCCATATAGCTCAAGCAGTACTGCAAAGAGAGGGAAGCAGGAAGGAGAAGGGTGGGCTCATATGTAAAAGTGCTGTTTCAGTTCATAGTCTTGCCTCATGCTTCTGGGTGCACGTTCTATGGGGACAAATTAGATTTCAGGCCATTTCTGCTCAATTTGACATAAGATTTACATGGCCCTCTAGAGCATTGAGTATGAGCAAATGATGCTACTGTTGAAAAACCAACAAGCACAACACTCCCAAGTGTACCTGATCAGGGATTCTGAATCTTCGCATGGGTGCCCTACCACCACCTACTCAGCCCCAAAAGCAAAGCATGAAGGTAAGGTCAGTCCCTAACAGCCCATCTCTGGAGAATTTCTAGCCCCCTTCCAGCCCTTAGGGACCCACCATCCACACCTGCTTACAGGGTGGGGGCTGCAAAGGTTCTTCTAATTAAGGTAGCATGAAGTACACCAGGCAGTCCCCAGGGTAATTTTTAAGAAGTGAAACCTCCTGGTAAGGCAAAAGCATTTTTGTATATCCTTCATATCAAAGCAAGATGATTGGAGCAAATCTCAAGTTAGCAGAAGCTGCTAATTTCCTGTCACCTGGTGTCAATCAGAGGTACCACTCCAGACTTGGTCTATCTCACTCATCTTCAAGTACTTGAGATAGAAGAGACCAGCTGATCTTAGCAGTGAGTGGCTAACTTGGCCCTTGAGCTTTGAGGCCTTGGAGACCCAGGTAAGGATTGAGTTTGCTCTGTTTTAGTGACTCTAATAGAAAGAAAGGCCAGATGAAAAGAGGAGAGGTTTTAGGGACTAGAGAGTCAGTGCTCAGTCTGGGGTGTCCCTGGTGAGACTTTCAAATGCCAGCATGATTTAAAGTGTGGCGATTCCAGGCTCAATGTGCCACCCTCCTCCTATCAGCTCCCCCTCTCAAAAATGACTCTAGGCAAAGGGTGGTGAGCAGATTGTAACATAGAGATAAGGTCTCTAGAATGTTGTGTTCAACCTGGGGCTCTACCACCTAGAAGCTGCATAACCTTGGGTGAGTTAGTAAACTTCTCCATGCCTCAATTTTCTCATCCATAAAATAGAAGCAATAATGAGGTCCTCTGCATCATGAAGATTAAGCCTAAAATACAGAATCTTTTTAAGACTGCCTGAGACTGAATTAGAAAATAATCCTGGCCACAAGACTCTCTAATTCCATTCCTCTTGCTTCAGCTGAGTTTGTCTCCAAAGATAAAAACCTTCAGTGTAAGCACACATAGATGGTGTTAAACCTTACTATCTAGCATTTTCTACATGGCATTGGAATGCTGAGCACAAATCCTGCCTCTTGTCTATAATCTAAAAAGCGGAGGGTGAGAGTGGCTGCTGGAGACAGGATAGAGGGATTGACTTTAACCAGGTGCTAATGTACTCCTGAAACAAAACAGTAAAATAAGTATGTGTGTGGGGGCGAGGTGGGTGGAGAGAGAGACAGAGATAGCAGACAGATAGACACAGAGACAGAGAGACTTTCCCTGTTTTCCTTATAATGGTTTGGTTTCACCAATGGTCAGGTTAAGTGGAAGTTGTCACTTTGTGAGTAGAAAGCATCCTTAGCATTTACCTGCCAAGGGAAGAAGCTGAGCTCACAGAATCACAAGAGGCAGGCTTGCCATATAATCCTGCACAGTTCCCTTACTGGATTGACACTGTTTCAGGAGTTACATGTCACACTAAAATAAAAGTAGCTAATAAACATGAACAGCTGTTCACTTTGAAGAAGTTCTTACCATCAGCCAAGGAATAGCCTGAGGTAACAAGATGGACCTTTTGTGGAGGTTGACAGAACGTGGAGAGCGATGGGGAAAGACTAGCTCAAAGCTCTTGCAGATTCAGCAAAGGGGGCAGGAGACATGTCCAAGCATGACTGCTGAGGACACACACAGGCTCTGAAAGTCATCCAGAGCTGGACTGTAATGAGGAGTCAGAGGGTGTCTCAAGAAAGCAAACAAGAGTTAGAGACAGTTGGGTTGGTAAGAGCAGAGCCCAGGAAGAGCACGACTTAGAGATTTAAGGTGATGTGTCTTGGTTGCTTTGTGGGCATATATTAGAAAATGTATTGAAGGAAAACAATAACCTCAGCATTTCTAACAGTTCTTACATTTATTTGCTTATTTATTATTTAGTATGTATGTGCACATGTGCACATATGTGGAAATTAGGGGACAATCTGCTGGAATCAGTTCTCTCTTCCTACCATGTGAGTCCTGGGGATGGAGTTTGGGTCATCAGCCTTAGCAATAAGCCATATGGCTAGCCTGAGCCACAGGATTTTTTTTTCTTATGCTATATCAGGAAAGGAAATCAGAATCAATATCTAGTTGATAGTAGATGTAGAGGAAAGGACCATGTGTAAAAGGTATTACAGAGGTGGAAATGGCGTGATCTTTGCTATTGCCTGGGTACGTAAGGAGGCTGAAGCATTAGGAGTAAAATCTGCCTCCAAGCCTCTGTGTATGTGCACGTGCATGAGGGCACGCACACACACACATCCATGGAAGACAGATTAATGTTAGATACCTTCTTCAGTCACAAAACAAGGTCTCTTACCCAACTTGGAACTTAAAAATTTGGCTAGACTGACTGGCCAGCAAGCCCAGGAGATCTGCCCATCTATACTTCCTCAGCACTGAAGTTACAAGTACATGCTACTGCAGCTGGCATTTTATGTAGATGCTGAAATCCATACTCAGGTCTTCATGTTTGTGAAACATGACCTGAACCATCTTACAAACTCCCTGGTTCCAACGTCTTAAGTTTGAGAAATTGGCAAAATAAAGTGACCCAAGGCACTGTGCCCAGAAATAGCCACAGGCTACAGTACAACCTTTGTACAGAAAAGTTTTGGTTATCCAGGACAGCCAGGGCTATACAGAGAAACCCTGTCTCGAAAAACCAAAAAAGAAAAAAAAAAGAAAAGTTTCGGTTGAATGGCAGAATCTAGTTGAAGAGTACTGGGGACTGTATGAGTGAGGAGGAAGTTGGGGGAAGGGTAGAAAGCAAAAATTTAAAAAGCTGAAGTGAAGAAAGGGGAAACGGGGTAGTTTGGGGACCAGGAAACAAGGTAGCATTCTAAAGGCCAGTAATAATAATTATTCCTTGAATATTTATTATATCAATCACAGGACAACTACAGTTTATCCTAATTTTACAGAGATCACAAATGTAGACAGCTCTTTCTACTACATACTGCCACACAAGCAGTGAGAGTAGGTCCCAGGAAGAATAGATTTCTGAAAAGAACAAACATTTGGTGGGAGGAAATGGATTGAAAGAGTTGAGAAGGAAAGAATGGAAGATTCACCCGCAGCCAAAAGCATGGGGCAGGGAGAATAAATGCTAAGCTATTTTGAGTGGCAAAGGGGGAAGTTGAGGTCGGGGGGCCTGAAGTGTCTCAGGACATGATGGAACTACTGGACCTAAAAGTCACTATTTAAGCCCAAACCACAGAAGATACTGTGAGCTCTTCAGAGAACAGAGAAAAAAAATGGTCATACTTTTAGAAATCAAAAGAATTTGTGGGAGCTGCAGTGGGTGATGGAACCATGTGTGAGCAAATTAAGTCATCGTTTCAGTATCAGTATTGATTTTCATATTTGTGAAATTAAAGCCTATATTGTCATATTTGACCAGTGGGATCAGTAACCCTACTTATCTACCAAACAATCTTTGCTGTGAGCTGAAGTCTATTGAAGCAACTTTGTATGGTGGTTTGAACAAGGCAATGATGCAAAGCCCTGCATTTGTGGGAGTATGGGAACCAGCTCGAGCTTCATCTGAAGCCATTAAACATCAGTTCATTGCACCAACCTGTAGTGCCCTCATGTGTGTGAGAAAGGGGGAGGGAGGAGAGAGAGTTCATTAGCATAAATTGGCCTATAAAAGTAATTATTTTAATTATAAAACATTATTCTGTAGTAATAGTTATTCAACATGTTGTAGAAATACTATTACAAAGATATTATTCTAACAGAAAAATGTTCTTCTCTTCATACTATTACAGCCAACAGGCCATACAGACATCCCCACTAGACTTTGCCTAAATAAAAAGTTTATCTCAGTAACAACACAGACCCAAGATTTAATGAGCAGCTGCTAACTCTGGCAGAATTAGTCCAATCATTTCCTTCACCCTGAACAATTAATGACATTGCATTTGTAAGTCACCATCACTAAAATTAGTTCCCTAGATGGAGTGAAGTGACTTCTGTCTCATTCCACAGTTGCCAAAAGATCTTGGCTTGAAAATAACTTAGGAGAACCTCTATTGACACATCCACTAAAAGGTTATGCAATGGATCCTAGGAGAGAGGTATGAGAAAAACTGGAACTAGCACAACAAATATCCCTGGGACACAGTACATGCTCAAGTAAAGAACTGTGCCCAGGGGTCCACAGCATGAGGTATAAGGTCTTGCAAAAGGATGCCCCTATTCAGGGGAAGGATTTTTATTTGTGACGTGAGCAAACTGGTTTCTGGGATTTTTCTAGTTCTATACTGGTACTCATTTGCAAACTCCTTGGTGAGCTATGTAAATTTTTTTTGGTTAATGATCTTGTGGGATGGTTTGTGGCATGAAACAGATTCCCCTGGGCCCGAGTGCGAGCTGCTAATTTAAAACAGGAGGGAAATAAAGTAAGAAATGCTTCCCTAAAGCCCATGTTGAAGACGGGTCACATTCTGTGTTGCTTTAAGTCATTCAGAGTGTGCATATTTTGAAGGGGAAAGAAGATAAACAGAACTCTTCTCCAAAGGAGTCAGAGTAGTGAGTCTGCACTTCAGTTGACAAGTTAGGGTCTTCTCTTCAGATCATTAGTAATTATATAACTTCAAGTAAGTTACCTAATATATTTGTCCTTGTCCCCTCCTCTGTAAAACAGAGGCAATGATTCATCCCTTGTCTCCTCTGCTGGGCTCAGAAGAGATGTTCCAGGAGGAATTTCTTTGTACTTATAAAATAAGACAAAGTATAAGAGATTCACCTGCCCAGCCCTCCATGTCTTTAGTAAGATTCATTAACCTGGGTAGACAGTCTTAATTCCACAACTTAGAATTAGCCAGATGTGTGGCCCTACAGAGGGTTATCCAGGGTGCAGAAAATAGCAATGAAATTCAAATATATAGTTGACATAACCAATGGATAGATACTCCCAACACAAGACACACGAAGAAAGCTAAATAGCCTTAACCAGTCAGAGCTGAAAAGAATGTGACTCATTGTCTCATCACTTCAGAAGCAGCTCATGATCACTAGCAGATGGTACTCGCTACACTCTTTCCTGTCCTAGGCACATATGTCCACTCACTTCTTATGATAATTCTATGAGAAGGACACTGTTCTCCTTTTGTAGATTCATAAAGTAAAAACTACAGCTCAGGTGTGTATAACAAGAATTTCAACAAAGCAGCTAATATTTATTCAGATATTGGTGCTTTGCATAAATCTAGCATCCATTTGATGTTTATTAAGAAGCTACAACATGTGAGCATTGTTTTATATACTAGTCAAGAAGCAACAGCATTGTTTGTTTCTGTCAAGAGAGAACTGCAATAAACATGCATATAAGGTCATTTATCACAGTCATGACTGAAATGAGGTGACTAGAACAGGATGTGTTGAGGCAGGGAGCATACACAAGAGCATGTGTGATAAGTTAAGGCTTAGAGAAGGCCTCTGGGGGCATGTGTAATAGGTTGAGCATTTAGAGAAGGCCTCTGGAGATAGCTGGTGTTTAAGATACACCTGGGTGAAAAAAAGCCACGCCAACATGAACCATCATCATCTATCTCCTGTAACAAGCTGTGAGACAAGGATTATTACTATTTCCAGTCTAGAGCTGAAGAATCTGAGGCCCAGGGAACTTGTCCAACACCAGATAGTCTGACTCACAGGCTGTGATATCAGAGAAAATTCTAGAAGTCAGAGGGAGAGAGAGGCCTAGACCATCCCTTTTGATTTTAAGGACAGTCCTAGCCATAATCAGGAATGACCTCTCTGGGCCACTACACTGTTCAGAAACAAATGAACAAGCCAATAAAAATATGCTTTGGAATATTAAATCATAAGAACAGCCAAGGAGGGACCAGCTAGACAAATGCATAGAGCACAGATGAAGCTCAGTGTTATTTTCTTAACATTCACAAGGCCTTGGGTCCAAGCCCCAGCAGAGAAAAAAAAATGCATATGGACAGACATTCATGGTATGCTCTAAGAGTATAGCTCACTGGCAATCAAATACACTGTGATTTCTTGAACATTAACATGTGTCCAAACACAATTAACATGTGCTCTTGCCTGAGATAGCCCCTCCAGATCCTTTCCTAGAACATAGTAGTAGACCTCGCCTTACATCTGAAGCTAGGAGGAAGAAGACATGTTTCAGTGGTACCATCAAGGGAATACTAAAAGAAGTCTTAGATGGTTCCAGAACATCTCACCTTGCTGTTTTATTTTCAGGAATTTGAAAACAGAATAACAACACCCAAAAACTCAGTGAGTGGACCTTTTCCAACAGAGCCTATAAAAGGCCCCCTCACCATGCAACCTGCTCAAAAAGGAAACCTCAGAAGAACTTCTTCACTGGTGGGCCCCACACAAAGTTTCTTCATGAGGGAATCAAAGGCTTTGGGGGTAAGACAGTTTTCCTTCATTCCACACTCTGGAGATACTCTGGCCTGCATACATTGATGCTTCAGGCTGTTTGTGGGATTCAGGTTTGCCTTGCACAAGGCAGGTTTAAGAGTCTGTGTTCTTTATGCTTCATGAACTGGGTGATGCCAAAGGGAACCAGTTAGCACCGGGGTCACTGCAGAATGATCTTACATCATCTCTTGGTTTAGAGGACCAGGCTGGTCCATTGTTCAGATTCCAGACACATATGTTCTTTGAAAATGTCCTGGGTGGTGGGAGGGACAGATCGGAACAAGAAAGAGGCAAAATCCTGGGCAGTGCAAACTACTCCTTTTAGGACCTTTGCATGTTTTCTACTCGGGTCTCAGGTTTCCCATGTTCCCTTTGACCCCCACCAGTGAGTTCAGTTCACCACCAGTGCCTTACTTCTCTTCCCAGGCTGTCCAAATCATGAATGGCCTCTTCCATATTTCCCTGGGAGGACTGATGATGATCCCCACAGGGGTCTTCGCACCCATCTGTTTGAGTGTATGGTACCCTCTCTGGGGAGGCATTTTGGTAAGTTACAATAAACAGCAACAACTTTTGAGATGTCGAAGGAGGAAAAAAAGCCAAAAAGATCTAGGTTGTTTCTGTGTCGAAGAAAGAAATATGGGCAGGAAGAATCCTATGGGGTTGGCATAATTAAGTAGGAAGAAGGGTAGACTACACCACGAGGCTCCTGTGGTTGAAGGTGGTCATGTTCCATATGGATTCACAGAAAGGAACTCTGCCAGATGTTCTCAGGGAAGGAAGACTGGACAAAGCAAGGTCTCTGCTTAGCCTGCTAGTGCAGGGTGTGAGACGCTGGATATTTGGCACTTTGGAAGGAAAGGAGAAATGGAATATTCCATGTCCTCCCATGTCCTTACAAGTTTATTAATTACAATGGCACCTGATGAAATTATTTTCATCTCAAGTAATCTTTTGTACTTACAAGTTCAGCAACATTCTTTTGGGCTACTTAATGTACATGCTTCCCAGCCTTATAATTTTGTGGGTGACATGAGGCTAGGTAGTGTTTATTTTGCCAGGACACTTTTTATGACTATGTCCCTCTAAGAGTGAGTCCATAATTGAAGCTTCAGTGAACCAAGGTAGATTGGTAGTAAGACTTTTCTGTACTTTATTGCTTGAACTTTAGAAAACTGAGAATAATCACCATTACTTTCTGTAGCAACCAGTGATGTGGTGAAATGTATTATATTCAAGTTGTGCCTTCTACACATCAAGGCTATTAAGTCCCTGTGACCCCACACACAAACATTTTCACTAATTACAATGAGAGAGAGGGGCTGGAGAGTTGGCTCAGTGGTTAACACCAGCTACTCTCCCAGAGGTCTCAGGTTCAATCCTCATGGCACCCACATGGCAGCTCACAGACATCTGTAATGCCAGTTCCAGAGGAATTCAACACTTTCTTCTGGCCTTCTTGGCCAGACATGCTCTTGGTGTACAAACATGCAGACAAAACAGTTACACACATAAAAAATAAACAAATTTCATTTTTTTAATAAAAAGAAGAGGGAAACAGTGTTTTAATTCACACCTTCTCTCCTATTTGTTCTTCCTAGGCACCAGGCCTAATTATGTTTTTAAAACTAGAGACAAAGTCTAATTGTAGCCTGTGTAGATAAGGAATAGGTCATGCTATTAAGGGTGATTTCTTATGTTTCTATCTGATGGTATGGGCCTAGAGGGTTCTTACTGATAAGGAAAAGTGTGAATTCTATCTCTCTTTTCTTATTCTATTCCTAGTTAATAGTCCCAAAGGTTGAACAGCACAGACTACATTTATAAATCTGAATAACAAAGAAATATAGCTGCTAAGAAATAACTTAATGTGATAAAATTTAATGCATAGTTTAATAAAAGATGCACACAACATAAAAAAAAAAATGTAGATGGTTCCTCCCCAACCAGTTATCAGTAAATAACAGTCACCCTTTCTGTCTTTCCCCTTCTGCCCCTCCCCCCTTCCTGCCCACCTCTCTCTTTGCAGTACATTATCTCAGGATCACTCCTGGCAGCCGCAGCAGAGAAAACCTCCAAGAATAGTTTGGCAAGTAATCATATGTCCTTTCCCACACACGAGACACAACCACTTTCTCAGTAGAAAACAAACCCAGGGACCCTAAAAAGAGCTTTGCAGTCACAGACTCTGATCAATGGATCTTATATCATCCTGGTTGTGATGTGATTTTCTTCATGAGAAACTCAAAAATGGCATCTGCCTTAAGTTGGTCCATGGTGAGGAAATCAAAGGCAGGGTCAGAAGACCAGACTTAATACTCTTGCAATGCTAAGTTCCCTTTGGAGATGACAGACCTGGAATATTTTGAAAGAATGTTACTTAGGAAACGACACACCATTTAGGAAAATTATCCATATGCTTGAGTTAGTTGGGTCCCAGCCTAATCAGAGCCTTAATTAGACTCAGAACCCCAAGCGAGTACAGGAGTGCCCTGGAGTCCCTCCTCCCAGATGAACAGAAGTGCTAGTCTTGACACAGAAAATCAAGATGAAGATGAGATGGGGCATTGAGTGTCATAGTGTAGCCATAAAGCCTACAGTGGCTTGTCCATGAAGATTTATTTATATCCTCTTAAAATAAGTAACCTACAGAATTCCTGAATCTGGATGGATGACCAAAGCTCACCACCAGATTTCTCTCTAGAAAATCCTCTAACAATACTTAGACTTACTAAGTATGAGTCACTTTGAGTTGGTAAAGAACTGAGTGGATTGAGATGGTTCTTATTTATAAATTATCTGAAAAGAATCAATTTAGGGGAAGAAATATATTGTTTACAAATATCAAATACAACCCAAACTACCAAATTATCATTAATAAGTCACATAGCCAGGAGTGAAATATGTTGGGGAAACACATCAATGATGCCTCACCATATTGCATATGATATATCAAGCTTTTATCACCCACACAAGTCAGAGCAGTCACAGCCATGTCCTCTAACCTGTGCTACCAAAAGAAATTTGCCCTAATGGATGACATCAGTAGGGAGCGGTGTTGTTATTATGGGTGATACATTTTATTTGATGGTTGTCTTAGTCAGGGTTTTCATTGCTGTGACAAAATGCTATGACCAAAAATCTAGTTGGGGAGTAAAGGGCTCATTCGACTTACACTTCCACATTGCTGTTCATCACCAAAGGAAGTCAGGATAGGAACTCAAACAGGCAGAAACCTGGAGGCAGGAACTGATACAGAGGCCATGGAGGGGTGCTGCTTACTGTCTTGCTTCCCATGGCTTGTTCAGCCTACTTTTTATAAAACCCAGTACCACCAGACGAGGGATGACACCGCCCACAATAGGCTGCACCTTCTCCTTTCAATCACTAATTAAGAAAATGCCTTATAGCCAGATCTTATGAAGGCATTTTCTCAATTAAAGTTCCCTCCTTTCTGATAACTCTAGTTTATATGTGAAGTTAACACAAGACTAGCCACTACAATGATACAAACTTAGAAGGTTCTATCTATATCTACTTCAATAAGATTTAGTCATGATGTAAAAGCCTCTGCCCACTGTGTTAGTATGCAAAGAGCTAATAATCCAGATACCATTAATCCTCGCTTGCTTATTAAGTGTTGACTGCATGACTGGGAAGTTGGTGGCAATGAAAAAGTTCAGAGATAGAAAATGTGGAGCTTTCTTTGGGTGTTGTGTGACTGGCTGAGGAGTTCATACCCAAGGTCTGCTCAGGGCACCGGCCCAGACCAGAAGGAACCCATGCCACTGGTCCAGCAGAGTTCCTGAGTCTCTGGATCCTGCTGGTCCCAGTTACTCCCAGTGTTGGGACAGATGTCCTCCTCACCTCTGTTCCTATGATCTTGGGCATATTAGAGCTCCTGGGTGTGGAGCTTAAAACTTTCACAATAAGCTGAGATCTAGTTTAAAGATCACTGACTTTGACTGTTTTATGTTGTTGCTCTGGGGTTTTTTGTTTGGTAGGTCTTTTTTGGTTTTGGTTTTGGTTTTGTTTTGCTAACTCTAACAATAAAGCTACTCTTAAAAAAAAAGAAAAAGAAAATGTGGGTAAAAGATCACTGGAATTTTGGCTTCATAAATTGAAAAGCTGGTGATGGCTTGAGACAAGGAGACTGGAAAACGGGGGAGAAGGAGGCTAAACAAAATACAAAGAGGCTAAAAACCATAGCAAGAACGGAACTAGACCTCAGGGGTGGTGTCTCCATGAGTCAGGGGAGTGATGGCTGAGATCCCATATCCTGCTTTATGTTTTCCAAACAGAAATCAAAGCTAATGAACAACTCTGCCTGTTTCAGGTCAAAGCGAAAGTGATAATGAGCTCTCTAAGCCTCTTTGCTGCTATTTCTGGAATAATTCTTTCAATCATGGACATACTTAATATTACAGTTTCTCATTTTTTAAAAATGGGAAGACTGGATCTTATTAAAACTGCCAAGGTATATGTCGATATCTACGACTGTGAGCCATCTAATTCCTCAGAGAAAAGCTCCCCATCCACACAGTACTGTAACAGCATGCAGTCTGTGTTCTTGGTAAGTATGAAAGCAGTGATTCTTCAGAGAAGAAATGTGCTATGCTTTATTATGAACATCAACTCCAGAGCCAGGTACTACTCTGTGTCTGCTCTTTTTTCTGTATGTGGCTTTAGACCAGAACCCTCCTCATATACTGCCTCCATTTCGTTAGCTGTAAAATAGAGTGATAACTCTGTATCTCCTTGGGTTGATTTGAAAAACAAATTAGAACAGTGTCATTTGTATAAGAGATTCTATTTTTGACTTTATCATTTCTTCTGGGAAATGCTCTTGTTGTATAGTCCTGGGTGGTGTAATACTGTCTATTTAGCCTAGACTAGCTTCAAATTCACAACAATCCTGTTTCTATTTCCTGAGCTTACTGGCACATGCCACCACACCAAGCTTTATGTGTTCACCATTGTTAATATCATCGATGACATTAACAATTACTATTATTAATAAAAACATGGAAGAAATTCCTAAAATGTTATCGACATATTAGTCATCATTGAATTTTGAATGCAGAGTTTAAAGGGGAAAGGAAATACATCTCTCAATTGTTGTGAACTTTCCTCAATGGGATATCACATCTCCCTAGAGATGATACTATTTCTTTTGAGACAGGGTCTCATGTAGTCCAGGCTGGCCTTCACTGTACTGTGTAGTCAAGAATGACCTTAAACTTCTGATCTTCCTGACTTCAAGTCTCTTAGTGCTGGGATTTTAGAGGGATGTGCCGATATGCCTAGTTTACATGGTGGGACTGGACGCCAAGACTTCAAGTATGCTAGGGTTGTACTCTACCAATTGAGCTACAGTACCAGGCCAAGCTAAAAGAATTTAATGTGAGACTCTTTCTGAAAAAGAATTGATTTTTCAGTTTATTATTCTCATCTTATTTTCTTGTGCCTGAAGATGCTATCTCATAGCACCCACTCCCCACAGCAGCTCAACTTACTCACCTGAAGAACTGAGCTGAGTTCTTGCTCATTGAGTTCCAGTCATTTGTCATCACTGTGCACTGTGCACATCCATCAGCTGGTATCTCACTTTTGCCTCTCTGCTCTTGGCTTCCAGGGCATTCTGTCGGTGATGCTGATCTCTGCCTTCTTCCAGAAACTCGTGACAGCAGGCATTGTGGAGAATGAGTGGAAAAGAATGTGCTCCAGAACCAAATCTGTAAGTTGGAGTTACCTGTCCACAGCAACCTAGAAAATTGATGTCTATACTAAAAATAAATTGTTTGCATAGAATGTGATCTGGTAAAATTTTGGAACTAGGAATTTCATTGGAAAAAAAATGGTTTTGTTGTAATTTTGGAAACCAGAAAACACCAGTGGTGACAGTAAATATTTTGAAGAGTAACTGAGTCTATGGTCAGAAAGATGCTACAGTTCCACATGTACACAAGTGTGCCTGCCAACTAGCCTTTCCTTCTACTTGACTTCAGACTCTCACTCCCACTTTGTCTTACTGTTCTACTGCAGTGCTGTGATGAGACAGCATGGCCAAGGTGACTTATAAAAGAAAGCATTTATTTGGGGTTTACCATTCCAGAGGATTAGTTAGAGTCTGTGACCACCACGGGGAGGAGCATGGCAGTGGGCAGTCAGCCATGGCTCTGGAGAAGTAGCTGAAAGCTTACTTCTGATCCACAAGCATGAGACAGGGAGAACTAACTAGAAACAGCTTTGACTTTTGAAACCCCAAAGCTTACCACAAGTGACACATCTCCTCCCACAAGGCCATACTTCTGATCATTCCCAAACAGTTCTTCCAACTGTAGAACAAGTATTGACAATTTTAAGCCTATGGTAGACATTCTTATTCACACCTTGATTACATGCCCTCTCCCACCTTAATGTGTAACATAGGATGGTGGAAGGCTGAAGACAGATAAAGTCCCTGGTTCTTGGATTTTTTAGTGTTCCCTTCTCCTCCTCCTCCTTTTACCTCATTCCACTTCCAAAACAATAGTATTTCAAAGAGTATCCAAAACTGGGAAATGTGAATGTTCCAACGGTATCCTTATTATAAACTACCTCAAAGTGACAGACTATAAGATTTAGCTTATAACCTAGTAGTCATTACTGATTTCTTCATTACAAATATGGGAAGAAGGTGGAATGAGAATAACTTCCCCAAGTTATCACTAAAGGCAAATCAGTTCTAGAATCTAAACTTCTCTATTTTTAACATTTTCTTTTGTCATGTGGTATGATCATTCAAGGTAAAGTGGCAAATGCCTGAAAGCCCTTAACGATTTATTCAGACTTGAGATTTAATAAGTAGGTGATTTGATAAGAATCTGAGCATCCATGTAGCCAATCCTGGTATCTATAGTATATGGTGAACTAATCAAAAAGCCTGAGGATAATTTGGCATTTGAATATACGTAGATTGTTGGAAGGTGTGTCAAGGATAAAAGTCAAGAAGCATTTGTTTATGTTCTAGAATGTGGTTCTACTGTCAGCTGGAGAAAAAAAGGAGCAGCCAATTAAAATGAAAGAAGAAATCATTGAGCTAAGTGGAGTATCTTCCCAAACAAAGAATGAAGAAGAAATTGAAATTATTCCAGTGCAGGAGGAAGAAGAGGAAGAAGCAGAAGTAAACTTTCCAGCACCTCCCCAAGAGCAGGAATCCTTGCCAGTGGAAAATGAGATCGCTCCTTAAACTCTTTTCTTTTATAAGCATTATTGTTTGGAGAGCTTCCAAGACACATAGTTACCTTCATCTCTTGTGGCCTTCCACAATCTATTCTCCATATTTCCATAGCTTGTCTTTGCATAGAGAAGTCACATCTAGCTTTCCTTCATATTTGGAGAATGCAGTGATTATAGAAGATTGTCTTTCTCCTTGCTTAGGGAGGTTTACACTGGCAGAAGTGCTGAAGAACCCAATTCTCATTCACCTTTTCCTTGAATGGGTGTCGCAGTAGTGGTAATGGTTTTTCCTCATTTCCTCCATCAGCAGTTACAGCAGAGGGAAAAGACACATGATTGTTCCATTCATCTCTGAACTCTCTACTCCTTCTATATTTTTAGTAGAGTCCCTTTCGCATTATTGTTTTAAGGAAATAGTAATAATAATGAGAAAAATGAGACACCCATATGCCCATGAGGGAGGCACAAAATGTGGCATGTTCTTCATGCTTCTGTGTCCCACTTGGGAAGCTGTGAAGGGCCTATTCCTAAGCCTGTCTCTGTACAAAAAGCATAGCTTACACATGATCAAGTCTCTGTGTCTTAACGTTGCCCAACTCCAGTTTCTTGGCTTCTGGTCACATCGTTTATGTACTTGTATTCTTTAGTCAAGAGAGAAAGAATGGTAGGGCAGAAATGTCATTAATGGGTACCCAGACCTCAAATCGTAGGCAACAGCTATGCTTGCAAGATGCTTTCCAGGTGACGGAGTAGTTTAAGAAATGGTTTCATTTGGTCTTTCATGACCATGAAAGAATCCATATCACTATTTTGAGATTAAGTTGAAAGCAAGAAGGAAGCCAAGGTATTTATAATAGTTGTGGGGACTTGAGTCAGACCCAGCTCTTCAAATTCTATTGATGTTTGAAATAACCAAATTATCTGTGCCCATGTCTACATAAGCTATATCAAAGCGCATACTCTATGAGCAATGTGTTGAGTCACAAAAGAGTCAGAATTGGATTTGACACCATATGAATAAAGACACCCAGAATCTTACAACATTTGGAAAACTAGTCATGACATTAATGTGAAATTAGCCAGTAAGTAATAAGGCACACTATAAATGTATCTTATATGCACTATAAGTGACCACAAAAAGATCATAATTGGAAACAACACCGTTAAAATACCAAATCTCAGTCCACCATATTTTCCCACCCCTGTTCGTGTGCAGGGATGCTAGCACCTGACCTAGAAATGCTGTTAGCCTAAGAAGATCTCATCATAACCTATCATTCAGATACCATGACCAGGCTGCTTCTAGGCATGACGGGTATATGATCAACTTAAGTTACACTCCTTGGAATATTTCTATTTTATTAGAGGCTACTGGTGGAAGATATTTCCTGTAATTACAAAGAAAATGGAAGTAGAACTTTTTCCCTGTGTGGTCTTCAAAACAAGCCCTAAGTAAATAAAACTTTGTGTCTCTGCCTACAATGGATAACTCCATCTTGGGTGTTTCTTCTTCATAATATCAAACAATAGGATGCTTCTGTAATCTGTGTTTGAATAGTGGCACATCCAGTCATACTGAGGTATTCCTACATACCTGACATATGCTCCTAACATAATTATTCATCCAGTAGGTCATTACTAAGTACTGTTCACTCTTGCAAGCCACAGCATGATTCTCCATATCCAGCACATGGAAGGTACCCTAAACTAAAGAAGATATGGCAGTGCCTGGAGAAGGTGGGGAGATAGAAGGGAGAGTGTCAAACTGAAAAATTTTTTAAAGGCAGTATTCAATTTGAAAATTTTCCCCTCTCTGAAACTCATCATTTCCTTAAGGATTTTACTTTATCCATTATTAGATTCTCAAATAATTAGTCTTTATCAATCCCTCCTGACTCTTTATGAGATAACTTTAATGTCTATTAAAAATAAAAATTCTCTTGAGCCTCTCCAAAGAATCTTCCACCAATCTAGAATCAAATAGCACTACCCAATGGCAGGCATGTTTATCAAAGCAGAAGGTATTTCTCTAGCTTTAAGTTAGATTTTCCTCTCAATTTTTATTTTTATAAAAACAATTTTATAATCATAAAGAACAACAGATTTTAAAAGATCAGTTGCACCCATTGACTAGACACCCACCAGTGAAGAGGTTGACCAGCTCCACGGTTTGGGGGCCATAAAGCAGAAGAATACCAAGCAAGGAAGCATGTGATGGCACAAAGCTACCCACCTTGTGACAGCTCAGAAGCAAAAAGACAGCTGCAAAGGTTGGGTCCCAAAAGCCATTCAAGGGCATTCAAGCTTTAGCAGTAGATATTTAGAGGGTATTTAAGATCTAAGTCACAGTATATGATAAGGCATACTGATAAGAAAGTTATAAAGACAAGACAGAGATCAGCATCTTCAAAAATGTTAGTGCCTGACTGAAGATAATAAAAATATGTTCAAAGATAATGAGTTGGACTCCAAGAAAGGAATAACCATTTCAACAAATGCTCATGAGACACATGAGAGCTATACAAAAATTTTAAGGGGTAACTTCAGCAAGTGTTATAGGTATCTGATGAGTCTCAGTGTAATGGCCTTGGGAAACACAAAGGAATGTTGCTCTTTGCTCAGATTTTAAGGGGTAACTTCAGCAAGTGTTATAGGTATCTGATGAGTCTCAGTGTAATGGCCTTGGGAAACACAAAGGAATATTGCTCTTTGCTCAGAGTAAAGCTAACATATCTTCAAGGGAGAACATTAGAAGTATTTGAATTTTATGGTCACATTAGGGAGGTGAGTCCTGTATATTTTAGAAGACTAATACTTATTTTCTCTGAATTTAGTCAGGAGTTGTCAACTTATTTCTAGTTGAGTGTGACAGTAGTAAGGTTTTCAAAACCTACTGAAAACAAGTAACATTAAATGTGTGATTTATGAGATTAGGTTGTGTGCTATTTTGACTGAAGTCAACTTTCCTTTGTCATTTCAAAGGGGAAAAAATGAATGGCCTATAAAACTGTAAGAGTTGATCTGTCAGAAATAATTTCCAATTGCATAATGTTTTTACAAAGTGATTTAGTTTATTTTAATCATATTTATTGTGAAATTATAAGATGATGATAATATTGGTTTCTAAAGTTTTAGCCAAAAAATAGCATTTTAGTTATTATAGAAATGTCTACAAGTAATTTCATAATTTATTACTTCTGTACTTAATTTTTACATGTTTCTCATAATTCACCATTGTATATAATACTGTGATAGATATCCCACAGTACATACATATTTCTGTCAACATAAATTCCTAGAAATAAGTTTACTAGATAAAATTTTATGCACAATTTAAAAAAATAGATAAGCTTACCAACCTTGTTCATAACTTCAACTCTTCCCATTGATACTCTGTACTCACAAAGACTACTGAGTCTAGACAACCTTTGTCTAGAGCATACCAATCAGTAAAAAGTTATCAATATGTCAACAAAAATGTAATCACCATTAGAATGCATTAAGCAAAAAAAAATTAAGTATTTTATGTTTAACAGATTTTATTCTAACCTCAGACAACTAGATGAAGAAAAAAACTTTCGCAATAAGCTGAGATCTAGTTCAAAGATCACAGACAGGTTTTTTGTTGTTGCTCTGGGGTTTTTTTGTTTGGTTGGTCTTTTTGGTTTTGTTTTTGTTTTGTTTTTGCTAAATCTAATGGATAGTTTTCACCTGAACTCAATAAAGCTACTCTTTGAAGAAAAACAAAAGAAACAAGTAGCCAGTTTTAAAAAGTTCACATGTTTGATTTCATTTACATGACATGCTCACAATGGTTTTCTGAGACCAAAGGTAGAAGAAAGATGGAGTGGATACTAATTATTTGAGGAATTACAGAGAGCTGATATTTCCTCAATCCTGTGAATCAATATTTTTAAATGCCTAAAAGAATTAGTTTTATGGTGTTTGAATCTTACATTGATAAAAGTGCTTTTAAAAGATATCATGATATGAGAGACAGCCAGGAATAACTAACAAACATAACAAGCCCCATTGCTGAGCATCAAATAATTGATGGTATAGCTTAGGAGGGAACTCAGTGAAGGTGGAATGTAACATGAAAACCTCATGAAACAGAAAAGTATTCTGCCAGGGGCTAACGCAGTATCCAAGTTCCCAAGGAAGGCAGTGAAAGTAGGCATGCGATGATGATGATGATGATGATGATGATGATGATGATGATGATGATAATGGGGCCAAATGCTGCTGGCTTCTGACAATGTAACTCCTGCTGAGATAGCATCAAGGATTAAGAAAAAAAGCTTAGTTACTTGGGTTCTTTTCTCTCTGGATCCTGGCTAAGCTAGAGGCTCAGAGTTTATTAACTCTTCATGAGCCAAAAAAAGAGAAGAAAGAAAGGAAGAAAGAAAGTTGGGCACAAGCGCATGCGCGCGTGCAAGCGCACACACACACACACACACACACACACACACACACACTGGCCAGCCCCAACCACCTGTTTCATCAATTCACAAGTGCACATGCATACTTATATACATGCACATATATGTATTTATATACATATAGACAGATTATATATATATATATTATATATGTATATGTGCGTAGGTATATATGAATGTATTATGTATGTATATGTGTGTGTAGGTATATATGAATGTATTATGTATTTATATGTGTGTAGGTATATATGAATGTATTATGTATGTATATGTATGTAGGTATATATGAATGTATTATGTACGTATATGTGTGTAGGTATATATGAATTATTATGTATATATATGTGTGTATGTGTATATAAATATATTATATATGTATGTATTTGGTAGCTGGAGCAGAGCCACAGTGGCCACACTTTATTTCTTCTCTCAGCCTTTTTATACCTTCTTCTAAAGTTCTTCTAAAATTACCTCACAGATAAAATGTTACATAAGAGCAGTGTTACAGAAGGATGTACATACAAAGTTCAAAGCAGTGTTTCATTCTATAAGCTCATTATGAGCTCAAAGCAACAGTTTCACATGGCCTTGCTTTATCATGGTGTACACCTGGGGCCTTGTCCATAGGCCTGACCTAGAATGAATGTTTTTCCTTGATCACAAATTTGTCCCAAACCTATTCTTCTATTTCGTGTAATTTATGAAAGTTCATTGTATTCCTTATAATGCAGCCTTTAGTTGCGGTTCTACGGGGAGGGTCCACATTCTATTCTTTTATATATATTTTTAAATTTATTTTTCATACTTTATTTACATTTCAAATGTTTCCCCCTTGCCAGCTCTCCCCTTTGGAACCTCCCCATTTCCTCCTCTCTCTCCATGCCACCCACCCACCCACTCTGGTCTTCCCTCCTTGACATTCTCCTACACTGGGGAATCTAACACCCTCAGGCCCAAGTGCCTCTCCTCCCCCTGATGGATAACAAGACCCTCCTCTGCCACATATGTGGCCAGCACCATGGGTCCCTCCAAGTGTATTCTTTGGTTGGTGGATCAGTCTCCAGGAGTATCAGGGGGTCAGGCCAGTTGCCACTGTTGCTGCCTCCCTGGGGATGCAAACTCTCTTAGCTCCTTCAGTCCCTTCTCCAACTCCTCCATCTGGGACCTCACACTCAGCCCTACTTTTGCTGAGAAATGACACTTGGGTATTTTGAACTTTGGGGCTAATAACCACTTAACAGTGAGTACATGCCATGTTCATTCTTTTGTGACTGCGTTACCTCGCTCAGGATGATATTTTCAAGTTCCATCCATTTGTCTGTGAATTTCATGAAGTCATTGTTTTTAATAGCTGAGTAGTATTCCATTGTGTAAATGTACCACATTTTCTGTATCCATTTCTCTGTTGAAGGACATCTGGGTTGTTTCCAGCTTCTGGCTATTATAACTATGGCTGCTATAAACATAGTGGAACATGTGTCTTTATTACATATTGAAGCATCTTCTGGGTATATGCCCAGGAGTGGAATAGCTGGGTCCTCAGGTAGTATTATGTTCATTTTTCTGAGGGTCCGCCAAACTGATTTCCAGTGAGGTTGTATCAGCTTGCATTCCCACCAGCAATGGAGGAGTGTTCCTCTTTTTCCACATCCTCGCCAACATCTGCTGTCACCTGAGTTTTTGATCTTAGCCATTCTGACTGGTGTGAGGTGAAATCTCAGGGTTGTTTTGATTTGCATTTCCCTGATGACTAAGGATGTTGAACATTTCTTTAGGTGCTTCTCAGCCATTTGAGTTTCCTCAATTGAGAATTTTCTGTCTAGCTCTCTTCCTCATTTTTTGATAGGGTTATTTTGGATCTCTGGAGTCTAGCTTCTTAAGTTCTTTTGTATACATTGGATATTAGCCCTCTATCAGGTGTAGGATTGGTAAAGATCTTTTCCCAATCTGTAGGTTGCCGTTTTGTCCTATTGACAGTGTCCTTTGCCTTACAGAAGCTTTGTAATTTTATGAGGTCCCATCTGTCAATTCTTGATTGTAGAGCACAAACCACTGGTGTTCTGTTCAGGAACTTTTCCCTTGTGCCCATGTGTTTGAGACTTTTCCCCACTTTCTCTTCTATTAGATTCAGTGTATCTGGTTTTGTGTGGAGGTCCTTGATCCACTTGGACTTGAGCTTTGTACAGGGAGATAGGAATGGATCAATTCTCATTCTTCTACATGTAGACCGCCAGTTGAACCAGCACCATTTGTTGAAGATGCTGTCTTTTTTCCACTGGATGGTTTTAGCTCCTTTGTCAAAGATCAAGTGACCATAAGTGTGTGGGTTCATTTCTGGGTCTTCAATTCTATTCCATTGATCTACCTGCCTGTCACTGTACCAATACCATGCAGTTTTTATCACTACTGCTCTGTATAGCTTGAAGTCAGGGAGGCTGGATGTGTATAACAAAGAATACACATTCTATTCTTGATTCTAACTTTATTACATCTTTTTGGCAAAACAACTAAAACTTAATCTTTTTTCCTAAAATTATTTTAATCGAATCAGGAATGCTATAAAGTCATCAATTCATCTAAACATTAATTCATGAAAGTTCACCTTCATGTTAATGTTCTGGATATTTGTCTAGTAGGGTGGACTGACGCCCAACAATCAGTAGGCTATGTAATAAATAATGGCAGAAAAGGCATATCAGCAGTGAGAAGCAATCCTGAGATGAAGTTGTGCCTCTCCAGAGTGCACCTATCACAGCCATGCAAAATGGTGAGCCATCTCTAGGAAACTCACATGCTTGCCATAGCCTTTCCTAGATGGCTTCCATCAGTATCCAATTCAAATTTGAATTGAATCTTAGAAAATAGGTGTAAATACATGGAAAGAGAAAAGACTATCGTACACAGAAGGAAAATGAAAGTACATAAATTAGTCACTTGATATGATGGGGTGGATGGGAGTCCCCCGGTACAGTGATGCTTCATTAGGAACACCTGCATTTATCTGTCAGCATAAGGAAGGCGTGACTGAGGCCACCTAAGAAAGTAAGGCAAGGACTTGGAAGTGTCTTCGTTACTTTTCTGCTGCTACAATAAACCATCACAACCAAAGTAACTTTATAAGTTACTTTAAAAAAATAGTCTAAGTGGGCTTATGATTCCAGAGAGAGTTTATGATGATGGATTGAAGGTATGGCAGCAGGAAGCTGGAGTAGTAACTGATAGCTCACACCTCATCTGCAAGCAGGAGGCAGAGAGCACATTGGGAGTGGCTAGGGTCTTTTGAAACTTCAAAGCCTGACCCCAAGTGACTCCACCAAAGCCATGCCTCCTAATCCTTCACAAAGAATCCCATAATTGGGTTGCCAGTGTTAAAGCATATGAGCCTATGGTGGCCATTCTGTTCAAACCAGCACAAGAAGCTGAGGAGAAAAAGCCTCAAGGGGCAAGGAGGAAGCAGAAAACTGCTGCAGAGAAACTCTCAAGAATGAGAGCTGAGCAGAGGCAATTGGATCCAGGGTTAGGGGAAGCAAGTTTGGGAAAGCATTAATAAGAAATGACAGAGTACAGTTTGTGGAAAGTAATGTGCTATGAAAATTTCACACTGAGAGCTGACACTGCATTTGAGATATCTTTACTGTAAAGGAGAGTGATGGGCAATGGTTTGCATAAGAATCTGAGCAAGAAATTGCTCAGAATAGATAGGTACAAGGCCACCTCTTTTAGCAAAATGAATGAAATGTACTGCCTGCTACCATGTGGTATCATTCTGAGGGCAGAGACCAGATGTGAATAGCGCTGTCAGACTCTATTGGGTCTACAGAATTCAGATGTGTTAGTCCGCATTTTCCTGACAGTGGTTAAAGCAAGGTATGTAATGCATACCTGGCACTAAAGATCAGTCATGTCACTCCTGGTTTATTGATATCCCAGTGGCATGTTGACAGTAGTGTGTGGCATTCACCACATGCTTGATCCTCAGCTTTGAGAGGAATAACCACCATGGATATACAGACAAAATAAAATTTCAGGCTGCAGCATCAAGAAGGACACAGCTCCAGGGAGCCTCTGAGAGGTGAATGGTTGCAAAAAGTCCAAAAGCTCTTGTCATGTAACTTCTCAGACATGGAGCAGCTCAGACATGGAGTAGCTCACATATGGAACAGCTCAGACATGGAACATAGCGGACATACAGCTCAGACATGACTCCTCATTAGCTCCCACAGTAAGGGGCTACCCATAGCTAGCCAGTGCAGCTCTGCCCTCATCTTTGGAGGAAATGAAACTTGTTAAAAATTGGCTTTTGCATTTTACAGGAAACAGCTGCAGTGAATCTCAGCATATGACAGGAAATGTTGCAATATGTTAGAAAACTTAATTAAAACTTTTTAAACCAACCAACACAGAAAATTTTCTTTTAAATAAATTCAATTCTTGTCCTTGTAAAAAATAATAAAGCTCATTCTAGGATGAGTAAAGCTCACTCTAGGATGTATTTATAGACCCTTCACCACAAAGAACTGCAAGAGAGTCATTTGAACATCTTTTTCCTAGGTGCACTGTATTACACAAATTCCTTACCTTTTTTCATGCTGTAACATGTTTAAATTTTTACTATATTGTAGATGAAATTTTTCTATCTTAGAGTTAAGCAAAATAATGATATGTCTTAACAAATGTATATGAAAGATTCAATGAAGTATTTAGGTGCATGGCTAACACTTGAAAAAAGTGCTAGAAAAAGATATTTAAATTATGATGTTAATGATGATAACAATAATAATAACTTAGAGCTAGACATTCACTTTGCTGAAAGGCCATAAAGGAAAAAGTGCCTAAGAGGAGACTGTACTGTCTTCACCTCTTCTGCAGAGAACAATGTGTAGTAGGGGGAAGTAGGAAGGGTGTCTGATGATACAGGTCAGGGATGCCCCTGAGTCAATCCCTCACTTCTATTCTCCTACAAAAAGATAGGACAGGGTTCCATTCCTTTCCTGCCAATCCCAAAGAAGAATAAGAAAAATGTCTACCAGGACTCTGGGTTCTCATTCTTTTTAATAAGTGGGGCTCAGAACTGGAGAATCTTTGAGTGTGGTGGTCTGAATGAAAATGACCCCCAAAGGCCTATACATTTGAATGCTTGGTCCACAGTTGGTAGAACTGCTTGGAAAAGATCAGGAGGTGTGGCCTTCTTGAAAGAGGTGTGTCACTGGGAACAAGCCTTAGGGGTTTCAAAAGCCCACACCATTCCCAAGTAGGTCTCTGTTTCATGCTTGTGTCTCAAGATGTGAGCTCTCTGCTACTGCACCATTCCTGCCTGCCTGCTGCCATGCTCCCTATCATGATGGCCACAGACTAACTCTCAGAAGTGTAAGCCCCAACTGTTTCTTCTGTAAGTTGTATTGGTCATGGTGTCTTGTCACAGCAAAAGAAACATAACTAAGACAAGGAGAGAGTACAAAGAGGACACTCATGGCCAGGAGTGTGTGAATCAGAACTAAATTCTGCTTTTTAACCAAGGATTGCTCCTATGCCATAGAGAGTCCAGGTCCTGCATCTCACAATAAGGCTGGTGCCCATGCAGGTTCCAGGCTAACTGTCTTCCTGCCTTCCTGCCTTCCTGCAGATCCTATATGCTTTTCTGGTGGAGAGGCTAGATTTCAGGACTGTGCATTGCCCTGGAATCTTAGTCACTGTTCTGTTGTTTCGAAGAGACACCATGATCAAAACAACTCTTATAACAGGAAAACACTTAATTGGGGGTTTGCTTACAGTTTTGGAGGATTAGTCCATTACTGTCATGTCAGGGAGCGCCATGGCATGTGTTGCACTAGAATAGCAGTTGAGAGCTACATCCTGATGGACAGTCTGTGGGGTTGCAGGGGCTGGCCTGTTAGGCTTGTGAAACCTCAAATCCTTCCCCCTGTGACATACTTTCTCCAGCAAGGCCACACCTCCTAATCCTTTCAAGTAGCACCACTCCCTGGTGACTAAGCAAACAAATATATGAACCCATGAGGGCCATTCTTATTCAAGCCACCATATTTGGGTCAGTCCTCCTCATTAGGAAGTAATCTTCTTGAGTGCTAACTTCAGTCTCCTGAGCACCTGCTCAGTCAATAATCTTCAAATATCTACATCAGATTCCAGTCTTCAAGAACCTGAGGGATCACCTCTTTACAATTTTCTTCAGCAACAGTAACTCACCAAATTCAAACACAAAGACTATGCAAATTTCCCTACAAAGGAGGGAGATGTGAGGGAATAGAGGTGTTAATGAACTTGACTTCATCTCTCCAAAAAGTAAGCATATATAAAAACACCATAATGTATACCATGAGCATATGTGATTTTTCATTCATCGATTAAAATAATTAATAAAATAGTTCAGATATCAATTCTAAGTACATTGCGTATTATTTCTCCTGGGTCAAACATTTTGAGAGGAAAATATTTCAAATCATATTTATGTGAACCTCTTACTCATAAAACCCTGTGACCTAAAGCAAACATACAGGCCCCACAGACACACTCCTCACAGCAAGCTGTTCCCCTAACCTCTGTGTCCCCTGTGACAAGTCTGTCACTTCTTCTCTATGATCTTCCACTGCTCTTGCTCCCCACATCCATTTCAACTCTAGCTTTGAAGGTTGTTACAGGCTATTTCATCCATCGATGTGAACCCAGAGGTTTTGTTATTTACTGGGGGGAAAAAAACTGTTTTTAGTTGTGGTGTGACTCGGGATTAAATAAAGTCAACCATAAGTCAAGAGGCAGATCAAGCAACCAGTTGATAGGAAATGTACATAGGATTATTAAGGAAAAACCATAGAGAGTATGGGGGAGAATGGAGAATGGATAGAGAGACTCACAGGAGGTAGAAGTGAGAGGCATTCAACTTGAAGGAGGTTTTTTTGAGACTCTGCGTGAGGGGGGCATTTCTTCTAGGAATACAGAGCAGAATGGTAATCTGGGAGCTTTCTCTGCCTCTCTGAGATAGCAGGCTTTCACCCCAGCTCATGAGTTTTCTTTGGTAAAATCAAATGATTGAAATTTCTTTTAAAAACAGTAGAAGGCTCTTTTCGCCTGTCTTTAAGACAATAATGGAGCATCTTGGCAGCAAGCATACTGAGTGGATTATATACTCACCCCATTTCACCCTCACAACCACTCTTTGAGGAAGATACCGATATTTCTCTATTTCCTGGAGGTTAGCCAGTTGGCTCTGGGAGGCAAGAATTGGAGGAGTAAGAGGAATCAAGAACAAAATGTCTGCATTAGATTCCATAATGTTCTTCACCTTCGTGGGTACTTCCTTCTCTTTTCAAACACTATTTTTAATCCTCCCATGTATGACCTCATATCTGTCTAGATTTTCCATCGTTTTTTATTTTATTTTATGGAAATAAATTTAGATTCATATATTTCAATTTTAAAACAATACAAGAAGTTCCTGGACACCCTTCTGCTTTCCGCGGGTTCAGGGATGCAGGGTTCCTAGGAATCAAGTTAGAGTTTAGCACGGGTGTTCACCAGCAGAAAAATGGGTAAGTCAGATAAGCCAGATTCAGAAAGATAAACATTGTCTTTTTCTCACTTGTAAACCCTATATTTTACATAGATACACAAAACCATTCCTGCCCACACACGGGGGGCAGGAGAGAGAGAGAAAGAAAGAGAGAAAGGGGAGAGAGACTGTCTAGTGGTAGAAGAGAGAAGAATTAGGGCATAGGGGTGTGTATGGTCTAAGTAAGTGATCTGCTTAAAAGAAATTATCCTTAGAAAACCCAATACTGTGTACAATGAGCATGCAGAAGTGTATAAATAAAGTGTATTACTCTGTTATTTCAGTAGCTCTATTGAATAGCTGTGGAATTTGCCTCGATGCTACTCACAGACTTCTACTCTCCTATGCTTCATCTGTCAGAATAATCTAGTGATTCTGGAGAATGCAAGATGCTTTTCTTCAACTATGAATGAAATTTAAAACTTATAATTCTGGATCTCACTTCATATCCATTTAATCTGAATATGTACATGAAGATTGGTGTTGAGAAAATCTGCAGTTGAAGTGCTTGAATGTACACAGTACTAATGTTAATTACTTCCTGACTAGCTACCATTTTGATCTGGAATGGAGATGGTAAAACAACCTTCTGGTCATGAAACACATTCTCTGGAGGCTATTGGTACTGAGCTGTATCAGATTTCTTTATACTTAAAATAATAGCTGTCAGATTTTTTTGAAACTCAATCATATTACAAGTAAAATGAAAGTCATTACCATGTTAGAAATATTCCCCACCCTGATAGAAACACAATGTACACAAAAGTATCTGTCACTGTTACCCTTCCATGCCAGATCACCAGTGAACTGGAAGGACTCTGGTGATGAGATTCTAAGACTGGAGATGTAAGTTCTCTGCACAATTAAACCTTTCAGATAGACAAGAGGGGGAGAGGAAAGACCTAAAGAAAACAGCCTAGAAGGGTAGCAGGCACATCCTCCTATGTTCAATTAACAAAGTCTGGACTTTGACCACCACAGAGCTGGGCCTCAGCAAACATTCAGTGAGTATGCAACTATGCTCTGCTATTTAATACCTTCCCGGTGCTGGACACATGACTAACTAATCCTTAACTGTTGGGACTCACGCTATTCAGCAGGCTCATACTTTAAGTCCAAAATTTTTGTCCCAAAGAGACACACTAGACAAATATTATTATGGAGTTCTCAATCACCTGTCATATTCTGAAGTTGCATGGTTTCAGAGAGGAGACATTTCCCTGTCTCTCCAATGTTCCAAGTTAACTTTCCTGATAGTGCAAAGGGAAAGAAAACTATCTAAGTATAACTTACTTTGGATTATATCCAAAACAAGTGGGGTTAGTTGGGAAGAGAGACAAAGATTAAGCATAAAGGACAATACCTAGTGGCAGAATCACCAATAAAACATTGTTTCTGCAAATGGCAGGGTCTTTGCACAGAAGAACTCACAGCAGCTGTGGCTACCTGCAGATGTGTGCAAGATCAAGCCAACTAAAAAAACTCCCAACATGGACAGGGGGGGACTCACAAACCCCCACCCCTAGCTAAGGTGTTATTGGTAATTGGTGACTGCAGAAAAGGAAGAGTCAGGTTTCTTCAGGTATGCTGCCCCTGAGAAGCTGCCCCTGCTCCAATAGATTAGTTCTGGCAACACTAGGTGGGCTCAGTTAGTTTTGAAAAAGAGTTCATGGACTTGGGAAGGGACAGTTGTAGGAGAGGGCAATGGGCAGGAGGAAACAGGGTAGATTTAATCAAAACACATCATATGCATGTATGAAACAGAAACTTGTATTACAGTTTCCTTATTTCACTCAGTAAGTTATGGACCTTATTAGGAGATAGCCATCTGTTCGCTCTTTATTGTGGTAATACAACACTAACTGAGACAAACTAGCAGAGGAAAGTGCAGACTTGGTTTGGAGGTTACAGTCCATTACTGAGGAAAGACAGGGGGAAACTCAATGCACAACCCTATCGGCAAGAACCAAAGCAGAGACTGTAAAGGAACATTGCTTTCTGCCTTGCTCCCTGGCTCCCTTTCTCATAGAGCCCAGGCCAACCTACCTAGGGATGATGCTGCCCATGGTGGGTTGAGCCCTTGTATATCAATTAGCAAGTCAAGAAAATGTCCCACAGGTTAAGAGCATTGGCTGTTCTTGCAGAGGACATAGGTTCAATTCCCAGCACCCACAATACAACTCAAAACCATCTAAAACTCCAGTTCTAGGGAATATGATGCCCTCTTCTGACCCCTGCAAGCACCCATGCACAAAATGTGCAAACACATGCATGCAAAACACCCATACAGCTAAAATTAAAAATTAAAAAAAAAAAGAAAGGAAGGAAGGAAATGCCCATAGACATGGCCACAGGCCAATCTGATCGAGGTGATTCTCCAGCTGAAGTTCTCTCTTCCCAGGTTACTACAGATTTGTGTCAAAATGCCAAAAGTATGTGCATGCATACTGGCTAGGTTCTTGCTTTTCCACAGAAATTACTCCAGTCAGAAAGCAGCCCATGTAAGGAATAAAAGTACTCACCACATCCTTGGAGGAAGTACTCCTGAGACCTTATTCTTCAGCACTTACTAACTGTAGTCCCCTGAGAAAGTTAACTTCCTGTGACTCATTTCTCAAAAGTAAATCTGTAATAGTCTCCCAACAAGTCCTGTCTGCTCCTAGTAACATTAGCTATGTGGCAGCATTAATAATAATAATAGCTAATAATCATTATTATAATAATAGCAACAGGATGTTGCCACCAGTATAACATTTCCAAGCTAGTTAGTGATACTACTTTAATGTAGGAAAAACATTTCCTAGGACCCTGATTGACCTAAAGACTGTTCCAGAATTCTGTATGGTGAGATATGCAACAGTTTCAAAAAAAAAAAAATTTTTCTCTGTGTGTTTTTACAGAAAGTAAATACACATGTCAAAACTTGATTTTTTTTTTTTCTTTTGGTTTTTTGAGACAGGGTTTCTCTGTGTAGCCCTGACTGTCCTGGAACTCACTCTGCAGACCCAGGCTGGCCTCAAACTCAGAAATCTGCCTGCCTCTACCTCCCAAGTGCTGGGATTAAAGGCATGCGCCACCACTGCCCAGCTAAAACCTTGTTTATTGACACCAGTTACCTTAATGTTTCACTCTGTTTCACGCAGATGTTCCTACACTTGGCCGCCACTTTATGAAGAGACTCTCTGCCTGCAGGTAAGTCTACGAGGCCAGCAGAGGGGGGACAGGAACTTAAAGAACACTGCTCATTGTCCACTTCACCCCCTTACTACCCAGCTGTCATGAATAGGCTGATCACAGGGCTTCTTCTAAGACAGCAACCCTGAGTTCTTTGTCTTGATGAAACAATTCCCATCTCTTGTTCCTCTAATGATGCCCATCCTTTGAGCAGGACCATTGACTCAAACTGTCACATTCTAAGGTCCATAACATCACAAACACTCCAGCATCGTGTCATCTACTTTAGAAAAATACATACAAATACAAAATCCACCCGGAGAAAGGAAGCCACCATTAATACACAAAGATAATTTAAAACCAAACACTTCTAAACAGTCCTACTCCTAGCCAGGAAGCTACTCATGAGTGATGCTGCTGGGAGGAGAAAAATACATTTTCCTCAACAGAGTGGTCCTGGGTACATCAAGCATACTCCAGGGCAGGCCCCATGCTCAGCAGTTGACCTACTTGGACTCCACAGTTGGTTGGTTGTTCATTTTTAGAGAGAGAAAGAATATGAAGTCAGGTGGTTGGGGAGGTGATGGGGATCTGGGAAGAGTTGGGAAAGGAAAAAGAATAAAATATTCTTCTCCATATTTATTGTATGAACATATATTGTATGAAATTTTCAAAAAATAAATAAAAACATTATTTTCAAAAACCACTCTTTCCTAACCATTCATGTAGTGGTGGTGGTGGTGGTGGTGGTGGTCTGTGTGCACGTGCATGAGCATGCATATGCACGCGCGCATGTACGTGTGTGTGTGTGTGTGTGTGTGTGTGTGTGTGTGAAAAGAATTGACACTGACCCCACTTGCTCATTCAACAAACACTCAATGGATCTCTCACCACATGTGAAACTTGCCAGCCATGGGGCCTTTTGGAAGCAAGAATACTCATTAGATCTCTGATCTTAGGATACTTGTTTGAACCTCTGGGACACAACTAAACATCAATTGTTAGACTGCCTCCAAAATTATAACATGGCAGTATTGAGAATTATAAGGGTTGACTAATGTGTAAAGGAATTAATGAAACAGTAAGTTTAGAAGGTATATTATAGAAAATCTACGCAATCTGACCCTAATTTGGTGAGTTTTTACACAACTGTGTACATCTATATGTAAAATGGATCCTGTAAATGTAAAACAAAAGTTTGCAAATCTTGATGAATTGTCCTCAGTAGCAGTGTCCAGGTATCCAGAGCACAGGCACTTTTGCTCCTCCTCTTTCTGTTCTTCATTGTCTGAGTTTTACAGTTGTGCTTGTCTGATTTAAAAGGCACTAGAATGTTGTGTGGCACTGCTTTGGTGAGGGTCAGAAAGTAAAGGGGCTGGAGAGAGGAACAGGAAGTGTCTGGAATAATCAGAACACACTTCCCACCATAAGTGAGTCAGAGTACATCTCCCAGCATAAAATACGAATCATAACACATTCTCAAATTTACAAATGGGGTGAAATTAAACAGTGAAAGGACTTTGGAACTATATAAAGATGGGATAGGCTCATTTGAAGGAAGGAAGTAAAGGTACTTATAAACTTCAGATAAATACCAAGACCAGAGCAGAATTGTAGCTGAGAAAGAGAAAGCCCAGAGGTGCTGGGGAAGCTGCATAAGTCCACTGAAACCACCCTGCCTTTTTCAGTGGGTATGAAATGGGGCTAATCTGTGGTGGTGGTGGTCGGGGGTGTGGGGGAGTTGTTGCCACATTCTACTCTCTGGGTTGGAGAGGTGAGGATAATTCTTGGATCTGTATTAGGATAGTTGATGAATGAAGGAGAAACCCAAAGAGAAACAACACAATTAGTAGTGTTGTTTCTCTTTAGTAGTCTAAAGGCACTTCAAATGTATCTATAGACAAGTATCCATATATGTAAATCTAATGCTGAGAATAGGGGATGCAGATGTATGAAATTCCATGAATAGTCACTGGCAAGCACTATGTTGTTATGTGTGGTCTGTAGTGAGCAAGAGACCACACATAACAACACAGACACCGAAACATTTGGTTTCTGAATATGATCCTCTGAAGAGGCCTCTTTGTAAAAAATAAAGGCAGGGAAATCACCCTTCACTGGGCCAGAATATTTTAATATTTGCTGAAAGATAATGTTCTCAGACATACAGCCTGCATGATTCTGTCGGAAGTGCCTATGAGTCACTGTGATGTTTCATTATATGCTATATAATACATTCTAAACAGTAGTATCACTTTCCTTCTATTCAAACAAAGGTGGAAAGGAGGCAGGAAGAAATTGCAGTTGTATTTTTCCCCATCTTTATTTGAAATTAGCTCATCAGCTGGTTTCTCTCCTGTTGCTATGGCTCTATGCTTTATAATTCATCAGAACTTTGGTGTTTTTATATGTTCATGTGCTTAAAAATAGTAGTGGTAGTTCTCATGTTTTTGAAAAAAAACCAACTGGTTGTAAATAACTTATCATTTGCTAAGATAAAAAAAGCACTAACTCCGTTAAAAAAGAAAGGAAGAAAGAAAGAAAGAAAGAAACTATGAAAATAGACTCAGCACTGAGCTGTCTTCCCATTATGTGGATTTTCATTTAGATTGGAAGATCAGTTTGGGTCCTCATTTTGATTGGAGAATCAGTTTGGATCCTCATTTTTATTGGAAGATCAGTTTGGACCTTCATTTTGATTGGAGAATGAGTTAAACCTGTTTCCCTGGCATCACTCTCATGTCTACACACTAGGTCATTTTGATATGAACCAAAAAAAAAAAAAATGTAGAACTGGGTCATTTCCTAATCATTTTCTAAAACTTCAGCAGATTGGGCACAAATCCATCCTGAAAGGTTTTACAGAGTCAAGTATTAGTAGTCTGTGTTCCATGCGAAACTTTCATGTTCAGAAACTAGATAGCATATAAGAAATCAGAAATTAAAATGTCTTAAAGTTTCCTTAATAAAATTATCAGAGACAGAAAAAATACACTATGTGTGTATGCAAGTGTGCATGTGTGTGTGTCTCCCTTTCCCTCTCCTTGCCCTCTCATAGGACAATCATTTGATTCTATACTTTTTAAAGCCCAGGAGAATTCTTGTTCTGACTTATTACTATACATCCATCTCTTGTCTCCTTGTTCTTAGCATTGACCTATTGAAGTTCAACTCATTTTACCAATTGAACAGGCATCCCATCCTCTATTTGAAATAAGATAAAAGGTTTGGATTCTAATCACACAACAGTCACTGCCAGTCATGAAGCTCATGACCTATGCTGGGAACTCGTACAGTGGCTTTATAAAAGCTGTCAACAGTCAACCTTTATTCTCACCATTTAAATGGCAACATCTGTCCTTTTAAAGCTTAGATACAGGAACTAACAGGAATTTAATTGAGAAAGCTGCTCAAGGTACCACAGTTAGTGAAGTATCAAGTTGGAGACAAAAGAGATGAAGTAATATTTAGTCTTAGAAACTTGATCAACAAAATGCATGGCTCCTGTTTCAACAGCTATTTGCATGTCATGAGGATCACTCCTCATGGCCCCAGAGGAAAGGTATTCTTTTATTCTTTTTAACACTGTATTGCAAACACAATAGCAAAGAAAGTTCAACAAACTTGCTAAACACATTGCTGGTATCAGAGTCAGAATTTTAACCCCAGATTGATATTTGTAACTAAACACAGTACACAGCCCCTGTGGTATTTAATAAATGTTATTCTAAAGAGCTCATTTGAAGTCTGCTGAGGAAAGGCATCACTATCTTACTGTTAATCTGTTATTGCAACAAACAGAAACCTATACTGGTGTCAGTAAAACAATTTGGTGGCAAGGAATGGGGTCTAAGATTAAAATTATTTGTAAGGGAAAGTTGCTAGCCCACATATGGCCATTCATGTTAGGTCTCCCTACTTCTATTTAAATAAATGACTCTTGAGGATTCTTATTCATTCAGCATCTCAGGCCCAATGTAGCCAAAGGAATTTTGTTGGAAATAAATCTCCATAATTAAATGTGGACAAAAATCGCTAGTAATCCTTGAAGAAAGAAGGCAAAAACTCCTCACCAAAAACACTGTGTTCAGTATCCTTAGATTAACTTTTGAGATATTCTCTGCAAACCATCTTCTTGTACTTCACAGGTGTCAAAAGAGCCCTGGAGCAGGGATGTCTTCACCCTTTCTCTAAAGCATGAAATAAATAAACAACCTACTGGTGCATCAAAACATTGGCATCCTAGTAGGGGCACTTACTCAGATCATGCATTCACACAGTTCTGACATTTCAGTCCCCTTCTGCCTTCTGCTGCAATGAACTCAGGAACACACACACACACACACACACACACACACACACACACAGCAAAACTAACTATGAAGAGCTGAAAATTAAATGTACTACCATCATCTCCTCCTTTACTTCTTTTGAACCCCAGGGTATATGGGATTACGAGGTCAAATGAGAATCATATTTCTATTTCTTGTCACTAGCCAGTATCTGCTCACTTGCTTTCTCTCATTTGCATAAAAATTTAATGACAAGATGTCCTTTGATTTCTCTTCCTGATAAATGTGTTGCGTCTGTATGTTTTGTACTGTTTAGGGGACATAATGACATCTTCCCAGACTATCTACCCTGGAATGCATGGCACCATTCTGAATCCTTACCCACCAACAAGTTCCATGGCCCTTCATCCTCAACCACCCCTGGGTTTTTTAAATGTAGGGAACCAAGTAGATACTGGGCAAGTTTCCTTCATTACATCTCCAAGAATCTTCCCTAACAATCAGCTGGGTCAAGAAAATGTGCCAACGGTAAATCCAGCTCCAGGAGCAGCAACAAGCAATGTTAGAGATGCAGCAATAGCACTTGGGGTAAGTGTATTTGCCACTAGAATTTTAATTTCATTTGCAAGGCTTTTATGCATCTGCTGGTTATAAATAGTATATTATCCAATGATCAAACACATGTAAGGACTATTCCATTAACTATGTCTCTCTCAGAAAGAAATGGTCAATCTGAGTATGAGTCTCCATGTGTTCATTTATTTTAGAGTCAGACACAAGTCCAAGAGTTGACAGAAGGCTCTCCCAAGCAGGAAGATCCAGGAATGGTGACATGACAGAAGCCCAACTACTTCTTGCTTGATCTCACTGTCTCTGAAAGTCTTTTTAGACAACCTTACTTTTGTCTTTGGATTGGTTTTTAACCTATATTTCTATAAAGATGAACTACCTTTAAAGCAATCATTGATAACTGTTTTAAAAGGAATGGAGATATTAGCAAACAGTCTGAGGAAAGTAAAGTGTAAAAAAAAAAATGCTTGGAAATGTTATATCTTTGTTGCTTTGCTTTACAAAATTTGATTTGAGCTGGACACCCACAGTCTTATTTCTCTAAGCATTGTAAAGCACACCTGACTTGTAGTAAAGACTCAACCTGCTTTGACAGAACTGACCATCATTCTTTATGCTTTCCCCACACCTCTTCACACACTCCCACCAAACTGTGCCATGCCTCTTCCTGTGTACAGCTCCAAAATCTTGTCTACAGAGGTCAGTAGACAACAGATGCCCATCTTACCAGCTAACGCTTTGGAGAGCCTAGTTAAGTCACAGTGTTTCAGGCAAGTAAAAATGAACAGTACCTGACCCTCCACTCAGCTAATCTGCACTGGGAAGCTCCTTGGATCTTCTCCTGCCAAGTGGAGTACATTTCCTGCAAACTTATAGCTCACAAAGCCAATCCCACACAGTTGCTGAAAATATCTTGAAGCACAAACCAGGCCCAGTCTGCCTGCAGGGAGCCTATGACCCAGCTGGGGAAATTGGGCTGTACACATAATAAGGGTACCAACTAGAGAATGCATTGGGAGGTGATACTGAGTGAGGTGACCCAGACTTAGAAAGGCAAAACTCTTCTGTTCTCTCTCATACGCACATCCTACCTTTTACTGTTTGGGGGTAGGTGAGTGAGGGTGGCTATGGGCTAGAAAGCTAGATAGGAGACCACAAGAACAGAAAACGATGTTGAGGAGGGGAGGCTTGTGGGGTGGGAGGGTATGAGGAGGAGGAAGGGGAATAAAAAGAGAAAGGGTATAACGATAATTTCACTTGGAAGTGCCATAATGAATCCTAGTACTTTTTATACTAACTTAAAAATTAAGTAAATAAGTAATATGTGGAGAGCAAGGGAAGCAGGCAGGGAACAGGTAGTGACTTGACGTTGATCAAGATGGGCATTTCAAACGCATGGAGTGCAGAGTGAGCCATACAAAAAGCAGAACAAGAGAAAATGACCAATATAAGATGATATGTGTATAATGTATCTGATGAACAGGAGAAGGTCAATAAAGGACAACAGAATGCTTAAAGCAAGGAACAGTGGGAAGGTGGCCAGAGGGGAGGTGGAGCGCATACCTGGTGAAATCCCTGGAGCAGATAGCTTTGAATTTTACTGTGTGGAACAAGGATCCATTTGGAGCATTCTGCCTTGTAGAAAAGACATATGCAATCAAAATATATTTAAAGAAAAGATAAAGTTCTGCTTTAAAAAAAAAAAAAACATGATTGGCAGAAGCTGGGTCCTCTCTATGAAGACTATGAAGCTGCATCCCTAGTTGTCACAATACTCCAGGGACCACAGATAGCTGGGGTAGAATATCTGTCCCCTCCACCCAAAACCACTGTGATGGCCAGCTTTAATTGTCAATCCAGCACAACCTAGAATCACCTGAAAAGAGAGACTCATTGAGGAACTGTCTACATTATGTTGCCCTTTGAGGGATTATGTTAATTGATATGGAGGGATCCAACCCACTATGGGTGACATCATTCCCTAGGCAGGGAGTTCTGGGCAGTATGAGAGTGGAGAAATTAAGCTGAACATGAGTAAGTGAGCAGGTGTGCATACACCTCTATCTCATGTGATATGATTAGTTCTTTGAAGTTTCTGCCTTGACTTCCCTACAGTGATGGACTATAAACTGAGATTGTGAGCTGAAAATGAACACTTCACACACACCCTAAGTTACTTTTTGGCTATGATATTTTAACACAGCAACACAAAGAAAACTGGGGAAGAACTCAACAGAAATGAAACTAGAACAATCACCAAAAATATAGAACAAGTTGAATGTCCAAGTGGTTAATCAATGAAGTATACAGCCAGGGCTATATGGGCAGAAAAGAGGGGCCAGTGGGGATTGAGGGAGTGCCTAGGGGGGAGCACCCCCATAGAGGCTGGGGAGGGGGAGGGAATAGGGGGTTCCAAAGGGGAGATCTGGAAAGGGGGAAACATTTGAAATGTAAATAAAGTACAAAAAAAAAAAAAAGTTGCAGCTGTTCTTCATCAAAATGGCCGCAGGATGGGAAATTTATATCCACATTTCACTCTTGGAGAACAATTGTGAGAACAAATCTGAAGTCAGATGTAGGAGTTTCCAATCTGAGATATAGCATTGGCTAAAAATGGGTCCATCACCTCTCAGAAGCTGTGACTAAGGGATGATGTAATTTGTAGATGTACAAGAAAAAATGTTTAAAGAGAAGGTTCATGGCTTTCACAAGGTTCAGTGCATTTCAACAATATATTATTGTTTTAGCAATATTTATGAAATTGTTAATATATTTATGAATATATTTATGAAATTGTTAATTTTTCCTTTAATTCAATTTAATTTTATTTGGTACCTATTCATTGAGGAAATAAACACAGACATTTCTGTGGTTAACATCTACCTAGGTAGATAAGATATAATCATAAACTTGGGACAAAATGAACCACAGTTCATATGTTTCTGAGCTTTGGACCAATATAGCAACTGTTGCTTCTCAGAAATCCATGTGTACTCTACAATGAAAGTTGTGATAAGAGTTACAAAGTAGAAGATTTACTCCTTAGCCTTGGTAAAATACCTCTTAGTTGGTATGATAACAGTTGCATACCAGCATTTGAAAAATAGCCAATAGGAGGATTGGAGAGACTGTGCAAGAGCACTCACTGCTCTTGCAGAGGACACTGCCATTCCCAGAAGCCACTTGGTGGCTCATAACCGCTTGTAACTCCAGTTTCAGGGTATCTGACCCCCAACTCCTTTGGACATCCTTGAGCACCTCCAGGCACACTTGTGATGCATAGACATTCATACAGGCAAAATATCCAGGCATAGAAAATAAAATAATAATAATTTTTGAAATCAAAAAATATGAAATATAAAAGCAAGGAATGCCATGGGCTTTACACCTTCAAATGTGAGAGGAATTTCCAAAGTGAAAGGCAAAGCCGTTTGACTAGCATAACAGTGAAGACAACTCAGGGTGGTGGACCCACTCTGACTAGCATAACAGTGAAGACAACTCAGGGTGGTGGACCCACTTTG
>JADRCH010000311.1:1212796-1276416 GCA_019843965.1 Rhynchomys soricoides | reverse complement strand
ACTCTGACTAGCATAACAGTGAAGACAGCTCAGGGTGGTGGACCCACGCTAAGCTTGAAAGGACAGATTGCAAATGAGTTTTGGAGTCAGTTTGCTGTCACAAGCCTGGACATCTTCCCCTTCATAACTGTGTACCCTTGGGCACTTGATTTCTTATGGTCTTGTGTCTCCATCTAGTTGTTGGCACAGTGACATGAAATAATACATGCAAGCTGTTTAGCGTGTTATCAGGCATGGGGTTAATGTTCTAGGAGTGACTTTGTTTCCATCCATTCCTTTTCCCTTGACTAGCATTGCCTGGACAGAGAACTGCTTTACTTACGCAAGACGGTCGCTGTCACCCCAGTCACATCAGTCTTTACAAACAAATATATTTACGGGGGATACTAGGAGATGCTTAAATAGTCATTCTTTTGAGTTTAGCTGTCCCACAATGGACTACAGCGGAATGTGGGCACGTATAAACTACACGGCTGAGGAGTTTTATGCTCATCTATTTTTTTTTTAATTTTTAAATTTTTATTATATTTTAATTACTTCTTATTATTATTTTGAGATGTCCATATCCACAAAGGAAATCAGTTTCTGTCAGAATCTAAGGGGAGGCATTGTCACAGGGGAAACCTTTGAAAACAGTCCAGTCTGCAGACCTCCTGGAGGATCCCAGACCCATAAAGGCAACTGGGATTCCATGGTGACTGGCTTGGAGAGTTTACATCTTTCTTGACTCTTTGGAGGCATGCAGGTAGTTGAATTTGGATTTGTCTACAAAAACTTGCAATATCTCTACATCCCCTCAGATCAACACCAAAGACATAATGCATGGCCATCATGCTTTGTTTTGAGCATGTACCCCCAAAAAGATAGAAACCGAGGCTGATACACATCTTTCAAACTTATGCTCATCTTCTGCAGCTGATGAACAAGTGTAGTTGATCAGCAAAGGCCAACCAAATCTTCTGAAAACTATCCGAAAGGAAAATGACTGAGTGTTTCTTGTGGAAAAAGTGGTTTTGGAGAAGGAAGAAACAAGTCATGTTGAAGAACCACAGTCTGAAGAAACTGCTATTCCTGATCTCTCTACTGATGAAAACATTAGGCCACTGGCCTTAGCAGTTGGGAGAACAAGGCAGTTAATTGGGCTTTTTACCATGGCTCACAATCCTAATAGGACCCATTTGAAGATTAAGCAGCCAGTGACTGCCCTTCCTCCTCTTTGGGTGAGATGTGATGGTTCAGATCCTGAAGGTACCTGTTGGGTAGAAGCTGAGCTTATCACAGCAAATGATATCATTACAGGTGTTATCTTATATGTGGTCACTTGTAAAGCTGATAAAAATTATTCTGAAGATCTGGAAAATCTAAAAAATTCACATAAGAAAAGACATCACTTGTTTGCTGTAACAGCCAGAGGCTTTGCCCAATATGAGCTCTTTAAGTCTACTGACCTGGATGACACTGTTACCCCATGACAAACTACAGTCACTCTGGATCTTTCCTGGAGCCCTATGGATGAGATTCTTCAAACCCCTCCCCTGTCTTCAACTGCAACTCTGAATATCAGAGTACAATCAGGAAAGCCCAGAGGTTGTTTGAATCATCTTCACAGAGAACTGAAATTTCTCCTTGTTTTGGCTGATGGCATCAGGACTGGTATAATCGAAAGGCTCAAACCTCTGGAAACAAAATCTGCTGTTGAATTTGTGCAGGAATTTCTGAACAACTTAAATAAACTGGATGAATTTGATGATTCTACAAAAAAAAGACACACAAAAAAGAGGCAGTGAACCATGATGCAGCTGCAGTTGTCAGGTCTGATTGTCACAGTGAGGGGGGAATCTTGATTTTGCTGACCAGCTTTGGTGCAAAATGAGCAGCAGTGTGGTTTCATTTCAAGACTAGGTAAAGTGTTTCACATTAATCCTGGAGAGCCTGCAGCTGTGGTAATATACAGCCATGGTTGCACAGTGGGAGTAACAGTTTACTAAATAAGCTCATTCACCAGTCTTACCATGGAGCCAGGGACAGTGTCCCTCTCTCTGGAGCTACTCCACTGCAGATGCTTTTGGAAATAGGTTTGGACAAACTGAAGAAAGATTATATCAGCTTTTTTGTCAGTCGGAAACTTGCATCGCTGAATCGTTTGGAATATTTCATCCCTCCATCAGTTATGACAAATGAACAGGTTGACTGTGTTTAGAAACTCCATCATATTCCTGAAATATTAGTCATCTTCATGCTTTTCATTAAACCTCAATATGAGCTTCCCTCTTCTTTAATATAATCCTGCATAAAATATTACAAACAAAATCCCCTTGATGAGCAACCATTTTTCAGTTGTCAGTCAGACCAGCTGATGTAAAGAATTTGTATCAAAGTGAAAGGCCACAGGAATGGAGAGTGGAGATCAGCAGTAGTCACAAGAGGTTGAAAACAGTGTGGCAGCTGAGTGACAGCTCCCCTGGAGACCATTCCAGTTTCCACAGGCCTCAGTTTTCTGAGTTGACACTGAAAGGTAGTCCGGAAGAAAGGGCTGCCTTCACTTAAAGTGCCAGGTGCACTTTAAGTAATACCCACTGAGGGTCCTTGCGAGGTATCTTCTCTCAGCACAAAACAAAAAGGGGAGAAAGAGTGAGTTAATTTTCAGAAACTAAAAAAATAGACATCACGTGAACTTTTGAAGCAGAAAAGAAGTGATCCTGAAGATGCTCTGAAAAATGAAGGTCGAGATGAGATCCCTGTGGCTCCTGAGGAGAAGTGTCAGCAGCAGAGCAACAAATGAGGATAAGAGAGGGCGCAGACTGTGGGGACCACAATCTCTGAGGCCATGTGCATGTACCTAGAAGTTACATGCATGTAAGCAAGGGCTCTGAAATGGACAGAGAACATTCCACCAGAGTGAGCTTTGTTTTGAAGCAAAAGCTAAAGAAGATGGGCCACTGTGTTTCTAATTTTTCTCATTTGTTGTAAGAGTGAACCAGTAAATCAAACATTATTTTGAAATAGAGGTTTGGGGCCATGGGACAAAGGCAGCATGTTCACTTGGTATGCACACAGCTTTTAGGAATGCTTACCATCACACAAAACTTACATGAGGGCTAGAAATGTCACAAAAAATCTGGGGGTGCCTAACTTTGGTTCTTTCACTGGTATTTTATTAGGCTTGAGTATAGTTAATATTTATGCTGGCATCACATTAATCTCAACTATTAGCTCCTATATTCCATGGGTTCTGTAGGTTTTTACTGAGGGACTTGTAAAAAAAAATCTTTTGGACTGGGTGTGGTAGTGTACACCTTTAATCCCAGCACTGTGGAGGCAGAGGCAGCCTGGTCTACAGAACAAGTTCCAGAAAAGCCAAAGCTACACAGAGAAACACTGTTTCAAAAGGAAAGAAAGAAAAAAAAAGAATCCGTTGGAAACACTTTTAGCTTTTTGAGTTTGTTACTCCCGAAATACTTATATCTCATACACTCATATGTTACAATTTCTAATAGTAATTCTAACACATATTTCTTTGTTAACACAAAAATTCACTAAAATGTTAAATTATTTGAAAAAATAGTCATACGTTCTAAAGACTTTTTGTAGTTCATTCAGAAATCAAACAAAATTTACTAAAATGCTTATTATATGTGTACATGTGTGTATGTATGTGTGTGCATGCATGCATGCATATCCATGGAGGTCGGAGGGCCATTTGAAAGACTCAGTTCTTTCCACCATATAGGGTCTGAGTATCACATACTGGTCATCAGACTAGACAACAAATGTCCTTACCCATTGAACCATCTCACTGGCCCCTCAAACAAAGGTTTTACCTGAGGCCCTTTCTCCTCTGCTGTTTCAGTATACATCAAAATATTCACTGTTTAGATGAATTCTCATGGATCCTGGTAAAATGGACAGTAAATAAGTAGGAATGACTTTGTAACGTTTCACAGGCTATCAATAAAAAGGTTACTTTAAAATGCCTCTTTGCTTTCTTTTTCAGGGAGTCCAAATCACAATTGGATTGATGCACATTGGCTTTGGAGTTGTTCTCGGGTTGCTGAGCACCTCTTACCACATGACTTGGGCATTTTATTCTATTGGTTTTATTGGTGGATATCCATTCTGGGGTGGAGTCTTTGTGAGTAGATTGCTAGAATATCTCTCCCTGTGCAGGATGGATGCCCCCAGCCTTTTCACAGCAAGGTCCTTGAAAAGTTCTGTGTCTAATGGCTAGAGAGTTTTTAGAAATAATAGCTCTGACTGAGCAGAAGAAAGGGGGCCTGTCATTCCTCACTTCAAACTTAACTCCACTGCGGCTTAAACTCATTCCTAATGCAGAACCAATGTGTCTGATGGAGGGTCTTGAAAGGGGGTGATCCAAAACATGACCAAGATAGACTATTGACAAGATGAGGCTGAGAATAAAATGAAGTTGAACAGGGGGCTCAGTCATGCAAACAAACTCGAAGTCATCTGTTACTGAGTTCTTTACATGCAAGACAATGATGGTGGGGTATCAGAGATATATCCCCAAGAGTTAATCTAGAGAAAAAATACTGAGCTGTATGTTAGGAAAACATGCAAATGTAACTACACCAACTTCTTGTACAAATAGACATTCCCAGGTGCAAGCAGAGAACCTACCACTCACAGATTTGTCTATGTCTACAGTTCATTGCTTCTGGCTCGCTCTCCATATCAGCATTCAAGAAGTTCTCTCACTTTCTGGTAAGTTACAAGACTTATTTCTACTTCTTAAATTCCTTTAAAGATTGGTTTGTTTTACTAACAAGGAAAACCTGAGATGGTAGATTGGAAGAGTACGGGTGGAAGGACGTTCTTTCTCAAAATATCTGCTAGCTGCTGGGTAGTGCCTGCGCTGGAGCAAGGGGACAGAGCATTCAGTGCTAGTGGGAAAGGCAGAGTACCACATTCAGAATCAGTAAGTGTTGTTTAAGCTTTCACCCGCTGGCTCCCTGGTTCTGTTGGGTCACATGGCATTCAGGGAAACCCAAGGAAGAATCTAGGAGCCCAAAACCCACCACCTATGAGTCACTTCAAAACAAAGTCCTGGTGTTCACTGCCATTTCTCAGCTTCATCTTGTATTTTCACTTTTCAACGGTGTGTAACTCCTATTCTTAACTCAGACTGTCTCTGTTGTCAGTTCTTTAAATCTCCATGAGAGCGACCAGTTCAGAGTGTAAGAAGAGCACATACAAATGACCAGAGACTAGGCTTTGATTCTCCCAGCTACAGCACACCCCTCGTTGTAATTTCCTAGTTTAATGGCAAACCAGGAGAAAGATTTTTTTTTTTTGCATAAACCTAGATCAGAAATGGTCTCTAAATTACATGAGGTTATGCACAAGAACAAAGGAGGGGGAAATAGGAACATGGGATCATATTTTCCATGCTCTCAAGATAAAACAGTGAATTATACTAGAAATAAAATCAGCTTAGTCTGATTAGTTGCATCTACTGTAATCCAAAACAAAACAGAGATTCCTTCTCTATATAGGTCCTGCCCCTCAAAGGCTGTGTAGAAAGAGACTCTACCTTTGGGGATTGTACAACTAGATAGGGATGTATAAAGTCAGATACTAGGACCATCTCATGTTTGGTGGCTATAAGAGTTTAAAATTACATAATTTTAACAAAATATCTATCTCAGAATGCCAATTAAATGTTTGTTCTTGCAGCTGTAGAGGTGGATCATTAGTTAAGTTCTTTTCTAGAGGACCAGGGTTCCATTCCCAGCACTCACACAGTGACTCACGATCTCTGTAATTCCTAGGGGAGAGGCTGTGATGCTCTCTTCTGGCTTCCTTGGGCACTGTATGCTCATGGTACACAGATATGAATGTAGGCAAAACACCCAGATAAAACATAAAATTAAATAAATTTTTTTAAAAATCTTAAGTTTGTTCTCTTATTGTTTTTACAACATAGAGTTTTTTCAATTTTTACTTTAAGTTTTTCATATAACATATTTTGAATATTTTCTCTTCCCTCTGCCAACTCCTCCCAGATCTTCCCAACCTCCCTACCACCCAACTTTGTGTTCTTTCTGTCTTGAGAGAAAGGAGGGGGATAACAAGATCCTGAGCCTTGAGAAGAGGTTGATGAAGGTGTCCCATGTAGAACTGAGTGCTCCCAAGTCTCTCAGTCTCTGCACACTTTCCAGTTGTGTAGAAGAGATGTTATTGTAACAAAGCTGTAACATAAATGTGTTGGATGGCATTCTGCTTCAAACTACATTATATTGTTTTTTATATTTCTATTATTTAAAATATTTACAGCTTCTTGGGGGGGACTGACAGCTAGGATACAGTGTTATTTTCACAGTTAACCAGAAGGGCAGAAGAAAGACATTATATCAACCTCGAATGGTGTTTCATGCTAGGGATATGAGTCAGTGGTAAAGCACTTGCCTAGGATGCATCAGACCTTGAGCTCAATCCTCAGTAAAATCAAAACTAAAACAAGATTTCAAAGATTAAGAACTATTGACTTGGAAAGACTCCCACTCCCTTTAAATTCATTACTTTTCTTGTTCCCTCTATTAGGCGAAGAGCTCCTTGATAATAAACATTTTTAGCGCCATCTCTGCTTTTGTTGGAGTGATTCTGTTTCTGTGTGATCTGAACATCAATGGCCACTATTATCAAAACTACTGGAGAGCGGTAAGTGTCCTGCCATTGGCCACATGACTGTTCTCTCTTCACTGCCAGATTATATCCAGTGCTGTCTCCTATTTATTATACAGTGGCTCTGTTGAGAAAGCTCTATTTCCAGCCCTACCCCTAGGGATGTGATTGCTAAGATACAAAGTGAAACAATTATATTTGCAGGTAGATGAAGTCAGAACGACCACCACACATCACCATCACGGGAGCAATGGATAGAACTCAGAAATACTTTTTTCTCCACATTGGAAGTCTGAATAACTACAATAGCCATGTCTTAAGTGGCTTTTTTACACTGAAAACAGGAAGATTGTCTGCTTGTGTGCAATCACCTCCTGATTGTTTTTCTATTGTCATCAAATGCTTATTTTGGAGAAATACAAACTTCTTTTGATTTTTCTTTAAAATATCAGAAGACTTTTCCTTTCAGCAAATAGACTATTTAGGAATAATGAAATATAAGTGTTTTCTTTTTCTTGGCAACAGTCTCCTTGTTGTTATTTTAAAAAAAGAAAAAATCACTCACAGAGTGAGTTGAACATTAGCAAGATAACACTTTCAATGAATCAGGGTGTTTTTGAAGTCCACCCCAAGACCCTCCTGTTAGCCTAACGATCTATGTATTTATGATTTCAGCTTTCTGGGAGAGGAATTGCAGGTGTGCTGGCAATGTTTTCCTTGTTGGAATTCAGCATAGCTTTGGCCATGACCTACATTACATACCAAACTATCCTCCATGGCAACAGAGTAAGTTGATCCTCTTCTTTGTAAAAATAATCTGAGTACATACTGGAGAAGTGTGGGCTTGAGTATCTGCCAAAGCCCACTGTGAGCTGACTGCTGAGCTCTCTGTCTTCCACTCTGCTGGGACAGAGGAGCAAGATTGGACTGTGTAACAACTCTGCTTGTTTTCTCTTACCCTTTCTAGTCTGTCCCGGTTGCTCCAACTGTGTATGCGGCCAACCCCTTGATGCAAGAGTCTTCCCCAGCTTCTCCTATATATGACAACATTCCAGATTATGCTCCTAGGCAATAACAGGCATAAAGAATCATTGGTACAATTTCATGTAATGAACCTTCTCTGAAAAAAAAAATTCTTACAAAGCTGTTATTTTGCTGACCACAGTGCAGATCTATTTAGTGCATGTATTTGGAATTTGTTCTTAGGCTCATGGCTAACAGTCACTGGGTTTTCAATCAGTGCTTTCCTACCAACTGCTTACATTATTGCCATAGAGAAAGGACAAGAGGGCTGAATACTAACTCTGCTATGCTCTTAGCATTAGAAACCTTCTATTCTCATTATCTTTTTCATAATAAAATGTCATGGGGAACACAAGTCTCTTTGGGTATCTTTTTGCATTTGTTAGGGTCTGATATTGGTTGGATGAAGTAGATCTGACAGACACTGGCAAGGTTGATATTTCTTAGGTGGAGATTTTTATATTGTCCAATCACTGGAATTCCTGGGTCATCTTCCCCATGTTCTCCAGAAACCACAGATCCAATCATGTTTATGGGGGCCCACATTATTTTATACATCAGTATTGTTACCAACCAATTGACTGATATTTATATTTTTATTAATTTTTATTTTGTAAATTACCATACACAGTATTAAGTCTCTTAAATGTAACTTTTCTTCACCTGCTAAAATTGTCATCTCTGAGGCTTACTACTGAATAAGCTCATTCTTTCTGGTTCTTTCCAAACTTTAGCTGGCTGGTTCAACTCAGCTAGCTGTTCTGGCTCAAACTCCTCTCCAAGCTGACTCATTCAAACTGGCTTCTCTCAGCTTCTGATTGAATTGCTGTGCTTGGCCTCAAACTAACTCTAGTAATCTGTTCTAATCTTCTGGCTTGTTCTGTCTTCACCTGCAACCTGTCTCTGTAAAACTGTCCCAGTAAAACTGCCTCTTCTGATCTTCGTGGAACTGCACAAACTCACAAATGAACTGAACTCCACTGCACTGACTGAACGAAACTCAACTGTGTCATCTCAGCAACCTCAGTTCCCTCCTGTTTCTGCCTTGGGTAACTCCCTGTAACTCTTTAACTGTGTTCTCTACTATGGCCCCTCCTATTTGTGTTATCAACTCAGCATGCTCTACCCATGATAAAGATCACAAGTGGACAAGAAAAGATCGTTATAACAGGAACTGCTTGATGGAGTCTACTGTTACAAACAAGGGTATGGCACAGGGTATCCTTGGGTTGACTTGAAAAGTGAACCAAATACCTTAGTGTTATATCCAGAAGAGTGGTGTGACATGCATACGAAGCAACGTAATTTCCATCAATCACTGCCCTGCTTCCACTTTCACTAGTCACAGGACTGGAGGCATCAATTAAGCCCTCCCACCATGCCTAAGGAAGAACAGCTGCTGGGAATGCAGAGTGATCAGGGTTACCAAAAGGGCACTCTTGTCTTTTCTTGAGTGATGTTTGCTTCATGACTGAAGGCAGAGAAACAGGGGTCATGGCTTCACTGCAACGTTCCTTGCAGCTGGAGTAGCATGTCCTCAAATTGTCATTAGAGCATTCAAGTGCAAAAAGAGTCCCTAAAATATTAGGCACTCTTCATCAGAAGAGTGGCTGTTGATTGGCAGATCTCTGCCCGAGGCAGCTTAACATAAGGGAAGGGTCTGACAAATGTCAGACTCTTTGTCAGTTCCAGACCAACTGGAACCAGTGACTTCACGTGTTTAAAGAAATATGTGTGCCAGCAGCTGTTTACAAGGACCTGTCACTAACATCCTTAACAATGGTTAATAGTACTTAACTCTATCCAAATAGCCTTAGGGGGAGGTGGGTCACTCTGTTTGTCTCACCAGCATCAAACATGTTGCCTGTTGTGTAGATCTACAAAAGTTTTCTAGTAACAAAATATTTTCATAGACATTACAATGATTTACAATAAAATAGCAGAAGGACAAGCATGGTGAGTAAATTGTTTGTTTTTAATTTTGGTTTGGGGATTTTGTTTTTCCAACGGGGGGGAGGGGGGAATTGGCATGTTTTAAACTCTGTAGTTACAATCCAGGTAAGAGTGAATAGATTTATGAGAGTTTATATTTTCAGACCAAAGGCTTTAGTTGGAGGACATGGGCTAAGCCATGAACATAGGCAGTCTCTTGTGTGTGTGTGTGTGTGTGTGTGTGTGTGTGTGTGTATTTAAAATTAATTCTTTGAGAATATAGTGTGTTTTGACCATATTCATTGTCCCTTCCCCAACTCTTCCCAGATCCATACCTCCTTCCCTTCTCACCCTACTTAGTGCACTTTTGCTCCTATCCAGGCCAATTTGTGCTGCCCAAATATTCCTGGATATGTGATTATCCACTGAAGCATCAGGGGCTACACTCTTACAGAAAACTGACTTTTTCTCGCCCATCAGCTAGGAATTGCCAGTTGCTCATAGAGTAAGACATCTCTTCAGAGAAGCTTCTGTTTGCAGTAAATGGTGTCTAATATGGAGACCTACAACCAGCTAAGGTGCAGAATGTTCAGCCATAAATGGAACGTATATGCCACACCCCCTTCCAAAGGTTCAGGAATCATTGTGGAAGGGGAGGCAGAAAGAGTGTAGAGCCAGAGGTGGTGAATGACTACAAAGGTAGGTTGTCTACACTGCAGAATGAGATGTCATCTACTAATAAAAGTTTGTCTATACAGTATGATAAAATACGAGAGGACTCAGCTGGAAGCAAAACATTTATACAACCTCTTCTGTAAGAATAAGCCTATCAACAGTCAACCATGGATGGTGGAGGATCTCAATGGTCCCTGCCCTCCCTCCTCTCACTGAACTAGTGACCATTTATGACTATCTGGAAATGGGGAGTCACTGCCATCTGTCAAGTAAATACTGGTAAGCATCCCAGGCTTTACTGGTTAGTCACATAGGGGTCTCTGGTTAAAAGACTCGCTGGGTTTCAAAACAAAACAGAGACACATAAATATGGAAAGTGACTTGAGGGAAGGATGTAGGGTTGATAGAGGTGGAAGAGAGGCAAGGGAGTAAGGGGGTTGAGTAGTCAGAATACAGTAGTATACATGTATGAATATATCAAAGAACAAATTTAATAATAAATAAATACAGTAACCAAGGACCAAGGAAGCTTAAGGAACTGTCAAAAAATTATTCAAATAATGGAACATGGGATCTGAGCTGTATAAGGATTGAGAGGTGAATTCTGTGAAGAGCAAATGAGTATTTGTTGAGAATGGCCAAGTGTTACTCATATTTGAAGTTTAAAAAGTTTTAAAGTCACATGAGGAAAAACACACACATACATATGAAAATATATGTATGAGTAAAGAACAGACAGAAAAAATTAATATCACAGACGAATTGGATAAGAAGAGGAATTTACATCAGGAAAAGAAGATTTATTACATCAGGTAAGACTTGCGTATTCCAAGGCCGATAGCTTGTCTGGATACCAGCCATCTAACAACACAGGTGATCAGGAATACTGTGCCCATCATGAAGACATTCAGCAGCCCAGCAAAAGTGAAAGTGTGTGTCACAGCTTGATGATCTAGTAATTAAATGATGGACTTCACATATCTAGAAAATGGCCAGACAGTGGTGGCGCATGCCTTTAATCCCAGCACTTGGGAGGCAGAGGCAGATGGATTTCTGAGTTCAAGGCCAGCCTGGTCTACAGAGTGAGTTCCAGGACAGCCAGGTTTACACAGAGAAACCCTATCTCAAAAAAAAAAAAACAAAAAAACAAAAAAAAAATCTAGAAAATGATATACTATATATCTAGACATATAAAATAACTGTAAAAGTAGCACTTCCCTCAAAGAACAAAATTTTCAGCAAGATTGACTTTCAAAATAAGCATGGAATATATTTTATATTTCATGTTTCTTTAATAGTGGTAACAATGATAATAGCAAGTATTTAGCTCTCTGTATGCACTGGTCACATTCTGAATCCATATCTATATAATGTGCTTGGAACAGTAACATCAGGGTGGGTTCTATGATTAACATGTCTTTAGGATGAAAGAACTCTGGTGAAGAGGTCTGTGACCTTGTCCTAACACATGTCGCAAACAAAAGTTGAAGAGCAAATGAAATAATGTTGGATGGAAACAGTTTGAATAGTTTGAATAGACATGAGACTTATCTGTTTTGGAAGTTTTTAAGTGTAAAACATCAAGAAATAGACATAAGTAGATATAAATGTAGTTATATAGATACATATAGATAAGACCAGGTTAGATTAGATAGGTATAAATATAGATACATGATGGATGGATAGACAGACAGACAGGGCAGAGAAAATAAAGTGATGGAAGAAGCAGATGAGAAATTTTGCATCTGGGAAGTAAGATGCATTATTTCAAGGGAGAATTATTTTGTACCCAGTAGGATTTGAACACAAGCAGTCTGACACCCACATACATCCACTTCTCCAGACCTTTAATTTTCCTTATTTAGAAATAATCAAAGTTTTATAGCTAGGAAACAAGTGACTGGGCAAAGACTGTTTCCCTACAGCAAGCAGACTTGTAGCAACTTTGGAGGGTCTAGCTCCTTTAGGGTGGTTATAATTTTGAGTAATGTCCCTGGCTCCACACTTGTTTTACGAAACTACCATCACCTGTAAATCACTCCTGAGAGTTTCCAGCCTAAATATCTTAAAGAGTGGCTCTTAACCAGTGAGTCATGACCCCTAGGGGAATGAATCACTCTTTCACAGAGGTCACCTAAGACCATCAGAAAAACACAGATATTTACATTATGATTCTTAACAATACCAAAATTACAGTTATGAGGTAGCAACAAAAATAATTTTATGGTTGGGGTCACCATTACATGAGGAACGGTATTAAAGGGTTGCAGCATTAGGAAAGTTGAGAAGTACTGCCTTAGAATGTCAAATGGCCTCTCAGCCCTTAACTTACCAACTTCTCTTTGTACTGGATCATCAAAAGATGCTAATGCAGTGGGTCTCAAACACCTAAGATTTGCATTTGTTATTGTTCAGAGTTAGGTAAATAAGGCTACCTAGTCTAGCAAATTTAAAAATGGTGGAGGCTAAACTTCTTCTTCCTTTATATTTACTTAATTTACATTTTAAATGTTTTCCCCTTTCCAGGTCTATTATACAGCCATCCATTCAGTCAGCGAGTATTTATTAAGCCCCTACTCTAGAGGGCAGTGTTTCTTGTGCTTGAGAAAAACAGAGTTCCCTATCACAGGAAGCTTACATCACACAAATGTTATGCAAGCAGTAGATTTAAAAGCAGGTAAATTTAAACATACAAACTATTTTTAAAAATAAATGATAGCATTTATAGTTTATGTAATATTACATAAAACAATATTGAACAGTATCACGTAAACATATTAAGCAATAAAGTCAGGTTAAACATGTAAATGTGTTTAAGCCTTCTAAACTTTTGCCTTCTGATACCTGAGAAGTTGACAGAAACAGAAATACATCCCAACATAGAGGTTATGTAATTGCTGCTACTTTCATTCTGGGACACTTTAAGAAAGCATTCGTATGTTCATTTCATTGCTTTAAATATATATTTGCACTACTGCTTTCTGGCCAAATCCACTGCATAAAATTTGCATATAGATATGTGTAAAGGTTACTATAAATATATATGTAAATACATACAGGTTTTGTGTACGATAAATATAATAGGCACATAAGTGCCTTTATATGCATACAGAAATTTGAGTTTTCTTGTCATTTCTACATCACTTAAATACATCATTTAAACACTGTTCTGTAATGAAATACTAACTACTGGCTGACAATTTTGTTTCCTCCCTTTTGGCATCTACACTGTTAGGGAAATACACCGAGTCCTGCATGCTGTTTATATTTCTGCTTTTTAGTATTCTTGCGATGCTCACACATCACTGATTTTTTTTCCATGTTTGAAGATGAGAGATTTGAGAAAGTTAGGGTCCTTCTCCACACTCATCTAGTTTATCCATAGTGGAGCTGAGAATCTTACTCCAGCAATCTAAATGGAGCTCCAGAATTCACACTCACCCCTTACATCCTCCATGCCATCCCTAGGAAAGGCTCTGGCCTGTGACAGTCCTGGGATTGCATAAAGAATACTGTGGAGAAATCACAAGGTCCAGGGATGGCTCTCTGCACCAGTCCTGGCTGTGTCTACTCCACTGTGTTACTCCAGCTTAGCTTTCTAATCTGTGAAAACAGGGCTATAACCTAGATGTGGGAGCATGGAGCACCGAATGAGAATATGAAGTGACACTCAGCTTAAGTCCACATCAGATTCTGAAGTGCTGCTGAATGATTGGAGGAGCCAGAGGAGTAAGAAAAACTACAGGTAAGGTGATTTAAAGAACGAAGCCAGGTGAGCTGCAGAGATAGTTCTGCGGTAAGAGCACGACCTATCTTAAAGAGTATCCCTGCTACATGGTGGCTCACAACCTTCAACAAATGGTTTCAGTGAATTAAACACTCTCTTCTGGCTTCTGTAAGCACTGCACACATATGGCACAATACCCAGTCTAGAAGGCTCATCTCTGCTTTCTTAAGGAGAAACATCCAGTTTTCACCCAAAATTTATGTTTTGTCTTGTGTATCTGTGAGACGAAATTCCTCAGAGCAACTTGAATAGGTTTTATTTATTTATTTATTTATTTATTTATTTCATCAGAGCTGACCCTCAACAGGGTCCTGATGGTGGACCCCACACACAATGATACTACAGAAAGCATGGCAGTTCCAGTCCATTTTTTCTTTATGTTTTTCGTATCCTGAGAACCAATTCAAGATAAGTTAAAAATATGGCCAACATGAAGAAATATTTAAAGTCACAAAGGTTAAAGGTAAGTCATACTGCTGGTCAGACTATGGATGGCTGTCTGACTCCTTTACATTAAAAGATGCAAACCCAAAATGATAAAAATTAAAAAGACATGAGTTACAAATTTCCAAATCGGTGGCAGGTGGAGACAAATTGATGTTCTTTTACTGACCTGTGTCATGACCACATGAATTTAGAAGCACTGATGTATACTTACTGTTTCTGTTGGTTTAGCTCCCTTCTTCTCAAATACCCCTTTTGGCCCATGTAACAAAATTAGCAAATCCATGTTAATTTCCAGATAGTCTTGGCTAGACTTTAGATGACAGGAAAAGAGACACCAATCTTGGCAGTACATGACAGGAAGGGTGCATCTTTTTCAGAACTGACTCTACTTGAGAGTCCTACTAAATCCATAACTCTCAAGTTGAAGATACATTTAACTTTGTTGCTCTCTCCAGAGCACAGAGTGTGCCTAATACCATTCATTCTCATAAATAAAACACAAAGGAACACCAATGTTCCTGGGAGAACACTAATGTTCTGTATTACTCAAGGGTACATCCAAACCAGGGCCTGTGAGATGTCTCAGCACGGAAAGACGCTTGCCACCAAGCCTAAGTTGGATCTTCCCTGGTGAAAGAAGAAAACTAACTAACAAGTTGTTCTCTAAGCTCAACACACACCTATGACACACACACCTATGACACACACACACACACACACACACACTGAGATAAAAACGATAAAACTAATAGCTCTTAATGATATACCAACCAATAAACAATTCAAACAGTAAGAGAACCTTGGCATTTTATTTTCTCTTATTTGAAAGGTCTTCAGAGTTTCAATGTAAAGAAGTTAGCTATGAACTTAAAAAACAAAGCTACTCAATTTCTAGTCCATTTTCTTAATTCTATAAAAAGCATGGAAAAGATCTCAGAACTTTAAAAGTCTCATTGACTCTTTTGAGTACTCAAGCTTTAGGAGTGTTAGAAATACTTAGAAAGAAATCTTTATAAAAGGATTATCCTTTAACATTTTTATATAGAATACATTGTATGTTATTATATTATAGAATACTATATAGTATATTAATTTTTAAAGCTCTATATAAATATAATATATACTTCATATATTATATATCATGTATTATATATTATATTATATTTTATATTATTATATATTGTTATACATAATAAATATATTATAATTAAATATATGTATAATATATATTTATAATTTATATGATTCATATAATTTTTATAATGTTATATTTGATTTATATAAATAATTTATAATAAATATGAATATATATAAACATATTTAAATATATTTTATGTATACTATATAATATATAATGTAATATAAATAATATATAAATAAATATATTATAAAAAGATTGTCCTTTATAAAAGGATTATCATCCACTAAATATTTGCAATTTAAGTCAGAATTTTAGATCTTCCAGGAATAAATGTAAGCTCACAGCATGCTGTGGTTGAAAAAGCATCTACTGCTCAGGGTCTTTAAGCACTCAGGAAGCCCTCAGGAAGTCCTCAGTGCTCAGCAGGTGGCCAGCGCTCACCAGAGACTGATTTTCTTCTCAGTCTCCCCATTTGCCTTCCAGGATCAGAGTACTCTTTACCTTTTCACAGCTATCTATGTATGCTTCTTTATGTTTGTCTTCACAAACGTTGAACTACTGCCGCCCCACATCAAATACAAAACCAACATGGTGCAGAGAGCCTGCAAAGTAAAATGTCCCCAAGGAGTGGGTCAAAGCAGTCATTTTGGTCATTTCCTAAACAGTCTCTTCATTAATTTCGTTAGCCATTTATATTTGGAGGAGGGTAGAGGAAGAGTGAACTAGTAACTCAGATACTTGCCTTTTTCCAACTTGAAAGCTTCTGAAGTGTGTGGTAAACGATCAGCTCTCTGCAACCATTCTATCTTGGGAGAAGCATCCCTGAAGAGGCAGTGTTAGAGTCATGTCCGGGAAGCCATTACTAGAAACTCCAGAAGAAGATTGAGGTGTTGGACCAGGGCGTGGCCCGCAGGCCCCAGTGAGTCTGCGCACTGGTTCTCATCCCTCTGCCCTGAGGGAGGGCTGTTGCCAATGACAACCCGGGCCGCTTGAGGAGCTTGACGACCACCTTGGAGCTAGACTAGGCCCTGCTGCCTCTGATGGCTATGCAGCCAGGTCTAGCGCTGAGAGCACTATCCACCGTGATCCTTCTCTTCAGCCTGTGTCTGGACCTGATAGGGTGAAACTGGATCCTTGGGACTTGAGACAAGTGAAATGTGAGGTAGCAGTGTGCCCCTTTACTTGTGCTAAGTATCAAAATGGACACGGTCTGGAGAAAGGGGGTGAGGAGAGAGAAAGAGAGAGGGTGGGCACATCTCCTTTCTCCAGCTTTAATACCCTCTCGTTTGGCCTTTTAAAAATCACTTTATTTTTATTTACTTTTTGAGATGTGGGGTCTCACTATGTTGCCAAGATAGCTCTTGAATTCCTGGGCTGAGCAATCCTTCTGCCCTGACTTCACAAGCAGCTGCCAGCATTCTCACCGGCTCCTTCCAGATTTTATCTAGCACTGACTGTGGTCTATGGTGTATCATGAAGTGACATGGACAGTAAAATATTTAACATGACTATACCATCAAGGTTCCCCACCAGTCGCCTTAAGTAAAGTATTCACTTAAAATATAGTCAGAAAAGGTGGAAGAGGGAGGGGATAGCTGAATGCCTATGGCCAGGGAATTAAGCAGGACTGGTCAGGGACACATGGAAATGAACTTTTTAGTTTCTGGGGACTCTAAATGATTTGAAGTTGGCCTTGAAAATCAAAAGTTGGAACACATTGTGGCAGGAATTATGGACAAAACTGTAAGACAAACATCTGGGAATCTAGCTACCTTGTACCTCAAGCAGGCTTTGGGGAAAAGGTTCTGTCAGAGTTATTAAGCTATGAAATCGGAATGACCAAGTGAAGGGGGAAGGTCAGCAGGAAGCAGTTCATGAAGAACTTTGTGTGTCCTCTGAAGATGTCATTCTCTTCCTTTTAATTAAGAAAACATCGTTTTTGAGGTTGGTGAGATGGTTCAGTGGTCATGAGTCTCTCTGCTCTTGCAGAGAACCAGTGTTTAATTCCTAGCACCCATATCAGGCAGCTCAGAACCACCTTTAACTCCAGGGGATCTGACGCCCTCCTTCATGGGCATCCAAACACACATACAGACACACAATTATTTTAAAGTAAAAATTTTTAAGCATTTTAAATCATTTTTCTGGGACACATACACACACACACACACACACACACACACACACACACACACACACCAAGGCCCAGGGAACATTATAAAAGAGAGGGTAGGCTGGTTTAAAGTCAGAAGTTGTAGAAAGGGCTGTGCAGCACTCTGAATGTAACATGGGTGATGCACTCATGAACTCACTACAGATGTGGTCTCCTACCCAAGATTAGAGTCATCAACTTTTTCATCAGAGGGGAGAAGGGCTCTGGAAGCTTCACCCTGCCCTGAGGAATTATTGACAGTTAATAGTGGCTGAGGGAAGACGTATCACTTTCTTCAATGGTATAACCCAGGATCCAGGAAATAACCTTCCACCCATGTTCATGAGGGCAACCCTACTTAACTCAGTAGATCAGACACATAAAACAGACAGGAGAGTAATGAAGGGACTTGTTGGGAAGGAAAAGGGTTTTAGCAAAAGAAGGTGAGCAGATAAACAGAATAACAGGAGAAGATAAGAATTAAAATTCATTATACATATAAACGAAACTGCCTAAAATTAAAAATTAATTACTTTTTAAAATCATTTCAATTACTTTAGCTTTATATGAAGACAGTGATGGGTTTTTATCTCTGCTAAAGGTGCTCAGGATAAATAGTAAACATGGTCTCTCTCTGAGTGTTCCAGAATATCTATGCAAGTTTTAGCATGTGACAGTTGGGCTAGGTATAACAACTAAGTGACTTGTCTTTCATCTACTTCTACATTAACAATGGGATCACCAGAAAATAAAAACAGATAATGATTATTTATTTATTTATTTATTTATACAGAATTGGGATCCTTAATTAGATTGCAGGGTAGTCAAATATAGTTGGGTTTTGTTTTGGTTTTTGGTTTTTGGTTTTTGGTTTTTGGTTTTTGGTTTTTTTTTTAAGGAAAGAATTCTAACCAGTTATTTTACTAGTATACTTTTTCCTTCCAGCAATTAAACTAAGCATCTTAAGCAATTAAGCAATGCAAACATGCTTTTTTCTGATTAGCATTTTTATGAGTTCTTTATTTGGATGACTTTACCGTGGCCCTCATAGAGATTACAGAGTCATTAAATATTTTACTCCCCAAATTTCCACATGGTGCTTCTACTGGTATGCTACAAATGTGAATAAATCTATCCATAGATACAAAATGAGGTATGTTTCTGTTTTCTGAAACTGGGGATTAAAAGCATTCCTGATATAGCATTTCATTATTTCTCTATACAAGTTCTGTGATTCTGTGGCTATCTAGTCATGGTAGAGAAATTAAACTTAGCTGCCTTTACATCTCAAATCTTGATTGCTTCTTAGAGACAGTGTCTGAAAGCATAACATTTACTTCAGGAACATACTTTCTCCCCTGTTGCATTAATACACTTTGAGAAAATAAATTTTAGAAACTAAAGATTTATTACAATAACCAAGCCATTAGATTTGAAGTTGCAATATCATTTTGTCAAAACTTTCTTCTTTCAAAAGGGAACAAGGAAAAATCTTTACATGATTAGTCATGTGTCATGATCTTTGTTATTGACTTTTACTTTTGCATGTGTGTATGTATGTATATATACATACACATCACCATTAATTATAGAAGAAGAGGTCATGGATTCAGGAGGGGATAAGGACACAAGAGGAGTGTTAGGGAAAGAGATAGAAATTATAAAATATACTATTCCCATACATGAAATTCTCAAATAAATTTCAAAAAGAAAAGTATGATTAGCATTAAGTTGATTGTGAATATCAATAAATCATTGAAGCTTTACTGAAATTCTCTAATACTTGTCTCTAGTTGACCTTTATTCCTTATCATCTAAAAACACTCTTAAGTAGTAAAAGATGACATGTGCAATATATCAGTGGTTCCTAGTCATTGAAAGAGACTTTTTTAATTCTGGAGATTTAGGTACACAGCACGTAGGGCTGTGATAAGTAAATTCATAAGAAGAAAAAATGCTGTGGCCTCTGAGTTTGTGAAGGTTGTTATCAAACACTAAGAATCAGATCATGAGTTTTCTCTGAGAAAGAGCATGCATATATGTTTTGTGTTCTTTTGTAGAAGTTTGATAATAAAGGTATCACCGAAGATTAGAAACAAAATCAACCAGAGGAAATTCGGAAAGTATGGGATGTAGAAATTCAAAAATATCGTCAGCAAATACTATTGTTTTAGGGGTGAGTGTTGTGCTTTCTCGTTACTGAGACAAAGTTCCTTCAAAGTAACTGAATAGAAGGGGGTTTGTTTTGGCAGATCGTTCTTGAAGGGATTCAGTCTGTCATGGTGGGGAAACACAGGTAATGGGAAGAGGAGGCTTTAGACTTGCTGGTTACACTGCATCTGCATTCAGGAATCAGAGAGTAAACAGGAAGTGGGGGCTAGGCTACAAAGCCTCCATGCCTACCTCCAATAGCTAACTTGCTCCAGTGAGTCTCCACCTCTTAAAGATTCGACAACCTTCTCAAACAGCAGCACCAACCAGGGCAAACATGGGATCAATCCTATGGAAGGCATTCCACCCTCAAATCATAGCAGTAAAATTCCGCTCTGATTGACTAAAGTCAATGTTTTAAATGATGTCAGTGTCTTAAAGAGTGAGCTTGTATCTAGAAAAGGATGTATCTGAATAACTAAGAGGCAAAAGTTTAAAAAAAAAAAAATGCTGATTGCATTGTGTAGCTTTTGCCTGGTCTCCCAGCCCTTCACAAAGAAACATGCAATGAGATACAAGCTTATCAACTGAATTACCACTCCCAAGGAATCTGAATCCAGCAATCTGAATGAATTACCTAATTTAAAAGCATCCATATATTTGTTAGTTTAAAAGAGGTCTATCATCGATCTCTCTTAATCACTGTACTAATGAGTAGGATGCATACACCATTCTGTTCAGTTATAAACCTGTGAGATTAGAGCTTACCTAGTGCTATTAACAAACACCAAGAAGTTAGGAAAGTCACAGGATTTCACAGTGAGCAAGGAGAAAACTGTTTCACGGATTCCAACTTTTCCTTTGAATTTTCAGACCATGCAGACCAGTTGTCCAAGCTGCTTCACAGGAGTTCTTAGCTCTGTGGTGGCAGACTACCCTGGGAACAGAATGAAATATCTTAAATCTGCTCTCCCAGATTCACATGCATACGTCCATCCTTTGCAGTCTGGTTGGTTGATTGGCTGACTGTTTGGTTGGAGAGACTTCCTAAAATCCAGTGACAAGCTCTGAATTAAGAATGTTTTTCCAATAAGAAAACTTGAGCTTGTCCCTCATACAGCAGAAGACTTCTTCAAAAGCCTTGGCTTGTCCTCCTGGACAGATCCTGTTTGGTATCACCAATGAGAACTCCATAGTTAATGCATGACCAGTTTACGTGCATCTTTTATAAAGATGTTAAATGCTTCTTATATTTGTTGAAACTGTGTTTTTCATTACATCATTTCAATACTAACAGCTCTCTTTTCTCACAGGTTGTCCAGATTATGATTGGTATCTATCATGTACTCATGTGGTATTTCCTATTGCTGTTGTATATGGGACAAATTAAAGGAGTATTTGGAACTTATGAACCTTTAACTTACAAGATGGGAACTTCTTTATGGGGACTTGCTGTGAGTAGAATACATTTGTGTTGGTTTTATTAACTCAGAAAATAATATTGATTCATGTAGTAGATGGTAGGGCTAGTTTCTTAACAAGGTTTTCAGAAGAATCATTTAACTAAATGCCATTTTCCTCTTTTAACAAATATGTATTAAGAATCTTTCATCTATAAGTATTATCTAAGAAATGTAGATGAGAGAATAAATGACAGCCACAATGTAGACTATATCCCTAGCTGTGTCAAAAACAAAGACTCTTAGCCATCATATCCATTAGAACAACGGTTAGTTTTCAGGTTTGCCATTACCTATACTCGGGTGTAGTTTCTAGGCAGCCACTGGGCAGAAGGAAATTTGGAGTATGAGGATCCCTAGAAGTCAAGGGAAGAATATATTACAAGATATAAAGAAAGATCAGCTCTTTTGTCTTCTGTTTATTTGCCAGTAAGAAAAAAGTTGAAAACTGACTCCTGGCAACCAGCATAAACATGACAAGTAATTTCAGTAAAATGATGATATGAGACTTAATTGGACTTGATTAGGAACAAGGAATGAGAGCTGATGAAATTTTTATATTTATTTTTTCATTTGCTTTTTGATAACCCCACACATATGTACAATGTATTTTTGTCATCTCTACCTGACTCCCTCCCTCCAACCCCTTTTGGAACTTCTAACACATCTCCCTTCCAACTTCATGTCCTTTTTCTTCTATCGTGTCTTTTGCTGAGGTGTGTGTCAGGGCAGGGGAACCAGAATTCAAAACAAGAAATGACATGAGGTAATAACAAGGGAAATGTTGCAATCATTTATTTATGTTGCCAGGAAATGATGAATTTTAATGAACAAATAGCTACAGTCATGTTCTCCAGTGATAGTTCTCAATTAGTATTAATTTTGCTCCCTTAGAAAATATGTCATAGTATCTAGAGATGTTCTTCATTTTTATAACCAGTGAGCAAAAGCCAAGGATGCTACAAAGCACCTTAGGATGCATAGAACATCATTGCCAAGAATTGTAACCATTAATGTAAACAGTGCTGAGACAAGGTAACAAGAGGAAAACAGCTAACAAAAAGATTCCCATTGGACTTCGGAAGCTTGTGGAAGATTTCTTACAAACGCTTCAAGTGTCTCAATGTATCAGGAAGAAAGATATGAGCTGAAAGTGAGGGTACCCATGGGGACCAGCTCGGGGAGGACAGAGTGTGAAGTGGCCATCCAGGAAAATGGAGAGGGAATGTGCCTTATGGAAAAGTAATTTCATCCTTACACAGCATTAAGGACTCAAGGTTAAGGAACATGACTTCGTAGTGAGAAAAGTCTTTACTTACTCCCTGTCCACCTGCTTGGATACAGGCATGAAGCAGGAATGAAACTACATTTCATCAGGATTGTGGTTAAAAGATTCTATTTCTTTTTCTTTTATTTATTTATTTATTTATTTATTTAACACTCCAGATTTTATTCCCCTCCTAGTCCACCCTCTGACTGTTCCACCTCCCATACCGCCTCCCTCCCCCTCCCCCCCCCTCTCCACGAGGATGTCCCCATTCCCACCCCCCTCCACCCCACCAGACCTCTAAACTCCTGGGGCCTCCAGTCTCTTGAGGGTTAGGTGCATCTTCTCTGATTGAACCCAGACCCAACAGTCCTCTGCTGTATAGGTGTTGAGGACTTCATATCTGCAAGTGTATTCTGCCTGGTTGGTGGTCCAGTGTCTGAGAGATCTCGGGGGTCCAGGTTAATTGAGACTGCTGGCCTTCCTACAGGATTGCCCTCCTCCTCAGCTTCTTCCAGCTTTTCCCTAATTCAACCACAGGAGTCAGCAGCTTCTGTCCTTTGGTTGGGTGCAAATATCTACATCTGACTCTTTCAGCTGCTTGTTGGATCTTTTGGGGAGGCAGTCATGATAGGTCCCTTTCTGTGAGTGTTTCATAGCCTCAGTAATAGTGTCAGGCTTTGGGACCTCCCCTTGAGCTGGATCCCACTTTGGGCCTGTCGCTGGACCTTCTTTTCCTCAGACTCCTTTCCATTTCCATCCCTGCAGTTAAAAGATTCTATTTTATACAAGTTTGCACTCCTACCAGCAATGGAGGAGTGTTCCCCTTGATCCACATCCTCACCAGCATGTGCTGTCCCTTGACCTTAGCCATTCAGATGGAATCTCAGTGTCATTTTGACTTGCATTTCCCTGATGATTAAGGATGTTGAACATTTTCAGTGCTTCTCAGCTACTCAAGACTCCACTGTTGAGAATTCTGTTTAGCTCTGTACCACATTTTTAAATTGGGTTTTTTTGGTTTATTGGTATCTAACTTCTTGAGTTCTTTATATATTCTGGATATCAGCCCTCTGTCGGATATAGGGTTAGTGAAGATTTTTCCCAATCTACAGGCTGCTGTTTTGTCCTATTGACAGTCTCCTTTGCCTTACAGAAGCTTTTCAGTTTCATGAGCTCCCATTTACTGTCATTCTTAAAGTGTGAGTCATTGGTGTTCTGTTCAGAGAGTTGTTTCCTGTTTCAATGCATTCAAGGCTATTTCTCACTATGTCTTCTATTAGATTTAGTGTATTTAGTTTTATGTTGAGGTCTTTGATCCACTTGGACTTGAGTTTTATGCAGAGTGATAACTATGGATCGATCTGCATTCTTCTACATGCAGACATCCAGATATACCAGCACTATTTGTTGAAAATGTTTCTTTTATCCTCTGTATGGTTTTGGCTTCTTTATCAAAGATCAAGGGTCCATAGGTATGTGGATTTATTTTAGGGTCTTTGATTCTATTCCATTGATCGATTTGTCTGTCTCTGTATATACTCAGGCTAAGAAGGATGCATATACATAAATTACTAAAGATTAAATAATTTAGGAGAGACCTCAGAAGGCCAAAAATTAAAATCATCTAGAAAAGGATGAATGACTAAGTAGCCAATCAGTGACCTCTAGCACAGGGATGGCAGATGGCAGAATCAGAAACACTTGTTTCAAATCTAGGGAAAAAACATTGGTGGAAACAGACAAATGGATGAAAAGTACTGTCCTTGAACAAAGATAGATGGCCTTGCTGGCTGTCCCAGAGGGGATTGAGAGGTCACTGGAAGAAATAGCAACCTCTAAGACAACTGCCTTTATCTGTATGCTAACTCAGGGTGTCCCAGGACAAAATCTAGGAAAGCCATGTTGATACAGTCCACTGCCTCATCAATAAGAAATGGTGCATTTGGCTCATAAATTAAAAGCACATGGAAAATGAAGAAAATAAAAAGATAAGAGAAAACATCAGAATTTTCAGACAAAACTTAGAAATGATTTGTGCCCCATTGTGTTTTAGTTCATGCTATAAAAATAACTTCTGGGGAAAACTAGACAGGCAGCTCAGTCAGCAGAGTGTTTGCAGAGTGTTTACTGCACAAGCATGAAAACATGGGTTCTACCGACAGTCCCCTTTAAAAAAACAAGAATGATGTACACTTGTGATCTCAGCTCTAGGGAAGCAGAGACAGGAGAATACTGGCACTCACTGATCACTCTAATCAACAATCCTAGATCTCACCAAGAGACCTTGTTCCGAAAGAAAAAGAAGGACAGATGGAAAGAAGGACAGAAGGAAGGAAGGAAGGAAGGAAGGAAGGAAGGAAGGAAGGAAGGGACTGCTCCTGAGGAATGACACCCAAGTTAACCTGTTACACACACACACACACACACACTCATTCACACTCACACACAGACACATTCACCACACACAGTACAACTAACATTTTCAGTAAAGTATCTAAATTTTTAAAATGTAATCCAATGCAGAAATTATCATTTAGATGATAAGCTTTGAAAGATAATTTCTAAAGCAAATATTTGCTAATAAGTTGGAAAGCACTCCATTAAAAAAATCCTACAAGATACACACTCCATTTGTATATTAACTTTTCAAAGAATAAATAAAATACTTTAAAATAATAATGTAAATTTTAATATTTTTATAAATATTTTCAATATATTTCCTGTGTATTTGATTTTTGCCTACACACCTGCAAATCATAAACATGCAATGCCTGAAGAAGCCAGAAGGCTTTGGATTGCCTGGAACTGGAGTCACAGATGGTTGTGAACTTCCACGTGGTTGCTGGGAATCAGTCCAAGGTCTTCTGGGAGAGCAGCCAGCACTCCTAACCACTGAATCATCTCTCTAGCCTCCAGTTCAATATTTCAAAGTTCTAACTTTGGATCTAAAATGATAGAGAGATGCTTTCACACTGCAGTCCTGAGACAATTCTTATCCTCAGCGTACACATCCTTAGCAGTCCCATCTCTTCTGTCAAGATCAAGAGCAAACTGTACAGGACCAATTTCCTGGTAGGACTGTGTGAGCTTCAAAGTTTGGTCTTCCTGGATAAAGTGTGGAGCATGAGAGGAATCTCTGCAGAAGAGGCAGTAGGAAGAACATAAGAGCTGGAAGTGATTGGTGACTCCAAGAGACACAACAGAGATACTGCACATATGAACCCACAGAGACTGTGGCAGCATGCACAAGATCTGCACAAACTCAAGCCAGACTTATCATTCTTGATCCTAGCATTGAGAAGGGGAAGTAGACACTACATCCCGCCCCTGCCAAGAAGCTATTTGTGATTGATGCCTGTTGAGAAAGAAAAAAAAATCAATTTTCTTCAATAGAGTATATCAGTTACTGAGTATATCAATTACACTCCTGGGCAGGAATAGCTGGACAACACAAAACAGATTCCACATTTTTTTTTTTTTGTGCTTTTATTGTGGTGCTTTGGGCTTGTTGTTTTGTTTGCCTTTTTGTTTTAGGGTGGTGTTTTTGTTTGCTTACTTGCTTGTTTGAGGAAGAAATAACATCAAATTAGATGGAGAACTTGTGGAAGGGGAAGAATATGATCAATATGTGAAAAATTAATGTTAATTTTTAAAAGTATGAAACATGTCTGCTACTTTTCACAAAAGTAACCTTTGCCAAAATCACTAAAACAGAAAATATGAAGAGTCAAGTCCATGGGTTAGGGTACTTCCTGCTCTTGCTGAGGACCAAGGTTTGCAACTTCTTACAATTTCAGTTCCAGGGAATCTGATACCCACTTCTGACCTCTGGACGGACTAATGACTTCAGGAACTGAATGGCATACACATAGATGCACATAAACAAAATTAAATAAAGCTTTAAGAGACAAAGAATAATTCTTGGAAAATAGAAATCCTGAAAGGAAATAATGGGATGTCCTTTTAAATAATTTTTATAAGAGGCAAGTGGCTGGGAAGATGACTCATTGAATAAGAGTACTTGCTCTGCATGCAATCATGAGGATCTGAGTTCAAGTCCCCAGCACCCACATAAAAAGCCAGGCATGGCTATACATACCAGTAACAACAGCAGTGTGGAGTAGAGACAGGCAAATTCCAAGTGCTCAGTGGTCAGCCAGCCCAGCTACACCATCAACCTTCCAGTTCCCTGAGAAACCCTGTCTCAAGGCAACAAGATGAGGAGCAAGAAAGATAAACCACTCTGCCTTACACCATGTATGATTAAAGACATAAGCCTGCACACCCATGTGCATAAACCACACATATACACCAGACATGCATTCATGCATGAATGGATAAATAATAAAGCAAAAATATGGGCACCTGGGGTTTTCATGGTGACTATAGCCTCTCAGTGAAGAGGCTATTTTGTACAAACATTGTGTCCAATGGGCTTACAGGACACCTTTTCCACATCTGGATGTGTGCAGAGTCATTACAGTCCCTGGTTTCTTACTAGGAGTAAAAGTTGGAATAGTACCTAAATGAGTTATATAAGAAGAATCATATAATCAAACTTGACTGTGGGCTCAAGAGGGCTTAAGAACCCATTGTCATATGCTACAGCCTAAATCCTGCCCTCTGTCCCCTGCTTACACCTGGTGTGACCCTCCTGTTACTTTCAATAACTGTCACCTTTTGAAAACATCATTACCTCATCATGGAAGCTCATCCCAACCCTTTCTACTAAAACTTCTTTCTTTGTTACTATTAGAATTCTGAAAACCATTGACCTGGAAGATAGCGTTGCTTCAAAGTATGCTTCAACTGCTGAACACTTTCAATGAGTATTTACCAATATATGTTTTGTGTCTAGTTTGTCATTTCAGGAGCCTTCACAGTAAAAGCAGCAAAATATCGAAGTAGACATATGGTAAGTTGAAATGTTTGGAATGTCTTTAGTATACACTTTCACAACACAGAACAAAAAGTCTGGATGAAAAGATAGTGTTGCGGCCAGAGAGATGGCCCAGCAACTGAGAGCACTTGCTGTTCTTACAAAAGACCTGAGTTCAGTTCCTAGCACCCACGTTGGCTCACAACTTCCAGTAACTCCAACTCCAAAAGATGTCTCCCTCTGAAGGCCTCTGAAGGTAACTGCACTCACATGTACATACACACACACACACACACACACACACACACACACACACAAGTCTTTAGAATAAAGAAAAAATAATCTCTAAACAATAAAGGAATCTACCATCTCTAAAAAAATTAATGAGGGAAATAAAAACCTGAGATCAGATTACTTAATGTAGACTGGATACACTAGTTAATAATTATGATGACCTTCTGCATAAACATCTAAATTTAAATAATAATTTTGTTTGAATTTCTACCCTTAAATATTGCCTGAATGGTGTTAATAAATTTATTTATAGGATCTAAAGCCTTTCTTCTATGTGAACATTACTGTGCTTTAATAGTTCACATTCTGGTCTATCCACTTTGGGAATACCGTTGTACTTTGTATCAAAGTAGGAAATTTTTCAAGAAAAAAAATCTGTCCATGGTGTAAGTAGGAAATGTTTAGAAATAAAGATAATTAGAATTTTAGACCTGAAAGACACCTTAGAAGTCTGTTGATCTTATGTTAAATTTTTATACATTAAGGGAATGGAGAGAGAGAGAGAGAGAGAGAGAGAGAGAGAGAGAGAGAGAGAGAGAGAGAGATGGCTCAGGAATTAGGAGCAATGGCTGCTCCTACAGAGGACTTGGGTTTATCCCCAGCACCAACATGGTGGCTCATAGCTATCTGTAATTCGGCTTCGAGCAAATCTGATGCCCTCTTCTGTTCTCCATGAGCACTGACAAGCATCCAGGCAAACACATCCATAAACATAAATAAATAAAATCTCAAATCTAAAAAAAAAAGAAAGAAAAAGAAAAAAAGTTCTGATGTCTGTCATGTTGACAGATGGTCCCAGCTGATAAAAACCAAGGATTCAAACATACTAACTTCTGTTTAACTTTATTTCTACAAGCAGTCTTATAGCTGACTCACACAATTATAAAATACAAAGGTTTTGAGAACTGATGGAACTCAAAATTTGGCAGCATCTGATAATAGATTCATGCTACCTATAAGATTTCACGTAAACCAGGAAAAGTGGCAAGCATAAGCACATTTTTGAAAGCTTCACAAACTACAAACAAGTTTGAACTAGATTTTTAAAGTAAAACAAAAACAAACAGATAGATTAAAAATAAAATGTATCCAAAGTACTCCTTCTGAATTGTACATCTACTCCATGTCTCCCTTCAGCTTCTCTGTACTATGTCCATGAACATATTCTGCATAATTATTACGATTGTCGCAGCCAGCCTAACAATAGTGGAATTGGCTCATTTCCGTTCTGTGTCATATAGGAATTATGGACAAGCAGTAAGTAACTGACCCTATAGAAACATCTTTCTTTTTATGTTTGTAATGATACTTTATCCTTTGAAAGTTTCATACAATATAGTTTGATCATATTTACCACCCACTTTCCCCCAACTCCATTCAGATCCACCCCCATCTCCTTATTCCACTTTCATTTTTGGGTTCTGTTTATTTCAATAACCTGTGGAGACTATCCCCTGGAGTGTGATCGACCTCCCTAGGGCTACGCCCTTAAAGAAAACTGATTCTCCTTACCCTGAAGCTGTCAACTGTCAATAGACCCTCAGTTAGGGATGGAGACTCCTGAGCTGCCTCTCCCCAGCCTCTTCCATACTAAAATATTGATTAGTTTGATCTTGTGTGCATCTTGTTCTGGAAAATACAGGTGCTGTGAGTTTGTGAGTCCAGCACCCCCAGCCTGTCCAGAAGACGCAAAGATGCTGGTCCTCTGTGATCTCTGCCTCTTAATCAGCTGTTTGTCTCCTCTTCCAATGTGGTCTCTGAGCCACACACCCGTGTGTGTGTGTGTGTGTGTGTGTGTGTGTGTGTGTGTGTGTTTGTGTGCGCACACATGTACAAGTGTGTGTGATATGTATATATGTGAAGACCAGAGAATAACTTCAGGTGTCATTTCTCAGGCACTGTCCATCTTTGATTTTTGATATAGGGCCATTAGCCTCGAACTCCCCAAATAGACAAGGCTATCTGGCTAGTGAGCCACAGGCACTAGCCTGTCTCTGCCTCCTCAACACAGAGTGTGCACTCTCACTACCCCCTATAGACACCCCACCTCTCTCTCTCTCTCTCCTCTCCCCTCTCCCCTCTATCCTCTCTGTCTTACCTGCAAGGCAAGCATTTTACTGACTGAGCCTCTCGGTCTCTCCACTGGTGGCATCTTAATACAAAAAGAGTACATTCCTGGACCACTAAACTATTCACCAAACCAGGAAGAGAGCTCCACTGTTGCCACATGTCTATAAAACATGAATGCCTAAGTCATTTCTGGTGATCTGCATTTTCATGTTATGTGGATTTTGCTTTAGCACCTCACTGCTAAATATCCATCAGCCTTTTTTTTTGTACTCCAGACATAACTATATAGAAATGTAGTGTATAATACTACAGTAAATGTGAATAGCCATGTCTATAACTCAAGAAACTTACTTGAGTTGTATTGGTTTAGAATTAGGAATCATCAGAAAATGGAAAGATCTCCCATGCTTATAGATCAGTAGGATTAACATAGGAAAAGTGGCCATCCTACACAAAGCAATCTATAGATTCAGTTCCATCCCCATCGAAATTCCAATACAATTCTTTGCAGACCTTGAAAGGACAATTCTCAACTTCATATAGGAAGATAACACACCTGGGATGGCTAAAACAATCCTGAAAAATAGACATACAGCAGAGGTATCACCATCTCTGATCTCAAGCTCTACTGCAAAGCTACAAGCTACAAGCTCTACTGCAAAGTAATAAAAACCACAATGTACTCACATAAATACACAAGTTGATCAAGGGAATCAAACTAAAGAAGACCCAGGCATAACTCTAAACACCCATGGGCACCTGATTTTTGATAAAGAAATGAGAAGTACAGGTTGGAAACAAGAAAGCACTTGAAACAAATGGTGCTGTCTAACAGGGTGTCTGCATGTAGAAGAATACAAATAGATGCATATTTATAACCACGTACAAAACTCAAGTCCAAGTAAATTAAAGACCTCAGCATAAAACCAGATACACAGAATCTGATAGAAAAGAAAGTGACAAATAGCTTTGAATGCATTGACACAAGAGACAATTGTCTGAACAGAACACTGATTGCTCAATCACTAAGATGAACAGTGGGACCTTATGAAACTGCAAATCTTTTATACAGCAAAAGACAGCATTAATATGACAATGATGCAGCCTGCTGAATGGCAAAAGATTTTTACCAACTCCACATCTGATGTCTAGTATCCAAAATAAAGAACTCAAAAATCTAAACATCAACAAACCAAATAATCCATTTAAAAACTACAGTACAGATCTAAACAGAGAATTCTCGGCAGAGGAAATGCAAATGGCTGAGAAACAATGAACAATTCAGCATTCTTAGCCACCAAGAAAATAAAAATCAAATCAACTCTAAGATTTCCCTGTACACTATCAAAAATAGATAAGATCAATAACATAAGAGACAGTTCATGCTGGTGAGGATGTGGAGCAGGGGGAATTCTCCTTCATTGCTGGTGGGAGCACAAACTTGTAGAGCCACTATGGAAATCAATATGGCAGTTTCTCAGAAAATTGGGTATTGATCTACCTCAAGACCCAGCTATAACACTCTTAGGCATATACCCAAAGACATTCCACCCTACCACGAGGACTCTTCCTCAAGTATTGTGGTTTTATTCACAATAACCAGAAACTGGAAAACAACTTAGATGCTCCTCAACTGAAGGATAAATAAAGAAAATGTAGTGCATTTACAAAATGGAATATTACTCAGCTATTAAAAATATCATGAAATTTCCAAGCAAATGGATGCATCTAGAAAAAACATCCTGAATGAGGTAACCCAGATCCAGAAAAACAAATATGGTATGTTTTCACTTATAAGCAAAAATTAGGAGTTAAGTAAATGGTAATCAAGATATAATCCAGAGAGGTTAGGTAAAGAGGAGAGATCTAGTGAGGGGTTGGAAGGTGCATAGATCTCCCTGGGAAGGGGAAATGAAATAGGTTTTGTGGGTGTACTTCCTGCTTATGTACCTCCCACTTCCGTGTGATCAAGTACATCCTGTGCTGTTGGGGCAATGAACCTTGTTTACAGAAGTGAAAACACACAGCTTGTTATTTTACATGAGCAAAAGCATTCTAGAATTTCAGGAAGTTATTTGTCGTTGGGCCACTGGGAATTGTAGGCTACAGGTATGTTTGTGTACTGGAGCATAGACACATGGTTATTATATGTGCCTATTTAATTCCTCAGTTTTTCATTTAGGAATCAATTCGAATGCATTGCAGATATGCAAATTCAATTATTTTTGAGCTGCAGAATGATAACGATGCCTTGGAGATGTATTAACATACCCACATGGTGCAGACTTCTCCTCGCCTGGATGCCTTGCCAACTGTTGAACTAATTTGCTCTCATCCCTGGATATCCATCATGGTCCACCTACGATAGCAACAGAGTGACTTTACCTGTTCAGAATAAATTGTGAAGTCACAAGACAGAGTTGGAGCTCAGGAGAATACCATAGAGAGAAGGCAAGAGCTAAGAGCTAAAACAAATGCTCAGCCAGACAATCACTGGGTTTCCTACAACAGCACACCTTAGCAAATGAGAGCTGCTGAAATCTAATTACGTTTCATTTCTGGGCCATGGGGTAACTGTATGATGACACAGAAACAGCTCTTAAGAGCATGGTGCTCGCTGTGTGAACCCTCTGAATTTCCATTCTTTTCTATTGTTCTTTTTAGATCTTTCTGAAGCACGGGTTGGTCCCATTGTTATGGCTCTAAAAGAAGAGAAATCCAGTACTTTTTCACTTAATTTTAAACTATTCCCAGAGAAAAACACATTTTGTTGCACTTCATCATTCTTTCACTTATTCAGAATCTTCCAAACTGAATGAGGTTAATATTTTTAAGTACAGCTGGTAGCAAAATGGATGACAGATAATATAAAGATACACATACCATGCATACATTCATATGCAGGATAAATATACAGAGAGAGAGAGACATAAATTTATATATATTAAGACAAAGATATAGATGAGAGAAAGGTATGAAAATAGATGCTAGATTAGATAGATAATAGTAGATTAGAATATGATTGCTAGATGATAGAACATAGATACATAAAGCATATATTAATACATAGATGATAGATACATGTATAGATACATAGGGAAATGATAAAAAGATGGATATATAAAAATCAGACAGGTAGATAAAAGATATATAGATAATACTTAGACTTAATGTTTACATATACTACAAGTGCTGTACCCACTGAACCATCTCCCCAGCACAAGATAACTTTTAGATTGGCCTCTACCATTTTTTTGAACCTATCTTTTACTCATGGAGAAGACAGTGCACATGTCAACCTACGTACCCATTGAAACACAGTTTTTATATGCCCTTGACATCTCTCATGTGCACTCCTTAGCAATGATGATACCTAAAGGCCTATATGAAACCCTGGTGGAAACCCCATGGTGGCAATGGAGGCAGGAGTTGGGAGGTTTCCAGCTACTTGGAAAGAAATAGAAAAGAAAACGAGTGATGAAAATAGAAAATGCAAAACAGTAGTCCAGTACTAGACTGGAGAGACTGGTGTAACTACCAAATTAAAAAGCACCAAAGGATAAAAGAAGAGACCTAGAATACTCTTTTGCAATACCAATGTAAATGATGTTTTTACATCCAATCCTGATACACTAGATTCTATTTCTTTACACCTCAGGAAAGCTTTGCTATGATATAATTTAGTGCTATTTAGATATGGAGAGCATAAATTGATCAGGTCATGGACACTATAGTTTATTATTCCCATAAAATGTTAGTGAAGTGCCCCTAATTAATTCTTCTAGAAATCCTTGTTCATTTGCTGGACACCTTCTATATGATTGCCTCTAGAATGCAAAAGACCACCAGAAGCTATCCCATCCCTAGAAGCAAACATGGAAGAAGGCCTAGGAGAAGCTCAGCCTCCTATCCTAGTGGCACCTGAGGCCAGGTTCCTTCCTTGCTAGACTCAGGGAGGCGCCTAGATGATAGAATGTAGCTCTGAAATTGGTAGACCTCTCCATCTCACACAAATGCAAACATGACAGAGAAATGCAGAGAAAAGGTTATCCAGTCAAAAAATAAAGAACATTTTCTAACAAAGTACCATCAACTGGTAAGAAATGATGATCTCAGATTGAGATTATTTGATGAAACAAATACAGTTTTGGTTTTGCTGCCTCCTCAAGCAGCCAAATAAGTAGAACTGGAAGCTCTGGAATTGAGCTGTCTACATTGAAGCTTGTGATACGTGATTCATGGGAGCATTGCCTGAGCAGGTCATGGCTCTCTTCCAAGCCTTGGTTTCTTCATCAAAGCAGCAATGAAAAAATTAGTAACAATGCCAAAGCCCCTGATATACTCTATGTTCCTTGCATATTCATCATAAATATTACACTGCTCTGTGCTCAGCTCACCATGGAAGGGATGAAAATACTAGATGGCTCACAAGGTGTCCCAAAGAAGGTCACATAGCAGATCCTGAATAGCATGCTGAAGTTGATGAGAGGTAAACTTTGTAGGAAATGGCATCTAACAGCAGGCAAGCCTGAGAAACAGCACAATTAAAGTGGGCAGAGCCAGATCAGGGAAAGGCTCAGGATACAGGAAAACTCAGGCTTGATAGGGCATGCAGTGATAAAGGAGGATGAGAAGAGCTATGGAGGGCCTGACAGAGCTGATGCAGCCAGCTGTTGGACACCTTGGAAAGATCCCTAACTAGAACAAACAGCACTCGTCTCCCAATTGATGAATCTGAGCTGAAGTCAATCCAGTCAATTCTCACGAGAAAAGAAAAAACTCAAACTTACAAATATTAGTGCTGGAAAAGAAAAGATCCCACACTTAAGTCAGCATGTTGGTGCCTTCCTGTCACCAAATCACTCAGGTAAGTGAGACAAGACAGATCAAGATTTCCGGGTCACCCTGGGACACACAGTAAGTTTCAGGCCAGCTTGGACTACTTGAAACACTGCTTTAAGAAAGAAAAGAATTATCAGTGCCAGAGACATAACTCAGTGGTTACGAGTACTTTCTGCTCTTGAACATGCCTTGAGTTGGCTCCCAGCATCTATGTTGGCTGGCTCACAACAAGGATATTATGAGCTCCCCTTCAGTTCCAAGGAATCTGAGACCCTCTTTTGGCCTCAGCAGGCACCTGAACATGTGTGTGTATATGCACACATGCATATAAATAAAATAAATATTTTAAAATATATTTTAATTAAAATAGAATTACACCATTTCCTTCCTCTTTTCTCTCTCCAACCCCTGACAACCCCACACATACTTTCTCTTAAATGGATAGACTCTTTTTCATTATTACCATTACATATAGAAAGAGCGATGTATAAATATATAATATAGTCTGCTGAGCCCATTTTTGTTATTTGTGTGTGTATATGATTTCATGGCTGGCCACTTTGTATTGGGTAGCCAGTTAAGGGGCTCATATCTGGGAGAGGCTAATTCTGCCTTCTCAACAGTCATTAGCAGTCTGTAGTTCTTTGTCTAAGGATGGGAACCTGTGAGATTCCAACTCTCTTTAATAACATGTCTGTCATCATGGGCATTGCTTAGGTCTTGTTTAGGCAGCCATCTCTGGCAAACACAGTCTCATGCCACACTTCCTGGTCTTCTGGCTCTTACAATCTTTCCACCCCCTCTTCTTCAGCCTTGGGTGCAGAAGTTGTGTTAGAGATGTGCCCACTAGTGCTGGACTCCCCATGATCCACTGATCTCTGTATTGGATGCAGTTGTGGTTTTCTATGATGGTCTCCATTTGCTGTAAAGAGAAGCTTTTTTTGACCAGGAGTGGTAGCTACTTAAAAGTGGGCATAAAGATAAGTTTTAGAACATAGTTAGGAATTACGCTAGTCTAGTAAAGCAATGGTAGTATGTTCTCTTGTAAGATTCATGGTCTCACTAGCCCTGGACAAAATTGATTAAGTTCCAGGTACCAGGCATGATTTCCCTCCTGTTGAGTAGGCCTTAAGACCAATTAGATAGCTCTTTGTTACAGGCAACATGTAAATGCCACAATTGCACCTTTTTTTTTTTCGTACTTTATTTACATTTCAAATGTTTCCCCCTTTCCAGATCTCCCCTTCGAAACCTCCCTATTCCCTCCCCCTCCCCCTGCTACTATGGGGGTATTCCCCCAATCACCTACCCACCCACTCTCCGCTTCCCTCCTTGGCATTCTCCTATACTGGGGGATCTAAAACCCTCAGGCCCAAGGGCCTCTGCTCCTGATGGCTAACAAGACCCTCCTCTGCCACATATGTGGCCAGCACCATGGGTCCCTCCATGTGTATTCTTTGGTTGGTGATCCAGTCTCCGGGAACATTGAGGGGTCAGGCCAGTTGCCACTGTTGCTGCCTCCCTGGGGCTGCAATCTCCCTCAGCTCCTTCAGTCCCTTCTCCAACTCCTCCATCTGGGACCTCACTCTCATCCCTATGGTTGCTGTGAAGTGACTCTTGGGTATTTCGAACTTTTGGGCTAATAACCACTTATCAGTGAGTACATACCATGTTTATTCTTTTGTGACTGCGTTACCTCACTCAGGATGATATTTTCAAGTTCTATCCATTTGCCTGCGAATTTCATGAAGTCATTGTTTTTAATAGCTGAGTAGTAGTCCATTGTGTAAATGTACCACATTTTCTGTACCCATTCCTCTGTTGAGGGACATCTAGGTTGTTTCCAGCTTCTGGCTATTATAAATATGGCTGCTATGAATATAGTGGAACATGTGTCTTTATTACATGTTGGAGCTTCTTCTGGGTATATGCCCAGGAGTGGAATAGCTGGGTCCTCAGGTAGTATTATGTTCATTTTTCTGAGGGTCCGCCAAACTGATTTCCAGAGAGGTTGTATCAGCTTGCATTCCCACCAGCAATGGAGGAGTGTTCCTCTTTCTTTTAAGGATATCTTGCCTTTTGGGTCATCATTGTTGTTCATCATTATCACAGCTGGACAGGAAAATTCACAGCTTCCCTCACATGGCTTTTGGTGCCATGAAAGCTAGAGTACAAGAAAGAGGCTTTCAGGTTAGCCTACCTTAAATAACCTGAGTCCTGTGTACTAAATGTGTAGTATCTTCAGCAATGGTTGCTTATCTTCAACCTCCAAGAGGCAACCAGAGGCTGGGAGCTGGTGAGCTATGTTTGTGCCAAAGAGCTTGCTCTTCTAGTGTACATACAAGAGGTCAGATTCAGAGGACCCACATAAATGCTCTGGGAAGGCAGAGACAGGGAATCTCAAGAGCAAACTGGCTAGCAAAACCAGCCACATCAGAGAGTTCTGCATTTGGTTGAGAGGCCCTACCTCATTTAATAAGGTAGAAAAAACAATCAAGGATGATTCCTAGCATCAGTTTTAGAGGGACTTCGAGCACACATATCCATGTGTACATATCACCACACATTTATACAGTTACATACATATACACAAGCATAAAAAACACAAGAAAATGAAACAAAAGCTAATAATAACTTTTTAAACTGGGCCAGCAAGATGGCTCATCAGGTAAAAAAACACTTGCCTTTCCTCACAAACCTGATGACTCAAGTTCAGTCCTGGAACCCATAGTGGAAGGAGGGAAAACAACTCCTGAGAGTTGTCCTTAGACCTCCAGATGAGCAACATGGCATGAATGTACACACACCACCACCACTGCCACCACCTCCACGGCTGCCACGATCTCCACCATTATCATAATAATAAATAACCAGATTAGCTGAAGAGTTTAGATACTGAATACATTCATGAGCCTTAAAAGTTGCAAGAGGTGTGGCAGAAAAGCTAAGCGGTGATGATGAGGTGCAGAAGCCCCAGATGATACATTGGGAAGAGTAAAAGTATTGACAAATGAAGCTGAAAGCAAACAGTTGAAAATGCTCAGGGAACTAAAACAGGACAAGAAGGTCACCTGCCCCTGTGTTCCTTCCTCTCTCTCTGAATCTTATTCTAAGGGTCCTCTTGGGTGGGCACACACTAAAAATAATGATCCATCATCTCTCCCTGTTTCCCGGTTTCAGAAGCTGGGAAGGGAAGTGTCCCGTGTTCTGTTGTGCTCCTACCCCCTGGAATTCGGGATTGCCCTCGCATATGCCATCTCTAGTTGTTCGTATTTGGTAAGTGTTTCCTCTAGCAACTCAAGGGCTTTTGGTTCCTAGTACCCCAACTTAAGGACATATGTGGCAATCTACAACTGTCTGGAACTAATAACAACAGAATGTGTAATGTTTCCTTTACCTTTTGCTTTCTTTTGCCATAAATATGGGCTTAAGACAAGATGACAGAGTAATACATGAAACTATAAATTTAAAAATTAAAAACACATACATAAATGGTGAATCTTTCCTTAATATTGTTCTCATTACCTCCACACATTTGACTGAAACACACATACACATATACACAGTAAACATACACACACATATACACAGTAAACACACACACATATACACAATAAACACACACACATATACACAGTAAACACACATACACATATACACAATAAACACACACACATATACACAATAAACACACATACACAGAAAGCCACAAAACACACATTCATTCACATTCAATAAGCAGAGAAGTAGATGCTGGCGCTCAGCTTGCTTGCTTCCTTTTACACGGTCCAGAGTCAGCCCACGGTATGATGCCATCCACATTGGGAGTAGATCATCCCTCAGCTAACCCTCTCTGAAAACACTAATTCACAAAAGTATCCAGTAGTGTATCTCCTTGATGTGTCTAAATCCCTTTGTTGTAAATTAGGATTAACCATTGTACCTAATTCCACCAGCCCTTAAGTTCAGTTGTGAAGTAATTGGTGAGGAAGACTTGGAGGATCAGCAGCCTTGCTGCTTGAGGCAGATGATTTTGCTTGAGGCATTACATAGAAAGTTTCTTTGTGGGGGGCCGGGCTGGGGGTTGGGGTGAGAGTGGGAGAGTATTCCTGAAATGGCAGAGAGTTCAGTAGCAAACAGGCAGGTAAGACCAAGACACTCAGTCCAGCGGAGGTCATAGGAGACAGTATTACTGTTGGGACAAAAACTTGTCAGAAACTCAACAGAGACATTCAGAGAAGACAGTCACCACTGTGGACTGTGGCTCATAAACAGCCTTCAAAAAACTAAGGGGAAAGCCGGGATATATATAAATGGCCCAAACTTTACAAACATTTCTCAGAGCCTTTATTGACTAAAGATATTTAGTCTGGCTGGCAGCATTTGTGATTTCAAAGTGCTAGGCAAATAGAAAACATCTGAGACAGTCATTTTATGAATGGCAAATCCAGAGACCTAACTCCTTTTCTGTAAATCCTTTCATTATTTATACATGCTATTATGCAGGGAAAAGGTCAATTTAACCAATCTAACATTATCACTGAGTTCTTTTTCCTACAGGAGCATACCGTGTATGACCACACCCCCATCTTATAAACTGCATTTTCAGAAAGCTCTGAGTGCATTGTAGAAGGAGACCTCTGATCTGGTTCTAATTTTCCTGGCCAGTCAGAGCCACTTACTTCTAAGTTTCTACTGATCCAGTTATTCTATTTCTGAGTTTGCTTAGGGGAAGCTATATCAAGAAGATCCTAGAGTCATGGTCTCATAAAGAAATTTCTAGTGTTTTTGTGCTTATCACAATCTCCAGGGCACAAAGAAGACTTCCAAATCGAGAAAAATAAGGTTATTTCCCTGAAAACAGAAGGGATAGTATGTTTAGGACTATCCTAAAGAGACTCAGACGTAATTTCCTCGGGAAAGGACATAAAATGAATCATAATGCAGAAAGTCCCCCAAGAATGCAACAAGAATAGACCAAAGCCAAAAGTGAGAGGCTATGGCAGCATTTGTCTCAGCTTTGCAGGAACTGTGTAAAACAGCTGTGCTGACTCAAGACTCTCACTGTTTCCAGTGGATATGGCTGTGCCAAGAAAGTCTTCAAAAAGATGAAGGGCATATGTCTAAACGGCAACAACAATGACTCATTAAATAAGATTGGAAAAAAAAACAGAATTTAGATAACAGGAAGTTGGATCCCAGGGCTTAAGTGTGAGCTCACTGTATCAGAAATGTACATAAATACACTGTCCAAAATGTACTGTCCAAAATGTATCTGTCTAAAATGTCAGAATTTATTCAGTAGCAATAAATTTACAAAGAATGGTAATTTCATTAACAGCAATTTGCCAAGTAGTTTCAAACAGTTGTCAAATAGTTTCCTTGACATCCCACCAAGGCAAACAAACACAGGTTCACTTGATCCAATCTTAACTACTAATTTTAATTCTCAGATTATGCATTACATATCTTACTATGAATATGTACGTATATTACAAACACACACATACACACACACACACACACACACACACACACACACACACACGTTCAACACGTTACAAAATTGCCACAACAGAGTTCAAGGCATTTCAAAGAAACCTAACAGAGGCAGAAGTGACACATTGACAGGGACACATAGGGTCTCTGTGGGGTCAGATAGACTCTGTTGGTCTATAGAAAACACTACTGCTGCAGAGTCAGCAATCTGAGTCAGAGTTGGGCAGAGCTTCAGAGTTGAGTCAAAATTCAGAAGCAAATAATTGGACTAGGAGCCTGTAAGAGAGAACAGGACCAAGTCTCTAGATAGACACATGGGCAGACAAGTGGACAGCAGATCCAGATAGATGCATGGTGGACAAATGAATGACAGCTGAAAAGACCATGTCAAGAATAGAGACCAAACCAACATAAAGCTCCTGTGATAACCAAAGATTATCTTCCTGTCCTTCCCTTGGCACACTCTCAGGCAAACAGAGTACAGGTTGGTAGAAGTCTTCACCATCACAGTGTTAAGTGATGTCAACATGGGGTACCAGTGAGGGCTCCATGCCCTTTCCTCTTCTGGTGTGTTTTATAAGTTCTTGAGTCTGGTTTTACTTGTTTGATTTTAATAAGCTCCTATGCTTCTATAGTCCCGATGTGCTTGGATAAAATTGTATGGTGGCACCTTAACAACTTTAAAACATAAATTGTATAGCAATCTGTCTTGAAGGTGGTGCCAGACAGGAGGTGATGCGTATGTTCCCACTGTGGTTCAGACTCTCCCAAAATGTATATCTTTTAATTTATTCATATGAAGTTTCAAGCCAACAAAAACTAAAATATTTATTTAAATATTTCTGGATGCAAGCTTAGCTTAGAAAAACTAGAAAAAAAAAGAATTGATTACCTAAAAGTCATAATAACTCTGGAAAGGTAAAGAATGGACAATCACTGGGAAATATCATATGAAGCTAGGATTAATCTGGGAGTGGTTGCATATATATTGAGCTCAAAAAGTCCATGAATTTAAAAAAAATCAGGAACAAGATTGATTTGGTGGTCAAGAGCACTGGCTGCTTTTCTAGAGGACCTAGGCTCAGGTTCAGCTCCCAACACTCACAAGGCAGTTTACAGCAATCTGTAACTCCTGTTCTAGGGACCTAACGCCCTCTTCTGGCCTCCCCAGGTATCAGGCATGCAAGTGGTACCCACGCATGCAGGCAAAACAGCTACATACATATAAATATCAGAAACTCTATCACAAGTCGTGCAGTAGAGACTTATGAAAATAAGGTAGATTGGATTGAGAATGAAAACAGAAGAGAACACATGGCTCTATGGATCATATTCCATAAGTACCCGTGTGGCCTATATTCTTTTTAGTTCTCCATTACTCACGTGATTTGAAACACTGGATGTCATCTATAAGTGACTGCTTTTTCTTTTCCAGACAGAAATACAAGAGGAAAATTTAGAAAGTGTTACTGAAGTAGTGGAAGGCAACTCCTGAAAGCTGAAGACATGAGCAACTTTCATGGCCGCTAACACCTGCTGTGGGTGACCACGATATCCCCATATAGCAAGGCTACTGCACACCGCATACATTTTGTGCAAAAGGAAATTCACAACAAGGTGAAAGTTACCCCTTGGTGTTTAAGGAGTGTCTACACACACATATTCTAGGTTCCAGAGGGGAAAGCTCTTTCTGTGTAAGTACGAGACCACCACAAGAAAGCATTTGCTAGCTAGCCACTCGGAAGAGCTGTCAACTCTTCCCAGCAGATCATCTGCAGAAAACACAATTGTAACCTGTAGAATGCAGGTTGTGAGATTTGGAGCACATTGTGTAATTCAGGGGAAAACTTTAATCCCTTTCCCTGTGAGTGAAAAACACATTCCACGTTCTGCATTCTTCGGCTCGACCTAGCTTCTAACTCCACAAGCAAGGCTCAAAAGGTCACCAATTTATCACCTTTACTGTCCCAAGGCTTTTCATGTCCTCATTAAAGTTTCTTTCTGCCCTGCATGTCTCTGCTGCCTTTTTCTCCCTCTTGTCCCCCTGCTTTCTACTTCTTGTTGAGTTGGTGTTCACTCCTGTCAGAAAGCAAACTGCTTTCCCCCATTGAGGAGTGCTTCCCAGGAAGCTGTTCTGCACACAACTTACCTGCTCTTCTAATGTGGAACGTGATGTCAGAGAAGTTTCCTCAGCAATGCCAGCAATGCTAAGGAACACTGAGCCGTGGATTTGCATCCACCATGGACATCCACCGTGGACTGTTTGTTTTCTTCTCTGTCTCTCAAGAACAATAGTTGTTCTCCATGACTATCTCTCAAGATTTCTTGATTCCACACATTTCAGTGCTTACCTCATTTCTGAATGCCTACTGTATGCAATAAAGATATTAAACTCTGAACTGTCAAAGATTAGTGAGGCACCTCGTGACAGTTGTTATTTTAGGAGAGGGACAAGCAGTTAAGAAATCACAACTGTGAATGATTCATGTATTAAGAGGCATATAAAAATGGGAGTATCCCAGAAGAGAGAATGCTCTTTCTGGTTTAAAGATGATAATATTTTGTGAAAACTCCAAACAGGAAATTAGAAGTTTGGGGACTCAAAAGGTGGGAGACATTTCAAATGGAAGAATTACGGTGGCTATTCCTCTTCAGAGGAAAAGGAGGAGAAGAGAGGAGAGGAAGTGGGGAGGAGGAAGGAGATGGTAAAGAAGAAAGAGAAGGAGGGTGAAGAGGAGGAAGGAAAGGGGAGAAAAGGAGGGAGAGAGAGGACGGGGGCTCAGAATGTCTTCATGACCACAGTACACTTCCATTGTATTACCTCTTGCTAGTTTCTGGCTCCGGGGTTCTCTCCCTACATCTTTCTCTCAAATTCATATCTTCTATTTTCTAAAAACGTAAAACCTACTGAGTTCAGTTAGTGTTACCCAGATGTACCTGAGTGTAGGGCTGACCACTAGAACCTGAGCAAGTTTCAGTAGCCCTCATCCCTTAATAAAATCATCGTTCAGTCCACAAACAGATGTTGGATACCTGTATCTCATCAAGTAGGAGTGGAGCTTTGTGAGCCCTTCAGCCATGCATGCTGAAATGTTGGTAGGTTTGGCCTTGTGAGCATCTTATGCAGGTCAGGATGGATGCTGAGAGCTCACAAACACAGCATAGGGATTGTCGTGTCTAAAAGCCACTGTTTTCCAACAGTCCTCCTGGTCTCCTGACTCTCATAGTCTTTCTGCCTCCCTCTTCTACAGTGTTCCTTTGGGGGAATGGGAGAGTGCTACATATCCCATTGCGGGATGGGTAGTTTACGGTCACTCATTCTCTATTCTGATTCTCTATCCATTGTAAAGCTTTTCTGATGAGGAGTGAGACAACTTTAACTCATCATGATTTTATATAAATACAGAAAACATTTAAAAGAAACCATTAAAGAAAACTACAACTGATCAAAATGCAGATTTATGGGTCCCAGTCATAGTGGACACACCTACAAAACAACTGCCACACCTAATGCTCAGAGAACATTGTGGAAGAGAGGGTACAAAGATTGTAAGAGCCAGATCAGGAAGTTTGCTGTGAGATTCTGTCTCTTAATGATGTCAGAAGCTACACCTGTAAAGTTTCACCAACATGACTGCCCAAACAGGAGCTGAACAAGGATGACACCAACAGACATGCCAAAGTGGACAAGAGAAAGACCAGGAGACCTCAGCCCTACTCAAAGAACTACAGGCAACTAAAGTATGCATAGAATGAAGAGAAATAACCTTTCCCAGGGAAGAGCACAGCAATTAGTTGTCCAATATTGAATGGTCAGCTGTGAAAACATATATACAAGTTACAGAGTACACACTGAGCAGGGTATATTTAGGAACACACACATATACATATATGCATATACATGTGTAACAAAGACCAAAGAGACCATGAATTTGAAAGACAGCAAGGAAAGGGAAGGGGGAAATAAAACATAATTTTAAAAAATGAAATGAAATTAAGGCCAAAAAAATTCAAAAGGCAAAAAATCTGAAAGGAAGGCGTGATCTCCAAGACCGTGAAAGATACAGAGCATCAGTATCTACTGGTGTTGTAAGAAATGCCACATGGCTGTTTTTAAATTGTCCTAGTAGCCACATAAAGAGAGTAAATAAAAACATATGTGGTTTAATTTTGACAACACAGTTAATATGTCAAAAACATCTAAATGATGCAGGTAAAAATTATTAGTGATATACTTTATAATCTATGGAGTCACATGGTCTACAGATCATATGGAGTCTTCAGAATTATGTTTTTCCTACCTAAAACCACATGTCAACTTATGCTAACCAAGTGACAAAAGCTCTATAGCCATGTATGCTCCTCGTTAAGTTGTGTGGAACTAGATGTGTCCACAAAATTCACAGAACCTGTGCCCTATATCCTCGTGCCCAAGAGCCCCTGCTTGCAGAGAGTGAGCGAGTTAGCAAAGGAGTGTCCCCAGAGGCAGGCTGGGTGATGAGCCAAGAAAGTGAGGTGTCCAGGGAGAAAGCTGAGGCTATGTGAAGGTCTGTGCATGACAGAAGGCAGATTCTAGAGATCACAGTCCGTGTCTCACTGTGTCACTGTTCTCTCAGCTGGCTTTGGCTTTCCTTCCCTTCACGGTCAGCCACCAGCACTGACTCACAGTATTAATGTCCTCTTAAAGCAGCTCCCCTGTTCTACTCCATCTGCACAACAACTACCTTTCCTTTCTTAAAACCAGAGCCCCAGAGCTGAGTACATATTATCTCCACATGATTACCTCTTGTTTTCCCCTTGACTCTACTCTAGGTCATGTCTGACCTCCATCTCTGTCCTCCGAGGCTACTTTTTTCAGTGACAGCAGTCACCTTCACATTACAAAAATCCAGCAACCAAATGTACAACCCTCGAGAGATTTAGGCATCAGTTTACATTTTTCCTAGAGCTCAGAGTTCTGCAAGGGCATCCTTACCTTTTTGTCTGTTCCTTACCACATAAGCTGCATTTGATATTTAGTTTATTTGTTTGTCTGACCTCCTAACACTAAGATGGATCATCTCTCATCTCAACTTTCCCATAAGGTAAACTCTGGGGTAAAGGATATTCTATATTTTTTCCATTTCTTACTCATAATACATAAACAATGTCATTCATATTTATCCTCAACAGTATATATAGGTATTAGAGAATTCTGATTCCTAGAGAATTAGATATCCAGTGAATCATACAATACATGGAACACCTGCTACTGGAAGCCGCAACTAATTTCCTGGGAGGAGCACTCCTTTAGTTAGCAGCCAAGCAAGCCGTTACTTTTGAGACTCAATATAATCTGAATAAGTTAGAACAGAAGACCTTCTGTTTATTCATTCACTCCTTCCAGGTGCCAGATATAGCACCTTTACACTTTAGTGGGTTTAGTATTTATATGTTTAGTGGGTGGGGACCCATATTATAAATGGCACTCAGCCTCCTAGACATGACTGTCAAGTTCAGGTTCTTTAATCCCTATTATTTAGGACTAAATTACATAGAGCAGTAGCCTTTTGCCGTGGTTAATTTATTTGTTGATGGTTTGAAAGTTTCATACGTTTATATAATGAATTTTAGTTGTCGTTCACCCCCACAACTCCTCTCTTCTTTCTCTGGATCCCTTCTCAACAAGTCCACCTCCAGCCTCCATCTCTTCTTTTGGTGTTCTGCCCACTATGTTTAGTTAGAGCTTCTTGTCCCAGGGTGGATGGCAGACTTGGGCAATCTAATTTCTGAAAATAGAAATTACACAGAGTAAGTGTGACCTCGATTTTGAAGAAAGACAGAAGAAGATATATCTTGCCCAAATACCACCAGATCCAGAGTTCCAATAACATTCTTCCTTCTAGAGTTTAGAACTTTGAATTTTGAGGAGACTCACAATAGAAAGACTTGCTTCTATCTGTCTACTGGAAAACAGTGGGTAGTATTTGCTTGGTGGGGAAGTCTATGGAGCAGGGAATCAGCCATAGTTGGGCTCAGTAAAAGGTGTCCGCACTAGAGCTCCTACTGCTGGCCACAACCCCTAACAGCATCTGCATCTCGCGGCCTCGAGGGCTGGGTGGAACCTCCACAGGCCGGTGGAACTAGCTTCTGCGTGGCCCTCCTCACGTGACGCCCTTCACCACGGTTGCTCTGAGACACAACAGCAGCTGCGTTGGATCCGCAAGAGGTAATGAGGGACACATGGAGGTGGCAGCTGCCTGCCTGCAGGAATATCAGGGCAGAAAGATATGGACCTAAAAGCAACCCCTTCAGGATTGCCCTACTCTAACCTTGGGGTCCTGACAGAGTATGGATCCACGACCCTTGAACAGACCACATTAAGGACAGGCATTGGACACTACTTCATGGGGATCCTAGCTTCTTTTTTCTCCCCAAAACAACCCTACAGGTGATTCTTGTCACTGAGAAGAGCCTTTGAAGGGGGTAAGTTTTTAATTCTCATAATGGGCAATTTTTAATTCAAGAATCTTCTAAAAGCTTTTCTCTGTGCCTTTGTGTATTTTCTCCTTGTCAAATATCAATGGGCCATTATCATGGCAACTGAAACCTTCAAAGTTCATGACTTATATAAGGAGAAGGAAAAGTTTGTTTTGAAAGATCTAAAGACAATATCCTGAATTTTAAATACAACTACATATAGTGATTGAGGGAAAACAGAAGAAATTAGTGAGACATTAGAGGCTGGGTGGGGTTGGGGGTTTGTTTGTAGGGGATGGAGGTGGAGATTGCCAAAGCCAAATCTAACTAGAAAGCCACTTAAAACAAATGTATTAATCTTTGACTGAAAAAAAAAAAAACACAGATTATTTCTTATTTGTTTTAGTAAAATATATATATATATATATATATATACACACACACACACACAAACATACATATATATGTATTTATATAATGTATAGGCAGCCAGGCTTCCAAAAAAAATGGAACTAAGAAGTTGAAAGTGGTCACAAGGTGATAAATTCTGTTCTTTGTCTGTCTCTGATTTTCTCTGGGTGCCCTTCTTCCCTCACACACAAAGTTTCACGCACTGTGGTTCTGTACTTTAGAACAGATTGAACCTAACAATGTCATAGCTTCTAGATTTTACATCTCTGCAGCCCCTTCAAATGGTTTGGATATCCACCTTTGTTCAGACCAGCTAGAATAAAGAACAGTTTTCATGAGCATTAAATATAGAAGCTGAGGGGAGAGTTAGGACTCATACAAATAGTAACCACTTCCCTCCATGACAATGCTAGAAATGATGAGTCTGGCCTACTGAACATCCCCTCTGGTTATCTTGTTCACTAACTTAAGAAGCCTGCCTATACTCTATACGATTCTATTTTCCAACCTCCTCTGCATCTAATGTAAGCATGTGACACAGATCCTTCTAGTCAGGCACCCCCAAACAGACTTGAACTTAGACAACACTGATGATGCGTACCAGGCTAAATCAAATCTACCAAGAGTCTAAATTACCTGACGCAGCAATGTGGGCATATGAGCAGGTGCTCCAGGAATTGATGTGATTGGAGCAGCTATCACTTAGTACTTAACACAGCCTAACTTAAGCCTGATCTGTGAGCAAAACTTTTTGAGAGGTAAATATTAGTTTTGTCAAGATACTACTAGTCTCTGGTGCAAAAGAACCTGTCAGGGGGCAATCAAGTATCTTTTTAAAAAGCAAACGACAGCTGTAGAGTATGATTCCCCCTCAGGATTAGGAATCTTACCCAAGAGGGTAACAATGAACACTAACTGATTTAATTTATGTTGATTTTTCTCCCCATTTTTTTCACAGGAGAGGAGCTTGTCCTCACATCCCTCTGTTACATCTTGATGAATATGCCACAGAATCGTCTGTGGATAAAAAAGGAACTGAGATTGTTGGGGGTAAGAACAAAATGATGCTCAAGTAAGTCCACAATGAGAGGTTTGCCACTCCTTAACACACAAGGTAGGAGATATTGAGCCACCTCTGTTTCCACTGTCAACTCCTCAAATGGAGGTAAATCAATGACAGTGGCTTGTAATGGTGATATGGCATCAAAATATATACAGAGCCTAGAAATGGGGGGGGGGAAATAGTCTCTTTTTTACCATCTATCAATGTTTCCAACCCTAAGATGATGACATGTCCTAAAAGAGGTGAGCAAATTGTCAGTACATCCAGAAGAATATGTGGACTCCAGAGCTCTATGAGAATGGTTGACTCCTTTCACAGACACACTACTGTTTGCCCTGCCAATCCCATCCACCACACCATTTGGGTGTATAATTTTGTATCATTCACTCACTTGCTGAATGATAGAGCCAGATTAAGAGTTAAACACAAGAGATTAAAAATTGTGAGAAAAATCCTAACACAGAGGGGGGGGCACAGGGTGCCTAGAAATAAGTAAGTTAAGCAAAGTCACAAGATTTAAGATGAATTGTGTTTCTATAAGATAATAATGAACATGAAGATGTCAATCCCTAAGGAAAAAACTTACATATATTAAAGAAATCATATGTAGGACTTGTGGTTTGAAAATGACTAAACACTAATGAAAAATTCAAATTAGGTTACATCAATAAAAAGACATGTTTATAGATTACAAAGCTCAACATAGTAAAAATGTCAGTACTCCCTACATTGGCATATGGATTTGACAAAATTCCTACTAAAATCCTAGCAATATCTTGTATATAGCTATAAATCACCAAAGATTATGTGTGAAGTAGAAGGAACTAAAACAGCTATATCAAAGTTGGACAAAGCACACTAGTTGATTTTTAAGACACTCCCTGCCTAAAGTCATCAAGAAAAACACAGAGAAATAGAGAAGAACACACAGTCCAGAACTAGACTCCACAGATACAGCCAACTGATTTGGGAAATATAAATAGTCTGTTTGTGTTTTTAAGAAGGGGTTTGTGTAGTCCAGAGGGTCCTCAAACTACTTATCCTGCTTCCTCAGTCTACCGAGGACCATTGCGGATATGAACTACCATGGTTCGGTCAGTTGATTTTTTTTTTCATAAAAAGCTAAATGGACAGTTTCACATAGGAATAACAAACATAAACCAAGTATAAACAGAAACAATAAGCCTCAATAGACTCTCAACCTTTTGAGAAATTAGATGAATGCTTTAGAAACTATTGCTCCCCCATTAAAAACAATGCCAGAATGAAAACTAAGGTAGAGTGAACAACAGTGATTCAGAGCAGGCAGAAGCAAGTTGTAGCATGTTGCCAAGGAACAAAAGTACCAGGGCAGGTGAATCTTCCCATGGAGTTGAGCAGGCAATGCTTCTCACTTGCCAGAACTGAAAGAGCCTAGGCCTAGCTTCATCTCTGTGCTTTTATAAAATGTCCTAGGGGGGAAAAACAAAACTTCAAGGGGATAGGGTTTATTCAGCTTACAATTGTAGGTCATAGCTAAGGCAGGAACTTGAGTTGACTAATCACATCCCCAGTGAGGAGCAGAAAGAAAGTAAATATATGCTTGTCCAGCTCTTCTACATCAGGGAATGAGTGCTGTCTACATCAACTAATGTAATCAAAACAGTCTCCCACAGACATGCTCGCAAGCCAACCTGATCTACACAGTCCCCTTTGAGGCTCTCTCCCCAGATGATTCCAGGTTGTGTCAGGTTGACAAAACTAACAGAAGGCAAGTATAAATATGACCATGCTGCCAAGACCAAGTAAGATTTGTCATAATAGATGATTAAAAGTCATTTCTCCTTGTTTCCAAAGTCAACAAAATATATAAAGAAACATTTCACTGAATAAGATAGAAGGCAAATAAGCATATAGAAAAATATCTGACATCATTAGCAATTGTCACTGGAGACTGAGGACAGGATTATGACACTCTTTGTGTACTAAAAACAAACAGTGGCAGAGCCAAATGCTAGCAATGATACAGATACTCTGATCCTCCCATACCATTGATGGTGAAAATATTTTTTAAAAGGTACTGACATTGTAAATTGTATTCTAGCAACCTCTTTGATAAAAAACATCCAGCTACTATTAGACCCAAAAAACTTTGCTCCTGGACATTTATTCTGGCAAACAGGAAACTAGTCTACATAGCAATTTACAATTGATTACTCAGTCTCCATTTCTGAATGCCAATTAAGTGAATACTTGAGCCAGCTAGAATTATAGATGCCATATTCTGCTATAAAAAGAGGAGTAAATCACACAAAGATACTACAGCTTGTTGAGTCTACATACTGTTACCCTGAAAAGGTCAGCCTCAAAAGGTATATTTGAAACCATGTCCTTTGTCAAACACTTTGGAAATAGTGCAAGCATGAGAAACAGATGAGTGATTACCAGGAATTAGGAATATCAGTAGGAAAGTTACAAGAAGAGGTAGAACTTGGCACACCTTGATTGTTCTTGATAAAACAACAAAATGGCTTAGGACTATACAAGCATTATATCCCAGCCTATGCCCCCATTCTAAAGTTCTGTAAGCTGTCACTACTGTGGTAGACTATCACCTTTCTTCTTCATTCCAGCATTTATCTTGAAGTGTGTTCCTTCTTAAGACTTAGCTGGAACTGCAACAAAGAATGGCGTCTTTTCCTTTCAGACCATACAGCTAATGACAAGCCTGATTATACAGAGCCTGGGATACTTCTGGACATACCTGTTCTTTTCTCAAACTATTGTATTTGGACTGGGACAGAATTACCCTCCTGTCATAGGAACTTCAGGATATTCACTTTGGGCCTCCTTGCTCGTGAGTAACTTCATCTCTGATAGTAACTACTATATGTATTTCTTAAATTTCATGGATTTTGATTCAAGGAATATGCCAAAGAGAGTACACAATCCTTGTTCACTAGGAAAGCATTCCCACATCTACCTGAACAAGGACAATAGCAATGTGTTTTTAAAACCTTTAGTTTATTACCTGCAATGTTCTTTCATAATAATATTCTACATTTGTTGACTATTTAGCCAATCTGTGCAGATTTTGTCTGCTGGATCTAGAATCTGAGGGCCTGAAATAATGGGGTGGACTACAGCCAGATGCTGTAAACAACTTTACTTTGGTTTCAATGTACTCTTATAGACAAGTAAAACAAAGAAAGCAATGGTCATAGGAAGGGTGAGTTCAGGAAAACACATAAGCATCAGTAAGCACTTACTAAATATTAACAGAGAAACCCTTTCCCAGAACTTTTTCAGGGCAGACCAATTTAAATGCAATTGCCTAGCTTGTACTATAGATTATATCTGGGAAAACATGAAAGCAAGGAAAAGGCCATATCAAGATTCAGGACACACTTACCAGATTGGGTGCTATAGCTATGTTCTGACATCCAACAAGAATAAACATGTCTTGTAAATTGAATGTAAATATATGTCAACACAAATTTATGTCAGAACAATCCAGGAAACAAAATGCACCTGAGGCAAAAAGCCCTATGCCTTTTCTTTTTCTGGAGCCTTTCTCATCACTACCCAAGGCATTGTTTGCCATGTATTGTCTTTGGACAGAGTTCCAACACATCCCTCTTTGTTATTCTTTAAATTTTAGGGCATTGATTTTTGTTTGGAGTCATCAATACCCTAAGAGAAGCACAAAAAGATTTAAGTGCTACACTAGATGCAAGATCATGCACAGGATGTTTTGTCACCAGGACTCAGGATTCATGCCTTGTACAGCATCAGCAGTCCCTTCTGCTATTCCTTGTCCTGAAATTCCAGACAAATGCTTAGAAAATGTCTGAAATTTGTCATCCTGGTAGCAGGTGGTCTATTTCTTTATATCAAATGGAACATGACAACAGCCACATGTAGGGCTGAGCATCCTGAAATTTCTGGAAGCTCAAGTAATATGTTCCAGCATTATGATAAATTTTAAAACTTTAAAGTAAAAAGATAATAGTATCTTCAGGAATAGTCCCCCACTTTTTTTAAAAAATTGTTTCTTAAGGTTAGAATGTGTACATTCTACAAATGTTTGATCTGGTGGGTTATAAGGGATTTGAGTGTTATGTTGAATTTGCCATTCATAACAGAATTTCTTAAAATTTCTACTAGTAAAAGCAGGACCATTGTGTTTTTTAACTGTGTGGGAATACCCATAATAGCAAATTCTGCGGTAAGGTGGAAATAAGAGCTTAGGAGAGGGTAATTAATCTAACTTTGAAAGTTAAATAGTTAATATTTTATCATGTTTTGCAGTTTGACCATTCATGCTTAAGTTGTTATGTAACCATCCTTGCTTGGGGAACAATGATTAGCAACATAGGCATCCAAGATCTCAGAGTTCTCGACACAAACAGGAATGTTATTCTCTTCCCAGTTAACAAAGTGAAGCACAGGAGGATGGAGTACACAACTCCAGTGTGTCTCAGTAGTAACAGATCCATTCCACAACAAGAGCATAGCATCAGCAGTTCTGTAGCCACACCTTCCTTCCACCCTTGTCAACTCTTTTCCCTCAGTCAATGATTCCTTCATCTGAGTCTTTTTTGGCTCTGTCCTTTGGATTTGATATCTCTGTTGCTCCATATTCTTTCTGTCCTTCGGGTTTAGCCTCTACAAATGCTTTGGAACCTCTTAGTCTGTCTTCTACAGAGGTATGGGTCTTTCAGGTATCCACACCAGCTTTTCAGCACCCTGAGGACAAAAGACAAACACAACCTCAGCTTCAGTGAATTAATGGAGCAGGGCCATTCAATTGGCCAGACTGTAACATCTCTCCAAAGAACCATGGCCCTGGATTACTGGGAGAAGGGGTGCAAAAATGTTCTGCAGCAATAGGGCCATCCTTGCCCAAATTTTAAAAAAATATTTAAGTATGCCTTCCAGTTTCCATATGCACCCCAGAGCTAACCCTGTGCCACAGGTCTCCATAACCAGATCCTGCCCTGAGAGAGCTGGTCTTCCACGAGTGCTGACACACTCCTGAACACAGGCTCACAGGCTCACAGGAGGGACAAGCTACAGTCAGAGACAGTAAGACCAGTTAACACCAGAGATAACCAGATGGTAAGAGGCAAGCACAAGAATATAAGCAACAGAGAAGACAATGAGAAGACCAACCCTAAGGATATTAAATATAGAAGAAAGCAAAGATTCCCAAATTAAGATCCAGTAAATATCTTCAACAAAATTATAGAAGAAAACTTCCCTAACCTAAAGAAACAGATGCCCATAAACATGCAAGAAGCCTACAGAACCTCAAATAGATTGGACCAGAAAAGAAATTCCTCCTATCACATAATAATCAAAACACCAAATTCACAAAACAAAGAAAGATACTAAAAGCAACAAAAGAAAAAGGTCAAATAACAAATGAAGACAAACCTATCAGAATTATACCAGACTTCTCACCAGAGACTATGAAAGCTAGAAGATCTTGGGCAGATGTTATACAGACCCTAATAGAACACAAACACCAGACCAGACTACTATACTCAGCAAAACTCTCAATTACCATAGATGGAGAAAATCAAGATATTCCATGACAAAACCAAATTTATACAATATCTTTCCACAAACCCAGCCCTACAAAGGATAACAGATGGAAACTCCAACACAAGGAGGGAAACCACACTGTACAAAAACCAAGAACATAATTTGTCTTTCAACAAACCCAAAAGAAGATAGCAAACATAATTCCACTTCTAAAAAAAAAATAACAGGAAGCAACAATCACTGGTCCTTAATATCTCTTAACATCAAAAGACTCAATGCCCCAGTAAAAAGATATAGACTAACAGACTGGATACATAAACAGGATCCAGCACTTTGCTACATACAGGAAACACACCTTAGTGACAAGGACAGACACTACCTCAGACAAAAAGCGAGAAAAAATTTTTTCCAAGCAAATGGTCCCAAGAAACAAGCTGAAGTAGCCATTCTAGTATCCAATAAAGTAGACTTTCAATCAAAAGTTATCAAAAAAGATAAGGATGGACATTTCATACTTATCAAAGGAAAAATCTACCAAGATGAACTCTCAATTCTCAACATCTACACTCCAAATGCAAAGGCACCAACATTCATAAGAGAAACTTTACTAAAGTTCAAAGCATAAACTGCAACTTACACAATAATAATGGGAGACTTCAACACCCCACTCTCATCAATGGACAGATCTTGGAAACACAAACTAAACAGAGACACAGTGAAACTAACAGAAGTTATGAACCAAATGGATTTAACAGATATCTATAGAACATTTCATCTTAAAACAAAAAAATATATCTTCTTTTCAGCACCTCATGGCACCTTCTCCAAAATTGACCGTATAATTGGTCACAAAATAGGCCTCAACAGATACAAGAAGATTGAAATAATCCCATGCATCCTATCAGATCACCATGGACTAATGATGATCTTCAATAACAATAAAAACAACAGAAAACCCACATACACATGGAAGCTGAATAACTTTCTACTCAATGATAACTTGGTCAAGAAAGAAATAAAGAAATTAAAGACTTTTTAAAATTTAATGAAAATGAAGGCAAAACAAACCAAAACTTATGGGAAACAATGAAAGCAGTGCTATAAGGAAAACTCATAGTTTTGAGTGATGCCAAAAAGAAACTGGGGAGAGTATACACTCGGAGCTTAACAGCACACCTGAAAGCTCTAGAACAAAAAGAAGAAAATACACCCAAGAGGAGTAGACAGCCGGAAATAATCAAACTCGGGGCTGAAATCAACCAAGTAGAAACAAACAGAACTATTCAAAGAAACAACAAAATCAAGAGCTGGTTCTTTGAGAAAAATCAACAAGATAGATAAACCCCTAGTCAAACTAATCAAAAGGCCCAGAGGCAGTATCCAAATTAATAAAATCAGAAATGAAAAGGGAGACATAATAACGTTAATGGAGGAATTCAAAAAAAATCATCAGATCCTACTACAAAAGCCTATATGCAACAAAATTGGAAAATCTGGATGAAATGGACAATTTTCTAGACAGACCAGGTGCCAAAGTTAAATCAGGATCAGATAAACCATCCAAACAGTCCAATAACCCCTAAAGAAATAGAAGCAGTCATTAAAAGTCTCCCAACCAAAGAAAGCCCAGGATCAGATGGTTTTAGTGCAGAATTCTATCAGACCTTCAAAGAAAGCCTAATACCAATGCTCTTCAAACTATGCCACAAAATAGAAACAGAAGGAACACTACCTAACTCATTCTATGAAGCCACAGTTATACTTACACCTAAAACACACAAAGTCACAACAAAGAAAGAGAACTTCAGACCAATTTCCCTTATGCTCATTGATGCAAAAATACTCAATAAAATTCCCACAAACTGAATCCAAGAACACATCAAAAGGATCATTCTCCACGATCAGGTAGGCTTTATCCCAGGGATGCAGGGATGGTTCAATATAAGGAAATCCATCAACGTAATCCACTATATAAACAAACTCAAAGGAAAAAAAAAAACCACAGATAATCTCATTAGGTGTTGAGAAAGCATTTGACAAAATTTAATACCCCTTAATGTTAAAAGTCATGGAAAGATCAGGAATTCAAGGCCTATACCTAAACATAGTAAAAGCAATATGCAGCCACCCAGTAGCCAACATGAAACTAAATGGAAAGAAACTTAAAACAATCCCATTAAAATCAGGGACTAGACAAGGTTGCCTATTCCCTCCCTATCTATTCAATATAGTACTCAAAGTCCTAGCTAGAGTAATCAGACAACAAAAGGAGGGCAAAGGGATACAAATTGGGAGGGAGGACATCAAGATATCACTATTTGCAGATGATATGATAGTATATCTAAGTGACCCCAAAATTCTGCAGAGAACTCCTAAACCTGATTTTAAAAACTTCAGCAAAGTGGCTGGATATAAAATTAACTCAAACAAATCAGTAGCCTTCCTCTATAAACCGGCTGAGAAAGAAATTAGGGAAACAACACCCTTCACAATAGTCACAAATAATATAAAATATCTTGGAGTGACTCTAACCAAGCAAGTGAAAGACCTATATGATAAGAACTTCAAGTCTCTGAAGAAAGAAATTGAACAAGACCTCAGAAGATGAAAAGATCCCCCATGCTCATGGATTGGCAGGATTAATATAGTAAAAATGGCCATCTTGCAGAAAGCAATCTGCAAAAAATTTGCAAATTCATTTGGAATAACAAAAAGCCAGAATAGTGAAAACTATTCTCAACAATGAAAGAACATTTGGGGAAATCACTATCCCTGACCTCAAGCTGTACTGCAGAGCAATAGTGAAAGAAAGAAAAAAACCTCCATGGTATTGGTACAGTTACAGGCAAGAAGATCAATGGAATAGAACTGAAGACCCAGAAATGAACCCACACACCTATGGTCACTTGATCTTTGACAAAGAAGCTAAAACCATCCAGTGGAAAAAAGACAGCATTTTCAACAAATGGAGCTGGTTCGACTGGAGATCAGCATGTAGAAGAATGCAAATTGATCCATTTTTATCTCCTTGTACAAAGCTCAAGTCCAAGTAGATCAAGGACCTCCACATAAAACCAGATACACTGAATCTAATAGAAGAAAAAGTGGGGAAGATCCTCGAACACATGGACACAGGAAAAAAAAAATCCTGAACAGAACACCAATGGCTTATGCTCTAAGATCAACAATCAACAAATGGGACCTCATAAAATTGAAAAGTTTCTGTAAGGCAAAGGACACTGTCAATAGGACAAAACAGCAACCAACAGATTGGGAAAAGATCTTTATCAATCCTACATTCGATATAAGCCTAATATCCAATATGTACAAAGTACTCAAGAAGTTAGACTCCAAAGAATCAAATAACCCTATTGAAAAATGGGGTACAAAGCTAAACAAAGAATTTTTTTAACTGAGGAAACTCGAATGGCTGAGAAGCACCTAAAGAAATGTTCAACATCCTTAGTCATCAGGGAAACGCAAATCAAAACAACCCTGAGATTCCACCACACACCAGTAAGAATGGCTAAGATCAAAAACTCAGGTGACAGCAGATGCTGGCGAGGATTTGGAGAAAGAGGAACACTCCTCCATTGTTGGTGGATTGCAAGCTGGTACAACCACTCTGGAAATCAGTCTGGCAGTTCCTCAGAAAACTGGACATAGTATTACCTGAGGACCCAGCTATACTACTCCTGGGCATATACCTAAATGATGCTCCAACATATAACAAGAACACATGCTCCACTATGTTCATAGCAGCCTTATTTATAATAGCCAGAAGCTGGAAACAACCCAGATGTCCCTCAACAGAAGAATGTTTATAGAAAATGTGGTACATTTACACAATGGAGTATTACTCAGCTGCTATTAAAAACAATGACCTGAAGAATTTCCCAGGCAAATGGATGGAACTAGAAAATATTATCCTGAGTGAGGTAACATAGTCACAAAAGAACTCACATGGTATGCGCTCACTGATAAGTGGATATTAGCCCAAAAGCTTGGAATACCCAAGATACAACTCACAGACCATATGAAGCTCAAGAAGAAGGGAGACCAAAGTGTGGATGCTTCAGTCCTTTTTAAAAGGGAGAACAAAATACTCATAGGAGGTAGAGTGAGAGGGACTTGAAACGAGAGGAGAAGAGAGGAGATGGAGGGTGCAAGAGGGATCAGGATCAGGTATGAGAGGAGACAAGGATGATAAACAGAGGGTCAGGAAATTGAACAGTGGTGTGTAGCAATGGGGGATGGGGAACGGGTAGTAGTCACCAGAAAGTCCAAGATGCCAGGAAAGCAAGATGCTCCCAGGACCCAACAGGGATGACATTCGCTGAAATACCCAACAAAGGGGAGAGAGAACCTGTAGAGACCCTATCTAGAGGTTAGGCAAGGGATGTTGAGGGATGGGGACACACACTCATCTCCAAATTTTTAACCCAGAATTGCTCCTTTCTAAAGGGAATACAGGGACAAAATATGGAGCAGAGACCGAAGGAAAGGCCACCCAGAGACTGCCCCACCTGGGGATCCATCCCATATATAGACACCAAACCCAGACACTATTGTTGATACCAAGAAGTGCTTGCTGACAGGAGCCTGATATAGCTGTCTCTTGAGAGGCTCTGCCAGAGCCTGACAAATACAGAGGCAGATGCTCGCAGCCAGCCATTGGACTGAGCACAGGGACCCTGATGGAAGAGTTAGGGAAAGGACTAAAGGAGCTGAAGGGGTTTGCCACCCCATAGGAAGAATAACAATATCAACAAACCAGACCCCCCAGAGCTCCCAGGGACTAAACCACCAAGCAAAGAGGACCCATGGCTCCAGCTACATATGTAGCAGACGATGGCCTTATCTGGCATCAGTGGGCAGAGAGGACCTTGGTCCTCTGAAGGCCCGATGCCCCAGTGTAGGAGAATGCCAGGGTGGTGAGGTGGGAGTAGATGGGTGGATGGGGTAGCACCCTCATAGAAGCAGTGGGAGGGGGATGGGATAGGAGGTTTATGGAGGGGAAACCAGGAAAGGGGATAACATTTGAAATATAAATAAATAAAATATCCAATAGTGAAAACTAAAAAAAAAAAAAAATACTCTGAGTAGTCACAGTATCACACTCCTGCTCCTTTATTTTAAAATAATGTTTAATTTGTCTATTAGTTCTCTCGACAAAAGATTGACCCTGGGGATTATATGGAATTGCCTGTGCTATAGGTTATATCAAACTGTTGGCAAAATTCCTGAAAAGGCTTGGCAATGTATGTAGGAACATTGTTAGTTTTTAAATACCTTACAGAGGCATTAAATAGCAGAAGCAGTATTAAGTTATTCAAAGTATTTAACAAACAAAAAAATTAATTTTTATGAGAAGCAGAAATTTAAAGAGGTACTCCAATTTTTACTTTTGTAAACAAATCTTTTAACATTTTTATTAATTTTCCATAGAAAACAAAGTACCATTCATGTAATATACAATAAAAGCAGGGGAAACAGCTCCTTAGCTCTTTAAAGCAGTAAGACAAACTTTGACATGTTGCACTGTTTACTTGATCATGCAAAGGCCCAATATCAACATGGAGGCAGATGTAATCACTAACATTTCCTTTCTTCTTTCTGAAAGGGATGGAAGGCAGTCTGGCAAGCAGCCTTAGCATTCTCACATGCCAGTTGCTTAGCAATAAGAATTTCTGCCTTTCCATCAATCCTAAGACAACTAACTACCTGTAAAAGATGAGAAAAAATCTAGATATGGCTTATCAGGATCTTGTCTAATTTTAGAAAGTCCCTTTGTCTTTTTTCCAGAATCTGGTAACTTATGCCAAGTGTCCTCAGTCCCAGAAGCAAAGGCACTCCTCTTGGGAATGGCAGCATATCCCCCTTCCCCCATTTGTTCCAATCATCATTACAGTCCTCAGGATCAGGAGGATGTAATATTTCAGTCGGGGCATCAGACAGTCAGGAGCACTCATCCTCAAATTTATTTCAATTTTGTTCTGTTTGGTCCCTTTTGACCTTGTACTGGAACCTTTTTAGCTTGTAAAACAACAACAACGACAGTGTCTCATTATCTAGCTCATACTCGTGCAAATAACTTCATGGTCTTTTCTAAATCCTTTGGCTCATCACCATTTACTGTTTGTACAATACAGACCAATAACCAAGTCATCCAGAATTACATTGGAATACTCTCCTTGTCTACAGACTTTCACTATGTTTTCTTTAATATGACCCCATACTCTGGGATCTAGAGTGCCCTTTTCAGGAAACCAAGGATTATGTTATTAAATCCCAGTAGCTGGGCTTGAGACATTGTAGCACTACTCTTTTTACTTTTTTTTTTTTTTAAAAAAGAGAGAGATGTTAAAAAATGATGTATCCACTCAATATATGGTGCTGATTTCCCTACTTTTAGCCCCATGTTAATCCCTGCTTGCCTCCTCCTGCAGGGTTCCTTGTGTCCTCGTGTAGCTTTTCTCTCAGATCCTGTTCAGGCACCACTTAGCCAACCTGTGCAACCTTTGTCTGCTAGATCTAGCATCTGAGGACATGAAAGAATGGAGCAACAACAGTCTACATTGTTAAAGGGACATTTAATACTTTATTTTTTCTACCCATAATATTGTTTCATAATAAGAGTCTACAATGTAAAAGGGCTGTTTGATACATTTTTAGCCATGGTAAGAAACACAAGAAGCATTTATGGAAGACAAAATCTGTTTGATGCAAATCAGTTATGCAAGTGAATGACCTAAAGTCATTTCAAGGTGCCCCTGGATTCCATTCCTACTGCAATTGTAACATTAGTGTCTAGAACCTTCATAGCCTTTATCTTTATAAATATAAATCTTGAATTACTTCTTGGGTTGTTTTCATAGTAGTCCCACTAAGGAACTAAGATAATATCCCTCGTGTTATAGCATTCTAAAATTATGTTGAATTTATGTATAAACATAATGACTGGGTAATAACTAATATGGTCTTTGCTTCCAGTTTAGCCTATCAGGATGTTTTTCAATAATACTACAGAAGAGGCCTTCAAATAATATGGTAAGTCAAAAGACTTAGAGCAGCTCTGGAAAGTTTTGTCAGTGAAAGAATGAAATTTTCAAAGAATATAATTTTTTAAGAAAAGAAAAGTCAGTGAGGAATTAGCATGGCCTCTGAGTCATTAAATATTTCCCAGAAGCCATTGGGAGTGGGAAGAATTTAAAGTATGAGAAGCATAACATCACTCCAAAGAAAGATAATGTGATTGTGTCATCTCAGACAAAGTACAGAAACAATACTATAGCCATATATGAATATTCAAACAAGTTTCATGATGACTAAGACCACGATTTCTTTTTTTAATAATAATAATTTATTATAATTCTTAGGACAAAGAGCATGGCCTAGTAGGGCTGCCTTGTCTGGCAACAGTGAGAAAGGAAGACCACTATTTCTTAAGGCTTAACAAACCTAAACTTCAAACTGTAAGAAACAAGGGCCAGGGATATGGCTCACTTTCTGTGCAATCGGAAGGACCTGAATTCAGATCCCCACATCTGTGGTTCATTGTCTTGATTACTAATTGATGTAAAGGGATCCAGCCTACTGTGGGTGGTGCCATGCCTAGGCAAGTATGTCTGGGCTGTATAAGAAAGCTAGCTGAGCAAGCCAGAAGGAGCAAGCCAGTAAGCACTGTTCCTCCATGGCTCCTGCCTCAATGTTTCTGCTTTGAGTTCCTATCTAGAGTTTCCTCTATAATGGACTGTAAGATGATATAAACCCTTTCTTTCCCTAAATTGCTTTTGGTCATGGTATTTATCACAGCAACAGAAAACAAACTACAACAGTCAGTAACAGTATACATGTGTACTATGCCAACAAATTCATTTAACAGGACAACAGAATTGTCATATAAAGTAGTGAGTCAAGGGGGGAAAAGATACAAAGAGCTTTGAGATTAGAGAGTCAGACTGTATGCTTCATCCATAGACATCAGAAACATGCTAAGACATCCTACAACATCCAAAGAAGTCTAGATCCATCCAAAAAATCTAGAATAAATTTATCAGTGTTACAGAATATAAGTTGCCTGTAAGGGAAAAAATCAACTATGTGTCCTGTGTAATTTGTTACACTTACCTATTAAGGGAATTCACATTGTTCTGAATACTGAACCCTTTCAAATAAAGCTGCTATGAATACTTCCTTACCAATAAGTCTTGATACAGACATATTCCTTGTTCCTCTTACATATAGATACTTATCTTTTTCTAAAGAAACTACCCAACTGTTTCCCAAAGTAAATGCCTATTGCATTTCCATATCACCCCCATCCCCACCACACTAGAAGCCAAACAAGTGTTCTTGTTTGTTGTGTTCAGATAACTTTTCCCAGCAAAACTTGGTCTGTAAACATCCCTTCTCCAAGTGACCTTACAATACAGCTGATGATTATAGCTCTTTTTTTTTTTTTTAAATAAAAATAATGATCTTGGAACCATCACTTTTCCATGTAACTAAAGCTTTGGCAAGTGTTTCAACTTCAGTTACAAAGAACCATACAGTAGTGTTGGACTTTTAGGGCATAAAAATAATAAATGTTTTAATTTGGTTGTCTTTCCTTTTGTCTGGTGATATTTTTGTTTATGACTTGAAACTTTCACACACATACACAATATATTTTCATCATACCTACCCCCTACTAATTCCCACTGACTCCTCTTGGGACACCCCTCTCAATCCACCTCCCTTCCAAATTCATGTTGTTGTTGTTTTGTTGTTGTTATTGTTGTTTACCCTGAATCCAATTAGTGCTGATCATGTGTGTAGGTGTGGAGTCATCCACTGGGATGTGGGCAACCTGCCAGAAGCCACATCCCCAAAGGAAAGTGACTCTCATTGTCTCAGCATCCTCCTCGGCTAAGGGTAAAGCCTTGGGATCCCTACGCCTAGTTTTGGAATTCTGACTGGCTTGAACTACAGGCGACCATGGCTGCTATGAGTTGATAAACACAACATCCATGTCAGCTCTAGAAGGCAACAGTTCTCATCTCTCCTCATCCTCTAACTCTTAATTCCTTCTCTCCTCTTTTTCAAGATGTCTCCTATGTGCCCTAAGTAGGAAGAAGTTGATAGAGGCAACCCATTAATGGCTGAGAACTCAGAGTCATCTATCCTTAACATTTTTACCACTTTTGGGTCTCTGCATGAACCATTACTCACTACAAAAAGCTTCTCTGACCAAGGTTGCAATCAGCACTAATCTATGTGTATAAACATAAAGAGTTAGAAGGCAACTTGACAACATGACTATTTAATAAAAGAAAAAGCAATAGAGTCCTCTCTGTGGTCTATGATACCCCAGCTGTGAGCTTCAGATGAGGTTTACAATACAAGACATGGAATCCATCATGAGGAATGGGTCTCAAAATCAACCAGAAATCAGTTAGCTGTTCGCAGAACAGTCAAACCACTATTGTACCAATGAACATAACTTGCCTGGCAGGTTGGTATTATAACACGCCAAGTCCAGTGTTGGGTAAGACCACTGATATTTTTAATCCATTAATGCACATAGAATAACACCATCCAGCACTGTGAAAGCTAGCCTGTAGGGAGACAGTTTTCTGGGCAGTTTGAGATAGAATTCTTCATAGCCTTCATTGGTTGTTTTTCTATAAGGGAAACTTTTTCAAAAGAATAAAAGAAATGACATCAACACCATATAACAGTTTACATTAAGATGGTTTGTTCTTTGAGATAGGTTTCAGAATCTAGTAATTTAAATTAACATACTTGTATTCTAGTTTTATTAACTTGAAAGAAAATATTGTGAATATGGACAAAGAAATAAGTATAAAGAATATTCCTCTCAATAGCGATATTAAGTGATAAATCACCTCT
>JADRCH010000311.1:1096540-1212786 GCA_019843965.1 Rhynchomys soricoides | reverse complement strand
TTGTTCAGCAATGTTATAAAGCATGCATTGTCTGGAGTATGTAGCCTAACAAGCCTGTGGGCTGGAGAATGACCACCAACAGTGTGTAGTTCCCCCACATCGTCAAGAAATCTAGCTGGATAGCATCTGTATTCCGAAGAAATTCCCTAAATCTTATCTTCCTGCTGTCTAACAACCCTAGAAACTTACTGGAGCATTAGCTTTTGGGTAATATAAAGCTGTATAACATGGCAAATTTCTCCATATCATGAATACATTTTTATCTTCCATTTGCATTTAACATGCATTCCACTTTTCCCAATAGTCTAAAAATACCTAATGCAGAGACTATTTCTTTTCTGTCTCTTTATCTACCAACTCAGCACAAAATAGGCATTCAATCAGTTACCTAGAGAGAGAGAAACACATGCATGTCACAGCAAAAGTTTTATTACTCTCCCCAAAGTGATTGGTCCTACTGGGAGCCTCACTGCTCTACAGTTCTGACAACCTTTTTAGTGATCTCACTAATCCAGAAAGATTAGAATTTCTATACTCCTACAAGAATACAGTTGCCAGAAATAAATATGGAATAGTTTCAATTACTGAACAATACTTTTTAATCTGTTCTAGCTGATCTGGACCATGACAATGAACATCCTAAGCTTCTTTGCGACACTAATTGGTATATTTTTATCAACAATCGAACTGATAGTGACTTCAAGTTTAGAATCTTCCCTGTGGCAATATGTAAGTATGGGGTTTTTGAGAGAATTTCATCATGATTTTAGAATTGTGCCTTTAGTTCCGCTGTGAGGATCAAAGTATTTAAGTATTAGTCAAATCAACAAGATTCTTCTCACCAGTTCAATCTGGGACATTTCTACCAACTATCAGTGTGCTGCAAGCTCCAGGCTACATTCCAAAGCCTTGGGTAATCAAGTAAAGTCTTACAAATACTGATATAGATATTTTATTGATGAAGCACTGTGGTCAACTGCTGCTTGTTGCTAAGATATTTTTATGATTGACAGTTTATTTCTTCCTAGGTATCTACATCTCTAAGACAAATTTTCCAAAGGCTTTAAAAGATCAACTTCTTGAGTTCTTTGTATATATTGGATATTAGCCCTCTATTGAATGTAGGATTGGTAAAGATCTTTTCCCAATCTGTTGGTTGCCATTTTGTCCTATTGACAGTGTTCTTTGTCTTACAGAAGCTTTTCAATTTTATGAGTTGCCATTTGTCAATTGTTGATCTTAGAGTATAAGACATTGGTGTTCTGTTCAGGAAGTTTTCCCCTGTGCCCAAATATTCGAGGCTCTTCACCACTTTCTCTTCTATTAGATTCAGAGTATCTGATTTTATGTGGAGGTCCTTGATCCACTTGGACTTGAGCTTTGTACAAGGAGATAAGAATGGACTGATTTGCATTCTTCTACATGCTGACCTCCAGCACCACTTGTTGAAAATGCTGTCTTTTTTCCACTGTATGGTTTTAGCTTCTTTGTCAAAGATCAAGTGATCATAGGTGTGTGGGTTCATTTCTGGGTCTTCAGTTCTATTCCATTGATCTACCTGCCTGTCTCTGTACCAATACCATACAGTTTTTATCACTACTGCTCTGTAGTACAACTTGAGGTCAGGGATGCTGATTCCACAGAAGTTCTTACCTTGTTGAGAATACTATCCAGGGTTTTTTGTTATTCCAGATGTTTTGCAAATTGCTCCTTCTAATTCTATGAAGAATTGAGTTGGAATTTTGATGGAGATTGTATTGAATCTGTAGAGTGCTTTCTGCAAGATGGCCATTTTTATTATTTTAATCCTGCCAATCCATGAGCATGGGAAATCTTTCCATCTTCTGAGATCTTTGATTTCTTTCTTCAGAGACTTGAAGTTCTTGTCATATAAATCTTTTACTTGCTTGGTTAGAGTCACACCTAGGTATTTTATATTATTTGTGACTATTGTGAAGGGTATCGTTTCCCTAAGTTCTTTCTCAGATTGTTTATCCTTTGAGTAGAGGAAGGCTACTGATTTGTTTGAGTTAATTTTGTATCCAGCCACTTTGCTGCAGTTGTTAATCAGGTTTAGGAATTCTCTGGTGGAATTTTGGCATCACTTAAGTATTACTGTTATATCATCTGCAAATAGTGATATCTCGATGTCCTCCCTCCCAATTTGTATCCCTTTGACCTCCTTTTGTTGTCTAACTCGAAGGCTAGGACTTCGAGTACTGTATTAAATAGATAAAGGCCGTCCAGAGACTGTCCCACCTGGGGATCCATCCCATATGCAATCACCAAACACAGATACTATTGTGGATTCCAAGAAGTGGATGCTGACAGGAGCCTAATATAGCTATCTCCTGAGAGGCTCTGCCAGAGCCTGACAAATAGAGAGGTGGATGCTTGCAGTCAACCATTGGACTGAGCACAGGGTCCCTATTGGAGGAGTTAGAGAAAGGGCTGAAAGAGCTGAAGGGGTTTGCAACCCCATAGGAAGAACAGCAATATCAATCAACCAGACTCCCTAGAGCTCCCAGGGACTAAACCACCAACCAAGGAGTACACATGGAAGGACCCATGGCTCCAGCGGCATATGTAGCAGAAGATGGCCTTGTCAGGCATCAATGGGAGGAGAGGCCCTTGGTCCTGTGAAGGCTCAATTCTCCAGTGTAGGACAATGTGAGGGCAAGGAGACAGGAGTGGGTGGGGGTGGGGGAAACACCCTCATAGCATCAGGGGGAGAGGGGATGTGATAGGGGGTTTCCAGGAGGACAGGGAAAGGGGATAACATTTGAAATGTAAATAAGAAAATATCCAATAAAAAAGGGGGGTAAAAGATCAAATTTGCTAGAGTAAGGCTTACTCTTCCACAAATGAAATGGCATCTATATGGACTTAAACTAGCTATAGACTTATGGTCAATGCAAGTGCTATAGTCTGCATAGTAAAGCTTATCTTTGTAATAGATGTAATTTGGAAGGGTCATATACTCAGTTCCATATGCACAAGCCATGTGGACATTTTTGTGCTTCTGCATCTGTTCTTTTAGAAGCTCCATGCAGAACTGTTTAAGGCTGTTTGTGTTTGTGTGTCTGTTGTCCTGTGCAGATGGTACTATGACATAGGCACACTTAGTCACTTAGGTTTGTTGGTATGAAAAGAAAGAATGATAAGGACAAAGAAAAGGAAAGGATACTGAACAAATTATGTAGCATTTTGAAGCCATGGGTCTTTACAGAGGCCAAAACATCTGGAGTTTTAACTAAGACCTAGAGACTACATTTTTTTTAAGTTGATGCCATTAGATGCTTGTTGTGCCTAACTTGCTAATCTAATTAAAGAAAGCTCTCCTAACTTCAACATATAGGAGTTATGGTTAATGAACTAGTAACAAAATATATTGGTTTGTAATTCACCATTACATTTTTCTTATTTCTATGTATCTTGAGAGAAACTTCACAATAAATAAATGTAGATACAGACACAAATCTATTTCTGATTCAATAAAGAAGTAAACTTCAAATGTTTAGCTACTTACTTAAGGTCATGGGTCTAGTCACCTGAAGAGCATTTATGCTGATCAAGGTTAAATTCCAAGTCATCTCACCACACTGAATAGAGCCTTAACAAAAATCAATACAGAGACACATACCATTTCATTGGCATAGGAAATACAGAGTTTCCCTTTAGTATCATTTACTAAATAAATAGGGAAAATTTCATGGTATATACTTCCCTATTAAATAAGCCCTACTATGTCATACTTCAAAATAAAATGTACCTCAACAGAGGTTCATTATCCTTGAGAAACTATGCTGGCTCTATCTACAACAAAGAAGAAAATACAATTATTCCCATTATAATTTTATCAGAAATATATTAATTCACCATTCCCAATAATTATTAATTATATGAACAAATATATGCATGAATTTTCAGCCGTTAAGAGTATAGGATACAATAAACAGTTTATATTTTCTATTTTTCTTTTTCCTGCATTGTAATTCTGCTGTAATTTTTAGTGTTAAAAAGTAAGAGTTTAAGGCCTGGAAAGATGGCTCAGCAATTAAGAGCACTGACTGCTCTTCCAAAAAGCAAGAGTTTAGAAAATGTTCTAGTTTGCTTTCTGCTGCTGTTAATAAAATACTAACCAAAATCAATTTGTGAAGGAAAAAATAAAGGGTTATTTCAACTTAAACTTTCAGGTCACAGTTCATTGCTGTGAGAAGATAGGGAAGGAACTCAAGCAGAAACTGATACAGAAACTGGGGGGTAGGGGAGAATACTGATTACTGGCTCACTCTCAGACTTTCTGTCTTGTTCCATGCTAGCTTTCCTATGCAACCTACACTTAACCACATAAGGCTGATGACACCCACAGTGTTTTGGAACCTGCAACAGCAATCATCCGTCAAAACAATTCCTCACAGACATGGCCATGGGCCATTCTGACTGAGGCAATTCTTCAGTTCAGAGTCTCCCTTAGCAGGTATCTCTAGGCTGAGTCAAGTTGATAATGAAAGCTTACAAGTACAGGAGCCTGCCTTCCTTTGCTATTTCATATAATTAACCTGAGGAGTACTGATGCTAATTATTCTTTCAAGGTCTGGTAGGATTTTGTAGTATTTCTTAGGAGATATTTTATTACCTTTTCCACATTGTTTCTGGTCGTGGAGATGTTTCAACTATTTCTTTGGTTCTATTTTGAGATGTTTAGATCTTCCAATCTTGTGAGATACAGGTTTTAAAAGCATACCTTTATGGTTTCTGAATTTTGTTGGGAACTGTTATAATGTCTCGCTCTTCATTTCTATTTTATTAATGTAGGTCTTCTCCATCTTTCTTTTTACTTAATTTGCCTAAGGGTTTATCAATCTTTTTATTTTATTTTTAAGAACCAACTTTTCATTTTATTGATTCCTTGTGATGGTTTTTGTTCGGTTTTATTTCCTTATTTTCAGTCCTGATTTTAGTTATTTCTTTCTATCTACTATGCTGAAATTTGCTTTGCTCTTGTTTCTCCCGATGATCTAAGGTGCATCATTGAATTGTTAATTTGAGATAACTTTTTTGGATTTTTTGTTTTGTTTTTAAAGATTTATTTATTTTATGCGTATGAGTACACCATTGCTCTCTTCAGACACACCAGAAAAGGGCATCAGATCCCATTACAGATGGTTGTGAGTCACCATGTGGTTGCTAGGGCTTGAATCCAGGATCTCTGGAAGAGCAGTCAGTGCTCTTAACCACTGAGTCATCTCCCCAGCCCCCAAGATAACCTTTTTGGTGTAGGCAACAAGTACTATAAACTTTCCTCTTTGGATTGTCTTCATTGTGTCCCATCAGTTTTGGAATGCTATGTTTTTATTTTTGCTCAATTGTAGGAATTGGTTTTTGTCTTCTATATTGATTTTTTCAATGATCCAATTATTCTACAGTATGTGGTTTAATCTCAATGAATTTATACACTTCCTGTATTTTTTAACTTACAATTTATTTATTTTTATTGGTTATTTATTTATTTACATTTCAAATGTTATCCCCCTTCCCAGTTTCCCCTCTGTAAGCCCCCTTCCCCCTGCTTCTATGAGGGTTCTCCCCCACCCACCCAACCACTCCTGCCTTACCGCCCTAGCATTTCCCTATGCTGGGGTATTGAGCCTCCACAGGTCCAAGGGCCTCCCCTCCCATTGAAACCAGATAAGGCATTCCTCTGCTATATATGCAGCTGGAGCCATGGATCCCTCAATGTTTACTCTTTGGTTGGTGATTTAGTCCCTGGGAGCTCTGGGTGGTCCGGTTAGTTGATATTATTGTTCTTGTTTTTATATCTATTGATATCTAGCTCTATTCCATCATGATCAGATGAATACAGGATTTTATTTCAATTTTCCTTTGCTTTGTGTCTCTATATGTGGTAGAAAAAGAATGTCTATTGTTTAGTGTTTTAATGAACTGTTCTGTAGATGTTAGGTCCATTTGACATCCCAATGAACCTCACCACTTACTAAGGCTCAAGAAACATTGCAGAAGAATTAGAAAGAATATAAAAGCTGAAGGATGGGAAGGAACGCTGTGAAATGCTGTCTTCTGGACATGATATGGCTATCATTATAAAGAACTCAAAGCATCTGTGGTTACCTGAACAAGATCTACCCAAGATTAAGCCAATTAAAATTCTGACATGGACAGGGTAGATGAACACTAGGCCCTGATTCTTCTCATGAGCTATTGGAAGCAGATAATTGCTGTATAAAGAAGAATCATACATTTGTAATAATATGGCCACTAGTCCAGTGTATGACTCCACACACATGCATATACAGGCAGCACTAGTTGGTCTTAGTGGGCTACTAAAACAAAACCATGAAGTTGGGAGGGGAAATCTCAGGTTGACACAAGTGGAGCCAGATGGAGAAATGGGACAATATATTGTTATATTTCATTATATGCATATGAGAAACTCTCAAAAATAAGGGAAAATATTAAGTAAAGACTGTATTTTTTTCTTTTTGGATACAGAAAAGTGGTAGATTGCTTACAGAATACCTGTTCCTGTTCACCATGTTGGAGATGTTTGTGGCATTCATAGTAACTGAGTGGACCTATAGAGCAAGACAAACAGAAGAATAAACAGTGAGTCTATCATTCCTCCCATGAACAGAAACTACTAACTTCTGTGGTGTACCCTGTTCACATAAGTTAGACTTAATCATCAGTAGTGTCATCTCTAAACTGTGACTAGAGGTAGGGGAAACATTTTGCTAAACTGCTCATGTATTAAGCAGCTTTGTATAACTGGAGCTAAATAAGTCTCCTTATATGAAGTGAGTGGGGTATATGAAGATGTAGCTTAGCAATAGAGGACTTATGTAGAATTAGTGTCTTTCTCAGTTTGATAACCTGAAGAAGCACATAAAAAGAGGCTGTGGATAGAGTGTGCTGGTAGAGTCATGGGTGCTGGGTTTTAGACTCAGCGCTACTTGACTGGCCCTAGTTCCCACTACCCACCTCCACAAACACTGTGCTCCAACCTCACCACTTTCTTCTTCCGCATTAAATACACCTTATTTAGTTTACCACCTTAGTTCGTAGATGGAATTCCTTAAGTAACCTCTGTCTGTAATTGATGTGATAAAAATTAAGAAGAGAGAAAACATCAGATAAACTTTTTCCTTAGATTTCACACTTTCTCTTGCCTTGGTAGTTGTCTCTGCATTTGTACAGCAAACTTCATTTCCTTTTAACAACATGTGGATGACATGTGCCACTCCAGAAGAATGAGGGTACTTATATCTAGCTCACTATCAGCCTTTCAGTAAATTTTCCTTACCTGAAGTAGTGGAACAGGGAGTTGAAATTCATGTAAAAGTCTAATCCTCATAAACTGTAAACATATACAACTGGGACTAGAGAGATGACTCAGTGGTTAAGAGCACTTGTTGCTCTTCCAGAGGACCCAAGTTTGAGTCCCAGAATCCACACAGTGAATGGCTCACAGCCATCCATAACTCCAATTCCAGGGAATCTAACAACTCTCCTATGGCTTCTATAGGCACCAGGAACATGCATGGTGCATAGATATGCATACAAGCAAAACACTCATGCACATATATAAATCTTTTTGTAAAGTGTATATGTCTCTACTTAAACACAAAGCCATAAAACTCGTAATCCTCTGAACAAAGGAACAAGAGAAAGAACATCAATTGAAATGTTTGGGTTTTTTTTTTTTACTTGTACCAAATAAATTTTAAATGGTGAGGAGCAGAATGAATAGGGAAAGAGAGGACAGGCAGAGGGAAGGAAAATAAATAGCAGAAGAAAAGGAGAAGATGACTTAAAAACAATATAAAAAAAACAAGACATGGTCTGGGAAGTACATCTCAGATGAAGCACTTGCTAGCACAAATAAGGCCATGGGGTTCTGGGACCAACACAAAGGAGAAAAAAAACAGCTCATGATTTTATTTACTTAAGAATATATATATACTTTATTTACATTTCAAATGTTTCCCCCTTTCCAGATATCCCCTTTGGAACCTCCCTATTCCCTCCCCCTCCCCCTGCCACTATAGGGGTATTCCCCCAACCACCCACCCACTCTCATCTTCCCTCCTTGGCATTCTCCTATACTGGGGGATCTAACACCCTCAGGCCCAAGGGCCTCTGCTACCCCTGATGGATAACAAGACCCTCCTCTGCCACATATGTGGCCAGCACCATGGGTCCCTCCATGTGTATTCTTTGGTTGGTGATCCAGTCTCCGGGAGCATCGAGGGGTCAGGCCAGTTGCCACTGTTGCTCCCTCCCTGGGGATGGAAACTCCCTCAGCTCCTTCAGTCCCTTCTCCAACTCCTCTATCTGGGACCTCACACTCAGCCCTGTGGTTGCTGGGAAGTGACTCTTGGGTATTTCAAACTTTTGGGCTAATAACCACTTAACAGTGAGTACATACCATGTTCATTCTTTTGTGACTGCGTTACCTTGCTCAGGATGATATTTTCAAGATCCACCCATTTGCCTAAGAATTTCATGAAGTCATTGTTTTTATTACTTAAGACTGTTAATAATAAGACTATTCTTGTTAGAATTCTTTTTAAATGCTGCTGAAATTATCTGGTTCTTTATCTTAGATCACATTAATAAGCAATTTCCTACCATCCAACTTACCCCAGGTTGATCGGTATCATCGATGTTGCCCTTTCCCTCCATGTTAAGAGGAGTATCACAGCCTCAGTCGAGGAGGAAAGCCTGATGATGAGTGAAGAACTTTGTTCAAGAGACTCCTTGGAAAGTGAGATGTTATTAAATCTTCCTTAGTATTTCCTCTCCTCCATTTCATTAATAAAAACTGATAACAATGAACATGTTTGGTTTTCCATGTAGGAAATTTGTCATGAATTTATTTCATTGTCATAAATTAATCTGAGGCTGACTCTGGTCAGCCTAAGTTAAAGGGTTCTTCTAAGCTCAAGAATCACATGAATGGGCACAGATTTTTCTAGCATGGACTTTACACCTAATGTTGATGAGGTGATGTAATGCTGCCTTGAAATGATTTCATATTAAAAAGAAAATAAGCAATCCTGTCATCAATGAGACAAACTAGCTCTAGGCATTAGACATCTTTCTAAACAGCTATTGTTAAAAGATGCCTAAGTCATCTATAGTGTGGAATGTATCACTAGATATATCTTTATGCAACTGAGACTACACAAAGGAGTGTCCACAGAACTCTCTTATTAGAAAGTCCATCTTCTGCAATATTTTATCCTTTTCCCCACAGCTTTTCTCTGTTACCTATTATACCTTGTATTTTATAAATATTAGGTAAACTATCTTTCCAGCAATATTCTGTTGTATCATTAAAGACCTTTTGTGTTGGTCATCTTTCCATTTATGTGACAAAATTTGTGAGATAAACAATGAAGGAAAAGTTTCTCTGGGCTCCTGGTTTCAGAGGCTGCAGGCCACATTTGGCTGGATCTATTCCCTTGGGGGATATGGTCAAACAGAGCACTATGAGGAAGAGGAGGAGGAGGAGGAGGAGGAGGAGGAGGAGGAGGAGGAGGAGGAAGTGGCAGAGTAAGGCTGCTTATCTCATAGAAGCCAAAGAGAGAGAAGAGGGAGGGAACATGGAGAGGGAGAGAGGAAGGAAAGGGAAGGGCGAGGAAAGGAGGAAGAGGAAGAAAGAGAACACACAACAACCAGGGTGTCACCACCTCACAGTCACTACAGCAAAGAACCAAGCCATTAGCATATGGATTATTGAAGAACATTTAAAGCCTAAACCAAAAGCCCCTTCTCTCCTCTTACTTTTTTCAAACTCCAAATCTTATTCCCACTTCCCTGTCTTCATAAACAACTGATCCATGGTGCGAAACATGCATATTTTATATGTGAGTGCCCCAGAAAAGGTCTGTGGCATTTTATCACAGTCATACTGTAATTCATGTAGATCATAAATGCACCTGCACACACACCTTTCTCCTCCAAGTAGTACATTTTTTGATTCACTGGTGTTGCTATTCATATATCAGCTGATTTTAAATGCTGCCTGATAAACTGTGGCATCTACAACAGCGCGTTTATGCATCCCTTCTTCCAGGAATGGACACATACATTACCTCTTCCCTTGAGTAATTTCATTGAGCCATGCATTCTTCAGCAAAATATCTGATATATATGTGTATCACACACACACACACACACACACATATACACACATACGCACATACACACACATACATACACACACACATACACACACACACATACACACACACATACACACACACACATACACACACATACACACACACATACACACACACATACACACACACATACACACACATACACACACACACATACACACACATACACACACACACACATACACACACACATACACACACACACATACACACACATACACACACACATACACACACACAAACACACACATACATACACACACATACACACATACATACATACACACACACTCACCATTTGCTTAAGGAAAACAGGAAGTCCCACCACCCTTGTTGTAGGCTACTTGATGTTACATACTTTTTTCTACAATGTACTCTGTAGTCTCTTGATCTCTCAAGGTCTCACAGATTCTGACATGCAGCAGCATTGCTTCTGATGTTCCAGTGTGGCAAGAAAGGTTTTTTGTTGTTGTTGTTATTTTGTTTTGTTTTTTGAACTGGAGTTCACACAAGCAGTAAGTAGCACCTACTCTGTGTTCCTTGTGAACTGGAAACCACAGTTCTGAGAGAGTGGACTACACAGATATAGCAAGAAGAAATCCAGAATGAAGAACAAGATTTGAACATGTGGAGGATAAAGGGAATAATAGATAAAATAAAGTTCATAATCCATAAAAGAAAATGAGGTTGATAACAGAAATGCAGACACTTGCAAACAGAACACTTAATTCTTAGTAAGCAAGGAAGTAGTGAATGGCGTATGGCTACATACACTAGGGAGAGATGATGGAAGAGTGTGAAGGCCTTTTATTTATTTGTCTCTCAAACAAATAGAAAGTCATCCAAAAATAGGGTACATAGGCTGAGAAGACGGCTGAGTAGATAAAGTGCTTGCCGCATATGCATGGTTTGAATTCCCAGAAGCCACATAAATCCGGACATGGTAGCACCATGTTTGTCATCCCAGCTCTCCTACAAGAAGATTGGGTGACAGGACAGAGAGCATCCCAAGAATCTACCTGCTATCCATTCAGTTGTTTCCATTTGAGGTTCTATTGTGGTCTGGATGTAAAATGTCCCTCATGGGCCCTTCTGTCTGAATGCTGCATTCCCAGTAGTGGCACTGTTTGAGAAGTTGTCAGACCTTGAGGAGTCAGTGCCTTACTAGAGGAAGTATGTCACTGGGGGTGAATGTTGAGGTGTTACAGCCTGGCCACATTTCTTGCTCTCCTTTTGCTTCCTGACTTCCAGACCAACTTCAGGTTCCTGTTACTCTGCCTTCCTCACCAGGAAGGACTCTATGCCTCTGGAATAATAAGCCAAAATAAATCCTTTCTCCCCTAAGTTGCTTCTTGTCTTGGTTGGTTTTTCATAGCAAACAAAAAGAAACTAAAACAAACTATTATAAATAATGTGACTATATTTAGGAACAAGTTTTTAATGGAGTTATGTTTTGAAATTTATGTAGATATATGCCAAAGAGAATAATCGCCAATGATATAAGGAAAACATAGGCAACCCTTGAAAGAGCGCCATCTCCTATTTCAAATCTATATATTCCAAAGTATCTGCACAATTTATTAACAAAGTTTATGGGTTCCAAGAGCTCAGTGTATTCGTCAACACGTGTTATAGTCTGTCTTTCCCCGTTATGCTCACCCTAGTGGGTATGAAGTGGTGTACTAGTGTGGCTTGGGTTTGCATTTAGTTAATTAGTAATGTTCAGCATCTCTTCCAGTGTTTATTGACAGTTGTAAATTTCTGGAGATATAGACTCTCTTGTCAATGTTTAATAAGGTTACATTGCTATCCTCATCACGAGTTGTAAAGGGTATTTATATATCCTGACTGAAATCCCTTCTGAAATGTATGTGGAAACTCTGTGGGATTTCAGCCCCAATTCTTGAAAAGACTTGCTTCCATTCTAAGAGTCGTTATTTCATTTTTTTACATTTTTATTAATTTTAATAAATTCAAAATAATGGGTTTTACTATAACACTTTCATACGTGCATATCATTGTGATTTGTTCATGTTCATTGCTAAATTACTCTCCCTTGAAAAGTCATTGAAGTCAGCTTGTATGCATTTCATTTTTAAAATTGACTCTCTGCTCATTCAAGAGGTTGGTCTATAGTTTAGGGGCTTTAATACATTGGGATCTATCTGTTCGGTTTGTAGCAGGCAGGAACTTACAGCAATTCTCCTGCTTTAGCTTCCTAAGTGCTGGAATTGCAGGTGTGAGTTACCACACCCAGTTCTCATCTAGCTTTGTTATCAAGGGAATAACCTTCTAGACTAGTTTAATAGTTCCCTCTGAAACAGTGGGTAGGTGAAGACTGTCTCCTGTCTCCAACTAAGTTCCTGTCTTCCCTTTTCTAAGAATGGAGTGGGCAGACAATAAGGGAGAAACGTAGGTAAGAAGAGAATAGCAACTTTAAAAGAAAAACCTCCAAGACCCTCAGTGGCAAGAGATGCTAACCGAGAGGCAGTGTTCCAGCTCTAAGTTCATAATAGGCTTGGGGTGAGAGCTTGCATGTGTTACAAGACTATGCTCTCCAAGGGCTTTGGAGTGCCAGCCTAGAGTGGTCTCTTACAGACCAAGTCTGCAGTTTGAAAGAGTTCTCCAGGAACTTCCTGCCCTGGGCAAAAGCATCAGGCATGAGAAACCATTGAGTCTATCTCCTATTTCCATCTTCCTCAAGTCTTGAGCATCCATAGAACTATCCACAGCCAAAGGCAGAATCTCTCATCTGAAGTCTGGTATCATCTTTCTCCGTCAAGTTCCATGACTAAAATATGCCTTGAAGCCTTGAACATGCCTGAATCTATTGAGAAACTGGCTGGGTCCTAATTGGCTGAATGTGGACACATAAGTAAGGTAAGATTTAGGACCTGTCAGGGAAAAGCTATTAAACTGTTAAAGCTTCTGGATGTTCCCAATGGATACAGTACGTCTTTGGCAGCTTCTGCCTGCTGTTTCTGGCTTGTTCATACTCCAGACTCTGGCTGTTAATCCTGAGCTTTCATGTGGTAGGGATTTGTGTATTTTGCAGCTACTGCTATTACACTGACAGCTGTCCACTCTTGATGCTTAGGCTTGAGTTGCCTGTCAGAAAATCCTACAAGCATATGGGAAGCTACCCAGTGGGGCCCTGCCTATCTTTATCTCTTCATTGTTGTTGTTTTACTTTATTTTGTTAGTTATTTGAGAGCTTTATATGATGTGTGTTGATCATATTTACCCCATTCACCAGCTCTTCCCCATTTTATTCCACTTCCTACCCATTCAACTTCATGTCCTTTTTCTTTTTAATCCTTAAAGACCACTTCATGTTGCCAAAATATTCTTTGGTATGTAGTCTTACACTGGAAAATGGTCAACTTACTAAGGGCCACACTCTTAGAGAAAATTTTCTTCCCCTCTGCCAGCAGCTAATAATTGCCAAAAGCTCCATGACTAGGGGTGGGGTGCCCCCTCTACATTTGGTCTGGTTTTGTCTAGAACAAGTTTTATACATGCTGAAACAATGCTGTGAGTTCATGTGTGCAGCTGCCCTGGCATGTCCAAAAGATAATGTGTCTTTGTGGTCATCCATCTTCCTTGGTGTTTACTCTCTGTCCCCATTCTCAGTGATCCCTTCTCTTACCTGTTATAACACGTGTAAAAGGATGTACTGCCTGGTCCAAAGGAAACTTAGTGGAGGACAGGAGATTGGATGAAACCAATTTTCAATTATAATTTGGAGTTTGGGTGATGGCTACACAGGATTTATCATATGTTTCTGTGCATTCACAGCATCTCAGTAAAACCAAATGCTAACAAGACTTCAAAGCTGCCTCATCATTTCCCTGGCATCCTGTCCTTACTCCCTGCATGGACCTCCTTCTGGAATACCGCGGGAGGCTGGCCTCCTGCCAGATGAGATACCTTCCTTCTGCTTGCCCCAGGTATCCCCAAGATTCTCTCTCCTTCAGCTTCTTTATGCCTCTGATCACACCTCCTCCTTCCGGTGAGGCCCTTGTGTACACCTCCCATTCCCATTCACCCTAATAAACTTTACTTTTTTCTCCATAGCTTTTACTAATTCTGACATAAGGTTTTCTTGTGGGTCTTACTTATTACTGATTTCACTCTAAGACAAGTCCCCAAAAGAGGTATTCTTACTGTGTTTCTACACTGTTTTTTGAAACCAGTGCCTGACACATACAGGTCCTCAATGAAAATGTATTGAACTGTCGGCCCTGAAAGGGAGCATACTGTTGTTATTTTGCTAAATGGTCATGCTGTCAAACTGCCTTCTACATAGTTCTATTTATACTCATAGGTCAGCTCTCAACCTTGGCCAGAGAAGCTTTTATTGCAGTACATACAGAGGCTAATACAGAGATTCATAACTGATTAAAGTGGAAGAATCAGGGGCTGTGAGTGCCCAAATGGATATGGTTCATCCATATCAACCTCCCCCATCCAAGGCTCAGCAAACATAGCAGAAAGAGAGGACATAAAGAATGTTAGGAGCCAGAGGGTAGGGATAAAAACTTCAAAATACTATCTTCTGGACATAACAGGACTGTTAAACACAAACTCAGAGCAGCTGCAGTTACCTACCTGTCTAAAATGAAGCCAGTTAAAATCCCAGCATGGATTGGGAAGCTCTCCCAGGGCCTTGCCCCTAGGTAAGGAGATATTGGCAGTTGATGGTGGCTGGAGAAATGACAGTCATTTTCCTTTGGGGTTGCGGACACTGGTAGATTGTTCATGCCCTAGTGAGTGGCACTATACTTATGGCATAGACAGATCTGACTCCGTGAGTCATAGAGGAGGGAAAATGAAGCTTGAAGGACGATGTTGGGGGCTCTCAAATGAGTTGGAGAGAGGAGAAAAATGGATACAACAAGATATATTGCATACATGTTTTAAAATAGTATTATTCAAAAATTCATAATAATAATAGTATTATTAATAATACTGTAATACAATAATAATAGATAGTATTATTCAAAAATTCATCAAATTTATCAACTTCCAAAATGCCAAAAAGTGTTATTCCCAGCTACTATCCACAATTCATCATCTGTTAGAAGTAAGAATCATTTTTTACTACCATATAGGACTGAACACTAAATATGAAGCTGCCCATGAGGGACATAGGCAGTGTGGGAATGTGGTTGTAAAACAATTTTGATCTTCAAATTGCTGTAGCATAAATTTGTGAGGTACCCATTTTGCCAAAGAAGAAACTGCTTAGACAAAAGATAAGTAGAGAACACTTGAAGGATGTGTTCACCACATCCAGAAGATTCTTGGTATCTGGGTGCTTTCTGAAATTGTCTTTATTTAAATCAAATATAATTACATGATTTCTCTACCTGTCTCATGTCCTTCCAACTCCACCTCCAAAACCCTTCCATATAAACGAATATACATATAAGTAGGCCAGCTGAGTCCCTTTAGAGTTGCTTACATGTATATGGTCCTAGGGCTAACCACTTGGTATTGGATAACCGACAAGGGGAATCATCCCTGGAAAGACTAATCTCCCAATCTTAGCAGTTATTCATTGTTTGCATTTCTTCTGTCCCTATGCTTCTTTTTTCTTTCTTATTTTTTTTTAAATTTTCATACACTATTTTTAACACATCCTATCCACCCCCCCAAGTCCTACCAGATCTTCCCCACCTCCCTTCCCACCCAACTTGTTCTCTCTCACTCTCAAAAGAAAAAAATTCAAAGGCAAAAAAACCAAAAAACAAAAAACCACCAAGCCATAACAACACACATGCCGGAAAACACAGAGTCCATTTTCTGTCAATCAACTAAAGCATCCACAAATTCAAGTCAGACAAAATCCCAGCACAGAAGAAGAGAAGTGGGCACAAAGTCCTACTCCTAACCAAGAAGCATATTTGTAATTAAGACCCACAGAAAAGGGGGAATCAGTTTTCTCCAATGTAGAAATAAGGTGAGTGCTCCTTCAAAGAGTTGGGTCTCAGACCAGCGCTGGGCTATCATCACTCAGTAGTAGAGGCTAACACAGCTGTTCCCCAACCTCATCTTGGTTGTGCAAAGGGACAAAGACAGAATTGGCTCACACTGCCAAGAAAGCTGTGCATCTAGCAGCTGCTCCCTTTATCTTCAGATGAATTGTGGGATCAACAGGGCTGCAGCGCGCCACCATCCCCAGTGCCCACGCGGTCTCTCAAGCAGTACCCTTGGTAACCACGTTCTTGGCCACAACCGCAGCTTTAGATTCTCGCGAGTAGGGAATGAAGGGGTACCCCCCAGGAGGCAGCGCCCACTGGGCTCCACTGGATGCCAGGTTTCCCACCAGACCACACCACTCTGGCCCTGGGCTCAGGGCATGATGTGAGTGTGAGAGCCTTGGCCCTGCTGCCATTAAGACTCAGACCAGGTCACAGTGAGGGCAAGGGTGGCCAGACACTGGCTGCCAGGACTCTCTCATCCTGAGTTCTCCCATCACAGGAATGTTTTTCTGGTAACTGATGTTGAATTGAGGCATCCAAGGTCATCTATGCATTTGGACGAGATTCAGACATCTAGGCGGCTTGTCCGGCTTTACCTGGGAGACTCTTCTAAGTAAGTAAACCCCAGTGGGAAGACTATTCATATTGGATGCACAACATCACCAACTAAGACCTGCAGGTTTATGTGATCCACCAGATTTGAGTTCTGCGGAGAAAATGTTGTTTATCCTTATACTTAATACTTTGATACCCTAGAGTGTCCTTTTGACCCTGAAAGTCTACATTATCAGGGTCCTTTAAGTAATAACTCCCTCTCTTCTCTCTGTCTCTCTCTAGTCCCTCCCTCCCCCTCTCTATGTCTCTGTTTCTCTGTTCCCCACCCCCAACTCAAATACATATATTCATATAGCCTCGACTTTAAACATTACCATTTGACACATACCATTCAAATTTGATGAAAGTTGCCAAGTCCCAGATTGTTCTTATGGACAATAGCAAACAGCACAGTGTCACTATCTAACCCACCTTCCCTCTAATTCCTCTGTTTGTTAATATTAAACCAATAAATGGCATGAGCCCATATGATAACACCTGTCACCTCAGACACCCTGAACCAAAAGCCAGTCCTCCTGGATTGTTACAAACACCAGGAGTCCACAGAAGCTTAGATGTCATCTGCCATTGAGCTCCAAAGATGTGTCACATAGAATGTGTTTAAATTCTGCAGTGTTGAGAGTGAATGTGGCACAACACATGAAAAAATATGACATCTCAGTGGACCAGAAACTGATCATAAATGGCTAAAATATGATTTAGCAATTTTATAAGCTCTTGTTTCTATGTAGCCTTCCCTCTTAGAAATACTTTTACTGCACTTGCAAAAGATTTATTTCCCCTGTTATTTGTCTTGAAATACCTTTTATTTTTTAACTTTTTAAAATTGTTATTAATTTAGCATGTATTTATAGTAATTTATGCTTCTTGTTTTACTGAGGATCTCAAGTTCAATCTGATAGTGGCTGGTGGCAAAGTTGTCAGTATAATTTCATTACTGGGTTTTCTTATTTTTGCTGTTTATTTATTTATTTATTCATTTTACATCCTGATGGATGCCCTCATGACCCCTCACAAGTTGCCTCCCCCATACCCTCTCCACTTCTTCTCTGAGAGGGTGATCCTGCTCCACATCCTCCCACACACACACACACCCCTCCACCTCACCTCCTCAACCCTGGCTCATCAAGTTTCGGCAAGGTTAGTCGAATCCTCTCCTGCTGAGACCAGACAAGACAGCCCACTTGGGATTCCACAGACAGACAACAGCTTTAGGGACAGCCCTGGGTCTACTTGTTAGAGAACCCACATAAAAACTGAGCTGCACATCTGCTACATATGTGCCAGGGGCCTCAGTCCAGCACATGTATGGTCTTTGGTTGGTGGCTCAGTCTCTGTGAGCCCCTAAAGGTCCAGGTTAATTTATTCTGTTGATCTTCATGTGGAGTTCCTACCCCCTTCAGGGACTTCAATCCTTCCCCCTACTCTTCCATAAGAGTCCCTAAGCTCTGTCCAATGTTTGTCTGTGGGTATCTGCATCTGTTTCAGTCAGCTGATTGGTAGAGCCTCTCAGAGGACAGTTATGCTAGGTTCCTGCCTGCAAGTATAACAGAATATCATTGATAGTGTCAGGGATTGGTGCTTGCCCGTGGGATAGGTCTCAAGTTGGGCCAGTTATTGGTTGGCCATTCCCTTAGGCCCTGCTCCATCTTTGTTCTTGCATTCTTTTAGATAGGAATAATTTGGGGTCTAAAGTTTTGTGGGTGGATTGGTGTCTTTATCCTTCCACTGGGGATCCTGCCTGGCTACAGGAACCTCTTCAGGATCCATATCCCCACTGATATGTGTCTCAGCTAATATCACCCAAATTGACTACTGGGAGCTTCTTCCATCCCAGTCTCTGGCACTTCCTAGAGATTCCTTTACATCCCCATCAGCCGCAGATTTCCATTCATTCTCCTGACCTTCTGGCCCTCTCTCCTATCTCTCACTACACCTACCTGATCTTGACCCCCACCATTTCCCTCCCCATCTCTTCTCACCTCCCTCTCTCTGCCTCCAGTGACTATTTTATTTCCCCCTTCTAAGTGAGAGTCAAGCATCCTTGCTTGGGACTTCCTTCTTGTTTAGCTTTTTTTGGGATCTGTGGGGTGTATCATGAGTACCATGAACTTTATGGCTAATATCTACTTATGAATGAATTCATACCATGCATGTCCTTTTGGGTCTGGGTTACCTCACTCAGGATATTTTCTAGTTCCATCCACTTGTCTGCAAAATTCATGATGCCTTTGTTTTGAGTAGGTGAATAGTATTCCATTGTGTAAATGAACCACATTCTTCTGTTGAGGGACATCTGGGTTGTCTCTAGTTTCTAGCTATTACAAATAAAGCTGCTATGAACATAGTGGAGCACATGTCCTTGTTGTATGGTGGAGCATCTTTTGAGTATATTCCCAGGAGCAGCATAGTTGGGTCTTCAAATAGAACTATTTCCAGTTTTCTGAGAAACTGCCAGATTAATTTCCAAAGTGGTTGTACAAGTTTACAACGCCAACAGCAATAGAGGAGTCTCTGCATCCTCACCAGCATGTGCTGTCCCTTGAGTTTTTTATCTTTGTCATTATGACAGATGTAAGTTGGAATCTCAGAGTCCTTTTGATTTGCATTTACATGATGATTGAGGATGTTGAACATTTCTTTAAGTTCTTCTCAGCCATTCGAGATTCCTCTGTTTAGAATTCTCTGTTTAGCTCTGTACCCCATTTTTTATTGGGTTTGTTGAAGTCTAACTTCTTAAATTCTTAATATTTGGATATTAGCCTTCTGTCAGTTGTAGGGTTGGTACCAGTTGAGGAAAAAAAAAATACAACAAGTTCCCGTGCTTGAGCTAGTTACTCTCTGCCCAGTGGTCTTGCTGCCTCTAGCTAGCCCCAGCAGCAACTGATCTGAGTCTTCCCAGCTCAGGTTCACTTGTCTCTGGAGCAGGTAGTTCCCTCTCAGCCATAAACCTCCTGTGGATAGCAGTCCCACATTCCAGTAACCCAGTAAAACAAAACTCTAGAAGTTTATAATTAATCAGTCAGATTTATATATCAATAAATTCTCAATTCACAAGATGCCCACACAATAATTTCAGGGTCAATTGATAATAGTACAAGCTGCCCACCTAGATCAGACAAGTTACCCCAATTATTCTATCCCTATATGATATTATATCTGTATGTGGCTAATTAAAACCATGTAGAATCTGAATCATCCTGTTCATCGTCCTCCATCTTGCTTCCTTCTCCTCTACCTCTCTCCTCATCTCCATCTTTGCAACTCTTTGCTCTGCCTCCCTTTTCCCTGTCCAATCACAGGCTTCTTGCTGTATTAATATTTAGAGTGATTGGACAGGGAAAATTCTGTTACATTGGTGAAGATCTTTTCCTAATCTGTAGGTCTCTGTTCTGTCCTATTGACAGTGTCCTTTGCCTTACAGAAGCTTTTCAGCTTCATGAGCTCCCATTTATCAATTGTTGATCTTAGAGCCTGAGCCATTGGTGTTCTGATCAGGAAATTGTCTCCTGCATCAATGCATTCAAGGCTATTTCCCACTTTTGCCTCTATTAGATTTAATGTTTACCTGTGTTCTCTTGTATTTCTTTAAGGGGGTTATTTATTTCCTTCTTAAAGTCTTCTATCATCATCATAAGAAGTGACTTTAAATCTAAGTCTTGCTTTTCTGATGTGTTGGGGTAACCAGGGCTCACTGTGGTGGGAGAAGTGGGTTCTGATGATGCCAAGTTGCCTTGGTTTCTGTTCCTTATGTTTCGTCCTTGCTTTTTGTCATCTCGTTATCTGTGGTGTTAGCTGGTCTTGCTCTCTCTGACTACGGCTTGTCCCTCCTTCAAGCTTTTGAGTCAGTACTCCTTGGAGATCAGCTCTGTCTCTGAGAAGATTTTGGGTTTGGAGAGCTGTGGTACAGGATCAGCTCTGGGGTGCAGACAGAAACCAGAAGGATCCTGTCCCCAGCTGTTCCTTGGTTCCTGTGTCCTGGCTCTATGAGGGTCCCTCTTGATCGAGGAATTTGAACAGAAGTGGTGGTCTTCCTGTGCTCGCCTGTATGTCAGCACTCCTGAGAGACCAGCTCTCCTGGCACTGAATATGGAGCCCTGTGTCACAGGATCAGCTCCCCAGCCACAGAAGGAAACCGGAAGGCCACTCCTCAGTCCATGTGTCCTGGGGGTTCTGGGTGGGTCTCTCTGAACAGAGGTACTGGCCTTACCACCACCACCCCCTCATCACAGGCTTGTCCACACTCCTGGGATGCTAGCTTTCTCCGGGCACTATTTAGTTATGGAGCTCTGAGTTCCCTGACTGCAGAAGGAAACCGGAAGGCCACTCCTCAGTTTCTGTGTCCTGAGGGTTCTGGGAGTGTCCCTCTGAGCAGAGATGCTGGCCTTACCCCCAATCACAGGCTTGTCCACACTCCTGGGAGCGTAGCTCTTTCCCTGCACTATTTGGGTATGGAACCATGTGGCACAGATCACAGGCGTTTACCGGCTCCTATCCCAGGCTGCTCCTTGGTCCCTGTGTCCTGAGGATTCTGGGCGGTCCGTTGAGCAGTGGTGCTCTGTCTTACCTCCACTCACGGGCTTTTCCACACTCCTGGGATGCTAGCTTTCTCCCAGTGCTATTTGGTTATCCAGTTTTTCTTTCTCTGATGGGTCTTTATGTGATTTGGGTATCAAGGTAACTGTGGCCTTGTAAAATGAATTGGGCAGTGATCCTTTAGTTTCTATTTTGTAGAATAATTTAAGGGGTAGTAGCATTAGGTCTTCTTTGAAAGTCTTATTGAATTCTGTGCTAAAAACCATCTGGCCCCAGGCTTATTTGGTTGGAAGACTTTTAACCACTGCTTCTATTTCACTAGGTGTCTAAGGTCTGTTTACATTGTTTATCTCATCTTGATTTAACTTTGGTAAATGGTACCTATCAAAAAAATTTACTCTTTTAGATTTTTCAATCTAAAAGAGTAAAGGCTTTTAAAGTAGTCCTTGTAATGCTCTGGATTTCCTGGGTGTCTGTTATTCTATTAGTCTTCACTTCTAATTTTGTTAATTTGATTTTTCTCTCTCTACCTTTCAATTTGAATAAAGGTTTGTCAATGTAATTGATAGTAAAATCTTTGTTTTCATTGATTTTGCATTGTTTTTTGTTGTTGTTGTTTCTATTTTATTTATTTCAGGCCTTAGTTTATTTCTTGCTGTCTATTCATTGGAGGCATGATTTTTTTTAATTTTATATTTTGTTGTTCTAAAGCTTTCAGGTGCTGTTAAGTTGCTAGTAAAAGATCTCTCCAGTTTTGTTTTGTTTTGTTTTGTTTTGTTTTGTTTTATGTAGGCACTTAGTACTATGAACTTGCCTCTTAACACCACTTTCATTGTGTCCCATAAGTTTGGGAATGTTTCGTATTCATTTTCATTGAATTCTAGAAAGTCTTAACATTTTTCTTTATTTCTGTCTTGACACATTTTTCATTGAGTAGAAAGCTGTTCAGTTTCCATGAGTTTATAAGTGCCTACTGTTTCTATTGTTGTTGATAACCTGCTTTAATCCTCAGTGGTCAAAAAGGATGCAGGATGTCATTTCTATTTTCTTGTATTTGTTGAGATTTGCTTTATGTCTAAGTATGTGGTCAATATAATACCAGACCAGCAAATCTAAAAGGGGAAACACACACAAAAACACAACAACAACAATGATCAAGCACTGTTCCTTGATATCCCTCAATATCAATGGTCTCAATTCCCTAATAAAAGGACACAGACTAACAAAATGGATATGAACACAGGATTCATCCTTTTACTGCATCCAAGAAACACACCTTTAACATCAAGGATGAACATCACCTCAAGGTAAGAGAGAGAGAGAGAGAGAGAGAGAGAGAGAGAGAGAGAAATATATTCTAAGCAAATGGACCCAAGTAGCAAGCTGGTGTAACCATTTTAAAATCTGACAAAAAAGACTTCAAACAAAAACTAATCAGAAGAGATAGGGAAGGATGCTACATACTACATCCTTATAAAAGAAAAAACAAGCTGCCAATAAGACATTGCAATTCTTAACATCTATGCACAAAACACATGGGTACCCAAATTTGTTAAAAGAAACACTACCACAGCTTAAATCATATATTGACACTCACATGCTGATAGTGGGAGACTTCTATACCCCACTTTTACCAATAAACAGGTCATCCAGACAAAAACTAAATAGAGAAATGCTGGAGCTAACTGATGTTATAAACCAAATCAACCAAATAAATATTTACAGAATATTCACAAAAGAATATACCTTCTTCTCTACAGCTAATGAAACTTTCTCCAAAATTTACCATGTGCTCAGTCTATTACTTCTAACTTGCCTCCAGTGCCTGAGATTTTCTCTTTCATCTCTTGTATCCTACTAGTGAGGCTTTCCTATCAGGTTCCTTTTCAAGTTTCTGAATTATTTCCCATTTTCTCTCAGTTTGAATTTTCTTTATTGAATCTATTTCCACTTTCAAGTCTTGAACTATTTTCTTCATTTCTTTCCATTGTTTGTTTGTGTTTTCATAAATTCCCTTAATGAATTCATTCCCTCTTTAAGGACCTCTAATCTATTCAAAAGGGCTATTTTGAAGTCTTTGTCTTTTGCTTCCACTCTATTATATTTCTCAGGACTAATTATATTAGGGTTGTTGGGCTCTAGTGAAGATGTATTTATTGTCTTAGCTGTTATTGGTTGTGTTTTTATGTTGGCCTCTAGACTTTGAATTTGGAATCATAGTTCTATGTGTTGATAACTAGTCTTGTCTTTATTCAATAGGTATTTTGTTCCTTGGTTTCTGATGCCCTCTCTGGTTCTTAAGAGAGTGTGAGTTACATGGTAAGAAGTGCTTCTGAGATCCTGCCAGGTGGAGGTTCCAGGTAGAATGTGTTTCTAGGTATTGGTATATGACACTTAGGGATAGAGTTGGGCTAGGGGTGCTAAAGGAGTCTACAAGAGGGAAGAAAGCAGAGTATGCCACAGGGATCTGCTTAGTCTCTTGGGAATATGGCAGAGAGGGGGTCAGGTTCACAACAGGCGGTCTGCTACAGAGCTGGAGATGAGATTGGGGGATTGGATTTGGAGATGAAGATGGAGAATGAAGATCTGAAGCTTGGCTACCTGCTTCCCTGGAATGGCCAGTATGTCCCTAGGGAATGCCTGTGGGAGTTGGCTGCTGAGACAAAGGGATGGGGCAGTGAGGGAGGTTGTAGGAAAAGACCTACATGATCTTCTGGGGATGGGAGCAGAAAGGAAGGGAGGGCACAGCGGATGTTCTTTTGCAGAGTAAGGCGTGAGACCTGGGGATTGGCTTTGGAGGAGAGAAAGGAAAGTGAAGATCTGGAGATCTGTCATCTACCTGCTTCTCTGGCCAGGTAGTGGGTTTGCTATTTTGTATTGTTTAAAGGAACCCCTATTTTCTAAATGTTAGTCTTGTTTTCCACATTCTCCTAACAATGTGTTCCCCTATATGTCAACCTTCTATATGACCTAGAATGTTAGTACCAGAGTGTTAGTCAATGTTAGTTGCTATTTCAGTGTCACAATGCTGGTGGTAGACTAGGAGCTGTCTCCCTATTTCCTCTTTCTGGTATCCTCATTTAAAAAACAAAAACAAAAACAAAAAACAAAAAACAAACAAACAACAACAACAAAAAAAAACCAGGAAAATTCCAAGATGTAATATCCTCACAGCAAAGATACATGAGAAAAACAGATAACAGAAATTTCCACTGTTTTTTAAAAAAAAAAAAAAAAAGCTTTGCCTCAATAATAACATGTCATTCTCAGTCAAAGCATGTCACACTATCCACACATTATTAGTACATTATTAGTGAGTTAGAGAGATGTGCTCCTCCCATGTACTGAAGGAATGTTCTACAAGTCACATGGTATAAAGTCCTTTGGTACGGAAATGAGAAAGGCTAGCTGGGTATAATAATGAAAGTTGTTTGCAGCTACCTTCTGAATCATCACCTACTAATAAGCTCTTCAAAAGCTACTAGCCTTATCCTTACCAATATCATTAATGCAAATACAACACACTGCCTTCCTTTTGTTCTTCTTTCATAAGGCAGCATGGCACCTCTGCTACTTTTTGTTCAAGAGGCAAGTCAAGAAAGAGACTGTGTTATCTTCATACTAAATACAGTTGACCGTAAATGAAACACCACTGGCTTAATTAGAATTGGCTATTTGTTGTATGGTAGTCATGGCATATTCTTAAAAGAGAGAAAAAAATCAGTCAAGAACCCAGGACTCCAGTAGATTTATGAGAGCAGGCAATGCCTAGAAAAATAAAGACAATGAAGGTGGAATAACTCTATTAAAAATATCTACTGTGGGCTAACAGGTGGTTAAGTAGCTAAGAATACTTGCTGCTCTTAGGTAAGACCTAAATTTAGTTCTCAGCACCCACATCCATGAATTCTGACACCTTATTCTTACCTCTGAAGTCACACACACACACACACACACACACACACACACACACTTTTCATTTTCTTAATTTTCAAAGTATCTACTCTATCTCAGTAAAGACCACAGTGAAGGAATAATCTGAAAGGTGACTCATGTTTTTTTTCCAGAAAACAGTTAAACACATAATAGAAATCAGTGTCACTTGATTTATGTCTTAAAAATAAAGCTATTTTCAAGTAATTATGTGGCAGTCAAATGGAAACTTCCATTTTAAGTGTCTTCCTCAAAAATAATTAGTATTACTTTTTCCCTGTATCTCTTTACAGAAAAAGAGCCCATTCATCCTCTATTATTTTGATCCCATATCTAAGTCAAAATGTCAACAAATAAAGAATTTTCATCTTACATCTTAAAAGAAGAGACAAATGCAATGGGGGTAAGCATTAAGTATTATGTTGATTAATAAATAGTGTTACTTTTTACTAATAAAAATTAGAAGCATTGACAGAATTTACAATGATCTCCTTGGGGGTCAAAATGTGGATAAATAAAATAAATAAAAAATAAAAAGGGGGGGGCTGGAGAGATGGCTCAGGGGTTAAGAGCACTGGCTGCTCTTCCAGAGGTCCTGAGTTCAATTCCCAGCAACCACATGATGGCTCACAGCCATCTGTAATGAGATCTGATGGCCTCTTCTGGTGTGCCTGAAGACAGCTACAGAGTACTCACATATATGAAATAAGTAAATAAATCTTTTTTTAAAAAAATGTGGATAAATGTGTTTTGAAGTAAAGACAATTAGACCAGAGCTAATTGGTCACACAAAACATGTATTTACATACCGTTCCCAGACTCTTCAACATTATCCCAATCTATCCTGGTCTTAGGAAACATACTCTGAGATTAGAGGTGTTGAAGATATTTGTTTTCTGCCTTTGCTGGTAACCCTTGTTTGAAATGGTTTGAAGCAATGTTTGTAGATAAAAGAAGGCAGATGGTGATCTCAAATACAAAGCCAGAAGAGGCTGTTTAAACTCTGAGGTCTCATGTTGTCAACATGGTCCCATAAACTCACCTATGGATGAATCATATAACACACTAATGCTGTCCCTCTCAGCTCTCTTCAAATTCAGAATGCTATACTTATACATAAGACCCATCCATATTTATGTGACCTTGAACAACATTTGGGTCCAAGCCAACAGCATTAAAACTTACACCAATATCCAACCTCTCTACGCAGCCAAATCTCCCACATCCTCCTCCAGAATCCAGCCCTGTGCCTCTACCTGATACTCCCTTTCCATATACCCTCCCCAATCCACCAGATATAGCTTGAGTCCCACATCCATCACCCTAGTTGAGTCTTTGCCCACAAGGCAGACAATCTCTACTGCTCTGCCAGAACTTAACTCTACCTAACCCCCAATCCACATGTCTCTCTCACATCACATCCAAACTTTCCACATATAGATCCACACCTACACTCAAGGCTTAGACCAGAAGGCACATCCTGTATACCATCCTATTCTCCTAAATCGCCCTGACTCCATTACCCCCAAAGCCTTTTTCAACTTCAGGACCCAAACCGCCTATACATCCTCTCTTCTGTCCCAACCTGCTCTGCCAGTATCAAACTTAGACCTAACAAAAGAAGCTCTCATGCCCAGATCTCATCACAAACATACAAATAGGAAAGATCAATTCATAGCTTCTCTCCAAAATCTATCAGACCTGTAGGCATGTGTGATACCATGAAAAAAAATCAAATTTTCAAATTATAGACATAGAAGCAGGGAAAGAATCCCAAGTCAATGGCATAGATCAGAGGAGAAGGGGAAAGGAGGAGGGACATGATGTAATTATAATCTCAAAAATAAAAGAAATGGAGGGTGGAAAAGAGTGTCAAAAATTTGGAAGGAGGGGATTCTGAAACAATGCACTACTATGGCAGTGTTTATCATGCCTTTTTGAAAAGCAACCCAAATAGCTGATAAGAGCTGCAACAGGTGGAGATTGCCCTAAATCTACAGTGCATGCTGCATCATTCCTGTACTGGTTGATCCAGCCATTCCAACAGTATTTGAAATGTTGTTGGCTGATAGGGGTGGGTTTTGTTTTTTTTTTCCTGAAGCCTCTGGCAGACACGTACTAATTTATTGCAGCATTTTATGGAGCAAAATCTTGCCATTCTCTGAATATAACTGCTGTCATTTTGAGGAACACTTGGTCTTCTACTGCACCTAAATACAAACTGAACATTTAAGCATAGTCCACCAATTTATCACACAACCTGAGTTGTTCCTTGTGAGGTAGGTGTTACTTGACCCATCAAGCCACATTTCTTCTCACAGTAACAGAAAAAGTAATTTAGACACTTAGGAAAACATCATTTGAAAAAAATCTCTAAAAATAAGCAAAAGAAAACTGAAGATATTTGCACCTCATGTCAGTACTCAACAAAGGCCATTCTCACTCAGTACAGAAAGATTTTAGCAATCAAGTGAATAGGATATGCTTTCAGGCTGTGCGTACCTGCCTTAGTTTTCTCCCTTCCTTCCTTCCTTCCTTCCTTCCTTCCTTTCTATTTTATTTCTATAAGGGGAAAACACCCTAATAAAAAGCAATTTGAGGAGGAAAGAGGCTACAGTTCATCAATAGTAGAAGACAAGGAAGGGAATCTTGAGGCAGAACTGAAGCAGAGGCCATGGGGTAATGCTGCTTGCTAGTTTGTTCTTCACAGCTTACTCAACCTACTTTCTTATACACCTCAGGACCATCTTCTCAGAGATGGTACCTCCACATCAATCCCAAATGAAGAAAATGCCCCACAAACTGGCACACATGCCAATGTGTTAGGAGTGTTTTCTCAGCTGAGGGTACCTCTTCTCAGATGACTTCAGCTTCTATCAAGTTGATAAAAAACTAACCAGTGCAATAACCAAACCAACTCTTCCTCCATCTTTGTCATGGTCAATAAATCATTAACAAGGTTTTGGACTTCACAAATACTATTTTTTTCTTTTAAATAAGGCTTAGACTTGTTCATTCTCCAGTGGCAAAGATTAACACTGGATAAGGTAACAAAGGAAAACTGAAGTTCAAGTCCCAGATAAGAGGGGAAGAGGGAAAGAAGGAGAGGTCAAATTTTCCTAGTTGGTTTTATCAGTGAAGAACAAGAGACAAGACTTCTGACTACAGTCTGCCTTTTTTAAATCCATGGAAAGGATAGCAGGGCTCAGAAAGACACTTCCAGGTCCCCATGGCCAGCAGCTCCCCTTTTAGCCACAGCATCCTTCTGAGAAAGACAGATCAGTAGGCCTCTACTATTAAATTAACTAGAAGCACCTACAAAATAAAAATAACTGTCCCTCAAGGCTGTTGTTAAATAAAAATATTCTTGTTCAAGCAAAGAAGACCCAAACCACTCTGCCACATCTGTCTCAACCTTGGTTCCTCCCTGACATGTAACTCTTTCAATACTCAGAGATAGTGAATATTCACCATCCTGAAGCAAAAGGTTTGGCAGGACAGTGGAATAGGGTGGAACAGTGTCTGGGGTCTCCATGATTATATCAATATCCTGAAGAGACTAGAATTAGCATCTTCTTTCTTGTTGAGTATACTAATATACAAAGCAAACTGAATATGTTCAAGACTTCTCAGACACTCAGATTGAAGCCATTTTTAGTAGACACACCTTGAATAATAACACTGGCTCTCTCTTCTCACAGGCTGCACAAATAATACTTGGTCTAATTCACAATGCACTGGGGATTCTCTGGCTCTCTTTGCACCGTCTAGAAGAAAAGAAACACAGTATTGGTCCTGAACTTATGATAACTAGCATCTGTTACCTGTTTGCTTCTGGATTATTTGTGAGTGGACTGTGGCATTAATGATTTATATTTATTTGATTCTAATTAATCAAGTAGAGAATTCTATAGTCAACAGTTTACTAGACTCAATCACTGACTTACATTTGAGTATTTTTGTATTTTTTGCCTATTTTGATAAGGACCTCTAGAGGCTGGGATGTGTGGGTAGAAAAGATTTCAAAGGAGTAGTATTAAGAAGACTCTTAAAGAACATGGCTGTGTATATAACAGCTATAAAGCCTTTCTTTTCAGGGTGAAAACTCAGAAACAAGAGTTTAGTGTCTAGGGAAATAGAGGCAATTTTTGGAGAAAATATGGGAAAAGAAAAGAAGAACCCTGGGGTTGGGAAGGGGACCAAGAGGAATGAGGAGAAATTTAACAGAAATTTCTAAAGTAGATATCCTAATACTTTCATGGGTATATTTATCAAAGTGTCTACCAGGAGCATGCCCAATTAAAAGTAATTATACTTGAGGAAGCCCAAAGCCATGACTTCCCCCTAGCTAGTTTAGTTCACAGATGCACTCAATCCAAAAAAAAAAAAATTGTTAATCAGGGGTCATTTTTGCAGAAGTTATGTGATCTGGGACATAACTGACTTCCCTTTAATAGGAAGTTTTGAGAAGCAGAAAGCTTAATATAAGGATGAATTTCTTTGCAGAGAACAGGTTTCAATAAATACTCTTCCTCGTTCTTGCTCTTCTCTACCAAGATAGAGCTTTAAAAGAGTAGAGGTCTAAGTGGAGCCCAGTTCCTGAGGTTTGTGGAAAGACTTCTGAGACACAGGAGTCATTTCACTAAGCCAGTGGTCTGGCATTCACTTCTTTGATTGACAGGCATTTCTTCAGAGGATTTACCTCTGAAAGCATTGCAAAACTGACAACTTTCTGGAAAGAGGTGTGTGTAGTAAAGAGCAATTACTTAAACTGGAATGATACAATGAGTCTCCAATTGCTAAGTGTCCAGAAAGCCCTAGGCTTAAGACAAACAGGATGTTTATGAAAGAAATTAACCACGAATCATATTCAATGGTGTGTCCATTCCTGCATAATGCATATCCCAGTGGTATTTTAAGCTCATGGTACCTCATTGACACAACATTGCCACAAGGGTCAAATACAGTAGTTCTTCACTCTCTGCTTTATAAATGAGAAAACTTCATCTGTTGAGTTTAAATAACTCCGACAGAATGTCCCACAATAAAACAGCAGGGTTTGCTTTAAACCAAGGTAAGGTGCCTCTGTGTTCATAGCAGACTGCATCCTCCTGGACTGAGAGATTCCTGATGTCCTTCTTAGGATATTTAGGTCACCTTCTGGGAGTTCTGAAGGCAAATGGAAGACATACCACAGGAAGTAAATTTAATGCAAAATAACCACAAGTAGCCATGATTTCAGCTAGTTCCCAGTAGGTCAAAGACATCACAGTGATTGAGGAAACAACCATGAATAAAATAAAATAAAATAAAATAAAATAAAATAAAAATAAAGCCATTTGATTTTCAGATCAAATGCTTTCTGAAACTATTTTGTAGTGATTTTTTATTTCCCTGGGATATTTTGATGGGAAGAGGATTCCTAGGGGTGACAGCTGCCATACTAGTCATCTTCTTTTTTACCACTTTTGGTCATTAACTTGCTAACTGAACTTGAAAGCATGGTCAAGGATCCACTATTTGTCCCTTGTAAACTTATTGAGAAATTCCTGAGTCCCATCACCTACATGTTGATCGCATGAGTGATCACCAACTTTTAAACATCTATTCATCTCTCTAATAGAAAAAAGTAGAACCACTTTTTTTAGGGAATCCCTTAGAACCAGGATATAGTTTTGTTTTGTTTTTTTATTTCAATGCCACTTTCTTCATAAAATGCAGGCATAGTCTAGACATCAGAATTACAGTAGCATCAGGAAAAGAATCTGTTGAGGGATGGATCAAACAGTGTAGGTGTTTCAATACAAATTTCTTCCCACAGTTCATCAACTCAGGATCCAGCAGTCTAACCCAGGGTAGTTCTTCAATATATCAGGTATGTGGGAAAGCTGGACATAACCCCAAAGACAGAAATGTTTTATGACACAAAGAGGAAGATCTATTGATGATTCTGAGACTTTGAGGGGGTGAGAAAACTTCTTCCAAATGCTCAGATGAAAAAAAAAATCACTGAATTTTTCTAAACACACACAAACACACACACACACATACACACAAATGTGCACCTCAGTGTGTCTTTTCGGGGAGTATGGGAAAAGGCATGCTTAATGGGCAAATATGGAGAACACTAACAAGTTAAAAAAAATTGGTTCACATGTCTGTGATCCCAGCACTTGGGAGGCAGTGGTAGACAGATCTCTGTGAGTTCAAGGCCACCCTAGTCTACAGACTAAGTTCCAGAACAGCCAGAGCTTCACAGAGAAACTCTAAAACAAACTTTGCTCTCTATTTCAGCTAAAGATTTATATTTTTCCCCCAAAGAACAGTGGCATACAGACCCCCCGAGCTCCCGGGGACTGGATCACCAACCAAAGAGAACACATGGAGGGACCAAAGGCTCTGGCGGCATATGTGGCAGAGGATGGCCTTGTTTGACATCAGTGGGAGGAGTGGCCCTTGGGCCTGAGGGTGTTTGATGCTGCAGTGTAGTGGAATGACAGGGAGGGAAGATGGGAGCTGATTAGTGGGTAGAAGTGCACCCTCATAGAGGCAGGGGGATAGGGGATGGGATAAGAGGATTCCAAAGGGGAGACCTGGAAAGGGGAAAACATTTGAAATGTAAATAAAGAAAATATCCAATAAAAAAAGAAAGAAAGAAAAAGAAAAGAACAGTGGCACAGAGGCTACTTTGCTGAGAAGGAGCTTGCTTAGCAACTATTGATGGTGGGGAATCAGAGTTTGGCTTCCTTGCCCTTTTTAATGTTTACCATCACCTAAGCAGCCACTATTAACACCATATTCCTTCCTAGTCTTTATTCTAAGCTTGTAACCCCAAAGGACCAGTAAGCAAATTTACATAGAGCTAAACAATTGGCATTGCTTCCTGTCTTCATCTGCGCCCCAGAGTTAACCCTGTGGCACAGCTCTCTGGACCCAAATCCTGCCCAGAGAGAGCTGGCCTTCCAGGAGTGCTGTCACTCCTAAGTTCACAGGGGAGACGAATACTTTTGCTCCAATAATTGGCCCAAGAAGAACTGCCAGAAGACCACAGGGTGCAGGAACCGCAGAGTAAATGGGAACAAGATCCCTCCAGTCTCAATCTGTACCTCCGGAATTAACCTTGTGGCACAGCTCTCCAAATCCCACCTGGAGAGAGCTGGTCTCCCAGGAGTACAGACACAGCTAAGATCATGGGCTCACAAGGCAAGAGGCTCACAGACTCACAGGAGGTACAAGCTATAGTCAGAGAAAGTAAGACCAGCTAGTACTAGAGATAACCAGATGTCCAGTGGCAAGGGAAAGAACATAAGCAACAGAAACCAAGGCTTCTTGGCATCATTAGAACCCAATTCTCTCACGAGCCCTGGATACCCCAACACACCAGAAAAGCAGGACTCTAATTTAAAATCACATCTCATGATGATGATGAAGGGTTTTAAGAAGGACATAAATAATTACCTTAAAGAAACACAAGAGAACACAGGTAAACAGGTAGAAGGCCTTAAAGAAGAAACACAAAATTCCCTTAAAGAATTACAGGAAAACACAGCCTAACATGTGAAGGAATTGAACAAAACCATCTGTACTGGCTAGTTTTGTGTGTCACCTTGACACAAGCTGAAGTTATCACAGAGAAAGGAGTTTCAGTTGAGAAAATGCCTCCATGAAATCCAACTGTAAGGCCTTTTCTCAACTAGTGATCAAGGAGGGAGGGCCTCTTATGAGTAGTACCATCTGTGGGCTGGTAGCCTTGGGTTCTGTAAGAAAGGGGACTGAACAAGCCAGTAAGGAACATCCCCCCATGGCCTCTGCATCAACTCCTGCTTCCTGACCTGCTTGAGTTCCAGTCCTGACTTCCTTTCGTGATGAACAGCAGCATGGAAGTGTAAGCTGAATAAACCCTTTCCTCCCCAACTTGCATCTTGGTCATGATGTTTGTGCAGGAATAGAAACCCTGACTAAGACACCATCCAGCATCTAAAAATGGAAATAGCAACAATGAAAAATGACCGGGTTATCATGGGATGGGGGAGTCAGTGGAGGGGTGCCAAGGAAGTGGGATACCATTTGAGATGTAAATGAATAGAATGATTAATAAAAACTTTTTAAAAAGAAAGAAAGAAAGAATAAACAAATCACAAATGGAGACAAGCCTGGAGATAGAAAACCTAGGAAAGATATCAGGAGTCATAGATGTGAGCATCACCAACAGAATACAAGAGATAGAAGAGACAATCTCAGATGCAGAAGTACCATAGAAAACATTGACACAACAGTCAAAGAAAATGCAAAATGCAAAAAGCTCCTAACCCAAAACATTCAGGAAATCCAGGACACAATCAGAAAACCAAACCTAAGGATAATAGGTGTAGAAGAGAGTGAAGATTCCCAATTTAAAGGGCCAGTGAATATCTTCAACAAAATTATAGAAGAAAACTTCCCCAACCTAAAGAAAGAGATGCCCCTGAACATACAAGAAGCCTACAGAACTCCAAATATTCTGGACCAGAAAAGATATTCCACCCATCACATAATAATCAAAAAACCAAATGCACAAAACAAAAAATATTTTAAAGCAGTAAGGGAAAAAGTTAAAGTAACATATAAAGGCAGACCTATCAGAATTATACCAGACTTTTCATCAGAGACTATAAAGGCCAGAAGATTCTGGGCAGATGTCATACAGACCCTAAGAGAACACAAATGCCAGCCCAGGCTCCTTTACCCAGCAAAACTCTCAATTAACATAGATGAAAAAAACCAAGATATTCCATGACAAAAACAAATTTACACAATATCTTTTCATAAATCTGGCTCTACAGAGGATAATGGATGGAAAACTCCAACACAAGGAGGGAAACTATACCCTAGAAAAAGCAAGAAAATAATCTTCTTTCAACAAACCCAATAGAAGATAGCCACACAATCATAATTCCACCTTTAACAACAAAAGTAACAGTAAGGAACAATCACTGGTCCTTAATATCTCTTAACATCAATGGACTCAATTCTCCCAATAAAAAGCCATAGACTAACAGATTGGATACATAAACAGGACCCAGTATTTTACTGCATACAGGAAATTCACCTCAGTGACAAAGACAGACACTACCTCAGAGTAAAAGGCTGGAAAAATATTTTCCAAGCACATGGTCCCAAAAAAACAAGCTCAAGTAGCCATTCTAGTATTGAATAAAATCTACTTTCAACCAAAAGTTATCAAAAAGGTTAAGGAAGGACCCTTCACACTCATCAAAGAAAAAATCTACGAAGATAAATTCTCAGTTCTAAACATCTATGCTCCAAATACAAGGGCACCCAAAATCATAAAAGAAACTTTACTAAAGCTCAAAGCACACATTGCATCTCACATAATAATACTGGGAGATGTCAACACCCCACACACATCATAGGAAAGATCACAGAAACAGAAACTAAACAAAGACATAGTGAAACTATCAGAAGTTATGGACCAAATGGATTTAACAGATAGAACATTTCATCTTAAAACAAAAGAATATGCCTTCTTCTCAACACCTCATGATACTTTCTCCAACATTGACCATATAATTGGTCACAAAACAAGCCTCAACAGACACAAGAAGATTGAAATAATCCCATGCCTCCTATCAGATCACCATGGACTAAGGCTCGTCTTCAATAACAACAAAAACAACAGAAATCCCACATACACATGAAAGCTGAACAACACTCTACTCAATGATAACTTGGTCAAGAAAGAAATAAAGAAAGAAATTAAAGACATTTTAGAATTTAATGAAAATGAAGGCACAACATACAAAAACTTATGGGACACTATGAAAGCAGTGATAAGTGGAAAACTCATAGCTTTGAGTGCTGCCAAAAAGAAACTGGAGAAAGCATACACTAGCAGCTTCACAACACCTGAAAGCTCTAGAACAAAAAGACTCTAGACCAAAAAAGAGCCCAAGACCAGATGGATTTAGTGACCCATTCTATGAGACCTTCACAGGAGGCCAATACTCTTCAAACTATTCTACAAAATAGAAACAGAAGAAGCACTACTCAATTCATTATATGAAGCCACAATTATGCTCATACTTAAACAACACAAAGAACCGAACAAGAAAGAGAACTTCAGACCAATCTCCCTTATGAATATCAATGCAAAAAATACTCAATAAAATTGTTGCAAACTGAATCCAAGAACACATAAAACGATCATCCTTCATGAACAAGTAGACTTCATCCCAGAGATGCAGGGATGGATCAATATACAGAAATCCATCAATGTAATCCACTATATAAACAAACTCAAAGATAAAAACCACATGATCATTTCATTAGATGCTGAGAAAGCATTTGACAAAATTCAACACCCCTTCATGATATAAGTCTTAAAAAGATCAGGAATTCAAGGCCCATACCTAAAACATAGTAAAAGCAATATGCAGCAAACCAGTACCCAACATCAAACTAAATGGAGAGAAACTTGAAGCAATCCCACTAAAATCAAGGACTAGACAAGGCTGTCCACTCTCTCCCTACCTATTCAATATAGTACTCAAAGTCCTAGCCAGAGTAATTAGACAATTAAAGGAGGTCAAAGGGGTACAAATTTGGAAGGAAGAAGTCAAAATATCACTACTTGCAGATGATATGATAGTATACTTAAGTGACCCCAAATAGTTGTAATACAGAGCAGTAGTGATAAAAACTGCATGGTATTGGTACACTGACAGGCAGGAAGATCAATGGAATAGAACTGAAGACCCAGAAATGAACCCACACACCTATGGTCACTTGATCTTTGACAAAGGAGTTAAAACCATCCACTGAAAAAAAGACAGCATTTTCAACAAATGGTGCTGGTTCAACTGGAGGTCAGCATGTAGAATAATGTAAATCAATCCATTCTTATCTCCTTGTACAAAGCTCGAGTCCAAGTATATCAAGGACCTCCACATAAAACCAGATACACTGAATCTAATAAAAGAGAAAGTGGGGAAAAGTCTCAAACACATGGTGTTAGAAGGAAAGTCCCTGAACAGAACACCAATGGCTTATGCTCTAAGATTAAGAATCAACAAATGGGACCTCATAAAATTGCAAAGCTTCTATAAGGCAAAGGACACTGTCAATAGGACAAAACATCAACCACAGACTGGGATAAGATCTTTACCAATCCTACATCCAATGAAGGGCTAATATCCAATATATACAAAGAACTCAAGAAGTTAGACTCCAGAGAACCAAATAACCCTATTAAAAATGGGGTACACAGCTACACAGAGAATTCTCAACTGAGGAAACTCGAAGGGCTGAGAAGTACCTAAAGAAATGTTCAACATCCTTAGTTATCAGGGAAATGCAAATCAAAACAACCCTGAGATTCCACCTCACACCAGTCAGAATGGCTAAGATCAAAAACTCAGGTGACAGCAGATGCTGGTGAGGATGTGGAGAAAGAGGACACTCCTCCATTGTTGGTGGATTGCAAGCTGGTACAACCACTCTGGAAATCAGTCTAGCAGTTCCTCAAAATTTGGACATATTACTACCTGAGGACACAGCTATACCACTCCTTGGCATATACTCAAAAGATGCTCAAACATATAACAAGGACACATGCTCCACTATGTTCATAGCAGCCTTATTTATAATAGCCAGAAGCTGGAAAGAACCAAGATGTCCTTCAACAAAACAATAGATACAGAAAATGTGGTACATTTACACAATGGAGTTCTACTAAGATATTAAAACCATGACTTCATAAAATTCTTAGGCAAATGGATGGAACCGGAAAGTATCATACTGAGTGAGGTAACCCAGTCACAAAAGAACACAGATGGTATGCATTCACTGATAAATGGATATCAGCCCAAAAGCTCAGATTACCCAAGATACAATTCACAGACCAAATGAAGCTCAAGAAGAAGGAAGAGCATAGTGTGGTTGCTTCAGTCCTCCTTAGAAGGGGAAACAAAGTCCTCCTGGAAGGAAATACAGAGACAAAGTGTGGAGCAGAGACAGAAGGAAATGCCATCCAGAGACTGCCCCACCTGGGCATCCATCCCATATACAGACACCACATCCAGACACTATTGTGGATGCCATGAAGTGGATGCTGACAGGAGCCTGATATAGCTGTCTCCTGAGAGGCTCTGCCAGAGCCTGACAAATACAGAGGCAGATGCTCGCAGCCAACCATTGGACTGAGCCCAGGGTTCCCAATGGAGGAGTTAAAGAAAGGACTGAAGTAGTTGAAGGGGTTTGAAACCCATAGGAAGAACAACAATATCAACCAACGGGACTCCTCAGAGCTCCCGGGTACTAAACCACCAACCAAAGAATACACATGAAGGAATCCATGGCTCCAGCTGCATATGTAGCAGAGGATGGCCTTGTCAGACATCAGTGGGAGGAGAGGCCCTTGGTCCTGTGAAGGCTTGATGCCCCAGTGTAGGGGAAGCCAGGGCAGGGAGGCGGGAGTGGGTAGGTGGCTAGGAGAGCACCCTCATAGAAGGAGGGGGAGGGAGCACAGGATAGGGGGTTTCCGGAAGGGAAACCAGGGGAATAACATTTGAAACGTAAATAGATAAAATATCCAATTAGAAAAAAAATCTGTTGTTGCTCTTCCAGAGCAATAGCACAGTTGACCTCACAACCTTGGCAGCCCTCTTGAGATTTTGCTAGTTCCTGACTCAGTGCCAGCTCATAAGCAGTTTCTGTCTCTTTGTGAAGTCTTGTTTTGTTGTGCTGTAGCCATGGTAGCTGATAGAAGTAAATATGACCCTTTGGCTTGTTTTCCAAAAATTCACCAAGTATGTTGTTTCTTTCTCCTGAAGCGTGATGGTGTGGAGTCTAACTGTAATCTCCAAGCCACAGTCTCCAGCCTTGGGTAAACCTAAATGTCTCTGCCAGCCCCCTTCCCTCCATACTACCTCAAGGAGCAAAGCCTAAGTTTCTTTTCTATGCAAAGCCAGCCTGGTCCCTTCTCTGGATGCAACTGGCATCATTCCAGTGTTTTTATATTCGCATAAGCTTGCTACTTTTTATAAGTGATCTTAGTTGAAGGAGTAAGGAGCCTAACAGATGCCTCTTAGGATTTAGGGGTGGTTTGGTTTGCTTTGCTCTGCTTTTTTGAGATGAGGTTTCTCTGTGTAGCTCTGGCTGCCCTGGAACTCTCTTTAACCCCAGTGTTGGGGTTAAAGATGTGCACTGGAACACCTGATAGGATTTAGATTCGAATCCTTAGAAGCACTTCACTAGGAGAGCCATGGTCACCCATGGAATGAACAGAAAGGCATTTCCCCCCGGTTTTCATTGCAGAAGCTTAAAGAGGTTTCCGTCACTAAAAATTAAACTAATGGAGAGATCACTAAGGAGATGGCTTGTTAAAGCCCTTTGGTAAACTAACGTGAGAGCAGGCCTCAGATATCTGAAACACTTATAAAGGTCACCTGCCGTTACATCCCCCAGAAGGCCATGGATCCCTAACACAAGCTGGATAGTAAGACTAACCAGATCAGTGGATTCCTGGTTTGACTGGGAGACCCTGCCTCAATGAATAAGATGGACCTCAGGCCTTCTTATGCACACATTCATGCACATGTCCATGTACATACATAACACACACACACACGCTTGTTTATGCAAGCATGAAAATAGAAGAAGAAATAAACTAATGAAGAAAATCTTTAAAATAGGAAGAGAACTTCCTACTACACACCTTGAAATTCCTGTGTCCCTTTAAGTCCTTTGCTTTGGTTTGTTTTTATTATGTCACTCCCTCTTCCCATGACCACAAGCACATTCTCCTTGATAGCATGTGACCTTCTCTCACACATGTATACAAAATACATGCAACTCTTTATGCTCCTCCTCAATGGGGCACCTTCCTTCACAGCTCACACAGTGTACTTCAGGCCACTTCAAAGAGTTTGGTGGCTGTTTCAAAAGAAGCTGGGAGCCACTAAAAGGATTTAAATACTGAAGTGGCACAAATAAGCCTGATAGTTCCTGAACCTGAAACCTGTTGATATCATGGTATTTATCAAATTTCATTATATAACAATCAGAATATAATTTTTCTCCCCCATTATCATTACTCTAAGCTTCTCCTTTGTCATTTTATTTTGGGTGAATGGAGGTGTTTTGTCTGCATGTATGTCTATGCATTATGTGTGTACACGTGTCCTCAGAAGAGGGCACCAGATCCCCTGGCACTGTAGTTACAGACAGTTGTGAGCTGCTATGTGGGTGCTGAGAATTGATGCTGGATCCTCTGGAAGAGCAGCCAATGCTTTTACCCGCTGAGCCATCCATCTATCCCATCCCTGTTGTATCCTTCCGATGCTTAGCATATGACAGACACTGTATAGTGATATCCCAAGGAGCACATGTACCATGAAATGTGTTGTAAAATAAAAACTTTTTATGCTACTAACTTCTAGACAAGTTTGGAGTGAAGTCTTGATTGCAGCCGTCCTTAATACACTTGCAAAAAGTCAGATTTTGTAATTGTTTTTAGGACAAGAGACATAGGGAGATGGTTAAGTGGGCAGAACGGTCATTGCACAAGCATGAAGACCTGAACTGAAATTCCCAGACTAATGCAAGCCACAGTACCAAACCTGCAATCCCACTACGTCTAGTTAGAGATGAAAGACAGAGAACACCCATGTATGTGTACACGCACAGTAAATAGTGCTCTAGATCTGTTTACTCTATTTGTGATTTTTTTTAATCTATTGCAGCTTGTGTTAGCAGTTATAACAAACACCTCAAGTATCTTCATGGCTCTATTTGGTACAATGCTATTTGGATATGAATTTCCAATTTTTGAATCAATAGGAAGTGAGTACATTTGGTCAAATGTAAGTACCAATTTTAATAATAACTCAATATTAGTCTTAGAACTGAAAAATTATTATAAATGGAACACAATGAAATTGCTCTAAAATACATATGGATAGAAGAACACTAGTTTGGAAATTGTCACAAAATCTTAGAAGTCATAGAATTGTTAGGAAGGGCCAGAGAAGTTGCTGAAGTAGATATCAAAAGTTGTTATTATGGTATTATAATAAAATTACATAGTATTTAGACAAAGAAAAATTCACCAGCTAGTAGCAGAAAGAGTTGAGATAGAGGAAACCTGACATACACATCTAGATCCCCAAAACAATTAGTGTTTGAGAATTTCATACATGAGTACAGCATATTTACCTCACTCTATCTCCACCTCCTACTGTAGTCCCTTGCCTCCTCTCCTTTCTCTTGACTTCGTGACCTCTTCTCCCGCAGTTATTATTGTTTATAAACTATTGAGTCCATTTAGTGTTGCTCATGCATATACGTGTTTAGGGCTGACCACTTGACATTGGGTAACCTAACAGAGGTATATCCCCGAGAACACTGATTTTCCCTCCCTCAGCATTGGTCACCTGTTGGGAGTTGGACTTGTGAAATTTCCTCCATCTGCACTGGCATGTCAGCTGGCATTGTCATTTTACTGGTCTTTTTAGGCAATCGTATCATTGCAATTTCATGGGGGCAGGTTCACTGTCATTTCTAGGAGACACTGTCTCACAGCAGGGCTCTGCTCCTCTGGTTCCTACAACATATTTATAGGATGAGGTCATATTAGTCAGTTTGAGGAAAATGAAACTTAAACAGTATCAACTCAATGGTATATCTATTTCAAAGAAAATTTAAGTAGCCATATACTCTTATTATGTAGAAAAGTAAGTCAGCAATAAATGCATAAGCATAAAATTATGAAAACCACCATTTAAAAGTTACATATTAACTACATAAAGAAAGAAAACTAGGAAAGGAAGAGAAGGAGGCTTACACATTTCAAGTTGTAAAATATTTTCACTTTCAATGCAGTGTAGGCTGAGATAACAACAGCCAGTGTCCCAGAGGGCTAGGAGAGTGGAGCCACTGTCCCAGAGAGATAGGAGGGTGGAGCCACTGTCCTGGAGAGAAAAGAAGTTCCCCAGAGACAAGACATTGAGGAGGATTATTTTCAGGCCTTTAAATCTACCAGAATGTAGCTCCACTCAGTTGTGAGTGTGAAGAGGCCCTGAGAGCTTTTCCTCCTTTTTTAGTTTCCCACTTTGGGAGTGTTTCCTCTGTCTGCTCCATCTTGGGTCTTTGCCGTGAATTACTTCTTTCTGGCTTTATGAGTCCACTGGGACAGAGAAATTTTGGTCCCTACTAAACCACAGTATAAGTCTTTCCTACAACTGATTACAAGAAGGATTTAGAGCTTCTTGACTGTATGGTATTTAGGGAGATGTTGGACTCAGAATTGATGCTGTAATAACTTAAACATGGAGACGATGTTGAGATGAGATGAATATGTTTTGCACATGGAAAGGACATCAATTTGGAGGGGCTAGAAACAAAATTATAGGTTGAATTGTGGTTTTTTTAAATATGTGCAAATGTGACTTTTTTATTAATGGAGTCATTGCAGACATACTTACTTAAGTTAAACTAAGGTCACTCTGGAGAAGGACTTATATGGAGAGATCAGATTACTGGTACTCTTTTAAGAAGAAAGGTAGGTGTCTGAGGAAGGTGGCCGTGTGAACATAAAGACACATGGGAATAGTGCTGCTATAATTCAAGGGGCTTCCCAAATCTGAAGAGGGAAGGTACCCGCCTTCAGAGCAACTAGAAGGAGCATAGTCCCACCAATACATTGATTTGTAACTATGAGACAGTTAATTTCTGTTTCAGAAATCACTCATGTTATGGTACTTATCACAATGCCCTTGGGGAACAAGTAGAGGAGGCCAGTGAATTGCTGTCTGCTTCTCCAATATTTTATTCCAATTGAGATTAGACATAAGAATGAAAACAACTGAGAAAAGACACACACACACACACACACACACACACAAATGCATACAGGGCTGCCAGGTTTGTGGTTGATTATCACCTTTGAAATCCTTGTTAATGAGTTTGGTAACACTGTCAGGATTAGTATGGTTGTAATGAAACACCATTGCCAAAGCAACTAGGGAACAAAAGGGTTTATTTGGCTTTTCCACATCACAGTTCATTATCAAAGGAAGTCAGAACAGGAATTCAGTCATGGCAGGAACCTAGAAACAGAAGCTGATGCAGAAACCATGGAGGAGTGCTGTTTACTGGCTTGTTCCCCAAGGCTTGCTCAGACTGCTTTCTTATAGAACCCAGGACCACCTGCCCAAGGGTGACCTACCCACAATGGGCTGGCCCTCTCTCACCAATCACTAGTTAAGAACATGTCACACAGACTTGCTTACAGCCTGATCTTATAGAAGTATTTTCTCAATTGAGTATTTTCTCTCTAATAATTCTAGCTTGTGTCAAGTTGACATAAACTAGCCAGCACACTGATCTTCCTGGATTAAATCCATCTACCTATTTAAAATATACAATAAACTAAATGCTTCCCTATTGGAAGCTAGACAAGTATCAGCTATTGAAAAAGAAAGAACTGGATGTTCAACGCAATTCATTCTGGGGGAAACAAAAGAGGGCACCAAAAGAATCTGACAGTCTGTATCAGAATTATCCATTCCACTGGTAAGGTCTCACTCTTCCTAAGCTAAGAAAGAATGACTTCACTTCATTCTTAACACTTAAAGAAGGGTGTACTTTAAAAAAACAAAACCAGAACATACAATTCCAAATATACTTAGTAGACTAGCATAAAACATAATCATATGATCAGCCCCATTAAAAGGGACTAAGAATCATAGATTGACATCTACCCCAATTGTCATCAGAGAGACTTCACCCAGCAACTGATGGAAACAGATGGTGAGACCCACAGCCAACATTAGTCAGAGTTTGGGGAATCCCTTGGAATAGGGGAAGAAAGGATTGTAGGAGCCAGAGGGGTCAAGGACAACTAGCCTGAGCCCATAAAGGCTCACAGAGACTAAACTAACAACCAGAGGACCTGCACACCCTCTCCACACATATTGCAGTTATGTAGCTTGGTTTTCTTGTGGGATTCCTAACAGTGGGAGCAGGGGCTGTCTCTGACTCTGTTGCCTGACTCTGGGACCCTTTCCCCCTACTGGGCTGCCTTTCCAACCTTAATAGAAGAGGATGCACCTAGGCTTACTACAATTTGATATGCCAAGGCTGGTTGATATCCATAGAGGCCAGCCTTTTTCTGAAGAGAAATGGAGGAGGAGTAAAAGGGGTGAGGAAGTGGAGAGGGACTGGGGAGGAGAGGAGGGAGGAGAAACTGCAGTCAGGATATAAAATAAATACATTTTTAAAAAATGTTTTAAAGGGGGGGCTGAAAAAATGAAGCAAACTATGTAGTACTTTGCTTTCTCTCCTTTCCAGCCACATCATGTGTAAAGCAGAAATAAAGGTTGGGAAGCTGTTAACAAAATTAAAGTGTTTAGCAAGAGATTAACTTCATAAACAAGGAAGCAACTAACTTGAAATAATCATAGTTGTTTGGAACTGTAAAGGGTAAACGGTGCACTCTGACCCAGAAATGCTTTACTTGCACAGTTTTCAAATGACTTGTTCTACATTTGGAATGTTTCTTTTCTCTTTCAGATGGCTGGCATGATGCTTCTACAAATTTCTGTCATGTGTACCATCTCAGAGTTGGTCATTGCAATCATAGTGCTCCACTGGTTTGTAACATCACGTAAGATTAACATATACTCAGAAAGTGAGTAATGGACACCAGGGAGATGGGTTAGAGGGTAAAGCACCTGCCACACAAACATGGTGACCTAAATTCCAGTCCCGACACTCATGTGGAAAGAGGTGTCTGTGACCCTTCCTGGGGGACAGAGATAGCTAGTCAGTCAATCTAATAGAAGCATCAAGTGTCAACTTCAATGAGAAACACTGTAAAAATAAATAGATAGACCTATAACGTGTAGAACAACACCCCAATATCAACTTCTGGCCACCACAAGAGCCTGAAAAGAAAGAAAAACCCTCAACAAAGGCTGGGAACTTCATTGGATCAAGACAATTAAGAAAATCTATACCCAATCATTAGCCCATTTTGCCATATTACCTTAAATATGGATCTTTGAACCAAAACATTCTGAGATGTATAAATGAATAGCAAAGTGTGTTCTTCACAAATGGAGAAAAATAAGTCAACTAACTTTTTTTAAGTAAGTCTAGACCCTAGACTTAAACATGAAATGTTTTATTCAGCTAAAATAAGTAAGTGTTAAAGTAGACTGATTCTCAGTTTGTTTGAAGAACCACCATATTGATTTCCACAGTGGCTGTACAGGTTTGCCGTCCCATCAGCAATGGAGAAGTGTTTCCCTTGCTCCACATCCTTACCAGCATGAGCTGTCACTTGAGGATGTAGCTTGGTTTTCTTGTGGGATTCCTAACAGTAGGAGCAGGGGCTGTCTCTGACTCTGTTGCCTGACTCTGGGACCCTTTCCCCCTACTGGGCTGCCTTTCCAACCTTAATAGAAGAGGATGCATCTAGGCTTACTACAACTTGATATGCCAAGGCTGGTTGATATCCAAGATATCTTGGAGAACTGCTATTTTCTGAAGAGAAATGGAGAGGGAGTGGATCTGGGGGAGAGAAAAATAGGAGGACTAGGAGGAGTGGAGGGAGGGGAAACTCTGGTTGAGTATATTGTGTAAGAGAAGAATCTATTTTCAATTTTTAAAAAGAACAAAAGTAACCTTTAAAAAATCTAAAAGTATAGCAGTGCCTAACCTAAAATAAAATAAACTGAAACTCTTAAAAAAAAATCAGAATTCCAAAAGAGAAAACTACAACAGCAAAATCGAAATTTTTAATGCAATAATTCAAAAGAAGATGTAAGCTGGAAAAAGAAACACCAACTTGAAGATAGGTCAGTTTCAATTATCATTAGTAACACAGAGTAAGAACAAATATAGAAAATGAACAATGTGTTAGACACCTGGGAAACACCATTGAGAGCACCAAAATGTGCTTTATGGGGAGCATAGAAGAAGTAGAGAGAAGGAAGGAAAGGGAAAGGGGGAAGAAGAAATTTTTAAAAACTTTTAGAACATTTGTAGATGTAAATAGTATATTTGTTAAGTCTTAAATCAAAAAACCAACTTTCTGCTGTTTTGAAAAGACTAGAAAATGACTTTTAAGATTAAGCTTAAAGTGAGAAATGAAAATAATAGCCTGAAGTAAATGCATATGTCCCTACAATCAATGCCTAGCAATAAGGAAAAGAGAACAGAGAAACAAAAGAGCGTTCGACAAAAGGAAAAGGGAGATCAAGTTTAATTTTTCAAATTATGAGTAAACATAATAATATAAAAGAAATAAAAACACTGAAGTGGCTATTAGGAATAACGACATGCCAGCAAGTGAGATAGCTGTTCTCACATGCCTTTTGTAGCTGTGATAAAACACTGACCAATTTGATGACTAAGAAACCTTTTCAAATGGTACAGGGACAATTAAAGAGTGAAACTAATAAACCACTACCCCACACAAGCTCCACAAGTTAATTCAAAGTGCACGAAGACCTCAGCTTAGGAGTTAACACTGTGAAACTCTCAGAAGAAACTCTAGGCATAATTCTTTGTAACCTAGGTTAGCTCATGATACATTGGATGCTACATCAAAAGCACAAAGAACATTTCATGCATAAATTGATTGGCCAAGGAAAGAATACAACAGAGAAATCTGATGAATATAGTTGCAAGAACCCTCACTACCAGCAACAAAAATATCTACCAAAGTAGAAGCTGGAGGGATGGCTCAGCAGTTAAGAGCAGCCACTTATGAAGACCCAGTTTTTTCCCACTGGCCACATACAGCAGCTTCCAACCATCTGTAACTCTCCAACATCCTATTCTGGTCTCTCTGAGCAATGTATACACATGGTGCACATACAGTCAAGCAGGCACATGTACATATGTGCAAATAAAAATAAACTTTTAAATACTTTAATTACCAAATCAAATCTAGTAACATTTTTAAAGTTTATATATCATGACTAAGTAGGAGTTATCCTAAGAACTCAAAGTTAGTCAGTTTATAAAAATTAATCAATAGAACATACTATATTATTAGGTGAAGAACAGAAACATAATCACTAAAAATGATAGATTGTATACATAGGTTGTAATATTGATAGTTTAATATCTGTTCAGCTTACCTAATATTTTTCAAAATAAATCATCAGCCTCAAAGCTTAACTGCATTCTTGTATCAGCCTAAAACTCTGCCTGGGAGCAGAGGGATGATAGTTCCTAGGATCCTGGCAGCTACTATATGAAAACAAATTGCTGAGATGAAGCTGAGCAGTAAATGGAGACAAGGTCCTGAGAGCATTTAACTAAGTTATTAAAGAATCCTTACTTTAGACTATGGGTACTAGAGGGCCCTTGAAGGGTTTTTTTTTTTTTTCATTTAGTATTTATTTTTGTTTATTTATTTACTTTTTTATAATAAAATTTAATTGTTAGAAAATTTTAGAGAAATGTTCCATATAAAAGAATAAATCAATACAGTACTTCTAATGAACAGTTTACCAACAAGTACCAAAGTATAAATTGTATATAAAATTTTATCTAGTAAATTTATTTCTAGGAATTTATGTTGACAAAAATATGTATGTACTGTGGGATATCTATCACAGTATTATATACAATAGTGAATTATAAGAAACATGTCAAAATTAAATATAGAATTAATGAATTATGAAATTACTTGTAGACATTTCTATAATAATTAAAATGCTAATTTTTGGCTAAAACTTTAGAAGCCAATATTATCATCATCTTATACTTTCACATTATAAATATTATTAAAATAAATTAAATTGCTTTGTAAAAACATTATGCAATTGGAAATTATTTCTGACAGATCAACTCTTACAGTTTTATAGACCATTCATTTTTTTCTCCTTTGAAATGATAGGAAAGTTGACTTCAGTCAAAATAGCACACAATCTAATCTCATAAGTCACACGTTTAATGTTACTTCTTTTCAATTCATTGAAAAGAATGCCTACTGTCACACTCAACTAGAAATAAGTTGACAACTCCTGACTAAATTCAGAGAAAATAAATACTAGTCTTCTAAAATATACAGGACTCACCTCCCTAATGTGACCATAAAATTCAAATACCTCCAATTCTCTCCCTTGAAGATATGTTAGCTTCACTCTGAGCAAAAAGCAACATTCCTTTGCACTTCCCAAGACCATTACACTAGGACTCATCAGATACCTATAACAGTTGCTGAAGTTACCCCTTAAATATTTCTAGTTCGGTAGTGACTATTTCTGTAAAGAATGAAATGTGAGGAGTTTTTTTCATGACATTTAAATTTTTTACTAGTTAAACCACAGATGTAGAAAATAAAAGGATTCACAGTATTAGCAACAAATAAAATTGTACCAATGGACTTTGGTAAAATTCTATAAAATTATAATCATTTCAATTATAATCACTGTTTAAGAATGCTTTAGAAAACAATCCCTTGAATCCTATCTACCCTTCTGAATGTGTCAATTTCCTGAATTGTGCCGTATTTGTGTACTTTAAACATATGTTATTATACAGCCTGCAATTTTTAGAACATAGATGTTCAGAATTGATAGTTCATCTTGGTAGATTTTTCCTTTGATCAGTATAAAGTGTCCTTCCTTATCTTTTTGGATAACTTTTGGTTGAAAGTTGATTTTTATTCTATCTTAGAATGGCTACTCCAGCTTGTTTCTTGGGACCCTTTGCTTAGAAAATTGTTTTCCAACCTTTTACACTGAGGTAGTGTCTGTCTTTGTCACTGAGATGCATTTCTTGTATGCAGCAAAATGCTAAGTCCTGTTTATATAGTCTGTTAATCTATGGCTTTTTATTGGAGAATAGAGTCCACTAATGTTAAGAGATATTAAGGAAAAGTGATTGTTACTTCCTGTTATTTTTGTTGTTAGAGGCGGTATTATGTTTGTGTAGCTATCTTCTTTTGGGTTTATTGAAAGATTACTTTCTTGCTTTTTCTAAGGTGTAGTTTCCCTCCTTGTGTTGGTGTTTTCCATTATCCTTTGTAGGGCTGGATTTGTGGAAAGATATTATGTAAATTTGGTTTTGTCATGGGATATATTCGTTTCTCCGTCTATGGTAATTGAGAGTTTTGCTGGATACAGCAGCCTGGGCTGGCATTGGTGTTCTCTTGGGGTCTGTATGAGATCTGTCCAGGATCTTCTAGCTTTCATAGTCTCTGGTGAGAAGTCTGGTGTAATTCTGATAGGTCTGCCTTTGTATGTTACTTGACCTTTCTCCCTTACTGCTTTTAATATTCTTTCTTTGTTTAGTGCATTTGGTGTTTTGATTATTATGTGATGGGTGGAATTTCTTTTCTGATCTAGTCTATTTGGAGTTCTGTAGGCTTCTTGTATGTTCATGGGCATCTCTTTCTTTAGGTTAGGTTTTCTTCTATAATTTTGTTGAAGATATTTACTGGCCCTTTAAGTTGGGAATCTTTGCTCTCTTCTATACCTATTATCCTTAGGTTTGGTCTTCTCATTGTGTCCTGCGTTTTCTGGTTAGGAGCTTTTTGCCTTTTGCATTTTCTTTGACTTTTGTGTCAATGTTTTCTATGGTACTTCTGCACCTAAGATTCTCTCTTCTATCTCTTGTATTCAGTTGGTGATGCTTAAATCTCTGAGTCCTGATCTCTTTCCTAGGTTTTCTAACTCCTGGGTTGTCTCCCTTTGTGTTTGTTTCCATTTTTAGATCCTGGATTGTTTTGTTCATTTCCTACACCTGTTTGATTGTGTTTTCCTGTAATTCTTTAAGGGATTTTTGTGTTTCCTCTTTAAGGGATTCTACCTGTTTACCTGTGTTCTCCTGTATTTCCTTAACAGAGTTATTTACGTCCTTCTTAAAGTCCTCTATCATCATCATGAGAAGTGAGTTTAGATCTGAATCTTGCTTTTCCGGTGTGATGGTGTACCCAGGACTTGCTATGGTGGGAGAATTGGGTTTTGATGATGCCAAGTAACCTTGGTTTCTGTTGCTTATGTTCTTACCACCTGCCATCTGGTTATCTCTAGTGTTACCTGCCCTCCCTATATCTGACTGGATCCTGTCCTTCCTGTGATCCTGGTTGTGTCAGAACTCCTCAGAGACCAGCTGTCTCTGGGATCCTGTGATTCTGGGATCCTGTGATCCTGAGATCCTGGGTGTGTCAGAGCTCCTGGGAGTCAAGCTGCCTCTGGGACCCTGAGATCTTGGGTTGTTAGAGCTTCCTCTGGGTGTTGTAGGACTGGCTGTGGAGTTCATGCCCAAGGTCTGCTCCCCTTGAAGGATTTTAACAGCAATGTATCTCAGTCAAACTTTGTTCCTTCTATAATTACATTCATTAGAATGTTTTCTATAGCAAATTATAGATGCCCACCCTTAACTCAAATTACTCAACCAATCAGGAAAGACTGTATCTGTTAGAATAACAGTTCCAAAGTTAGGAAGACTTTAGGCATGATGGGTGCCAGACTTCCTTCTGTCCTCCCACTCTGCTATCTGCATCTGTACCCTAAGACTGCTTCAGTTCATGATCCCAAGATGGCTCAAGCAACATAACTCCTGATCACATGCCTCAGAAGTTGGTTCTTCTTCCTTTGAAAGAACAGGAAACAGAGGTTTCTCCCTCTCCCAGACACTACTTCCTCCAGGTCTGAACTAAATAATAGCAAAGAAGACTAGATTGACATAAAACAAATTACAGTGGTAGGGTGATTTTGAGGGAACCCACCTGCCTCAGGGCCATTCCAGAAAGAGAAGAGAAAGAGAAACCAGAAAAGAAAACAAGGCATCAGAGAAGGATAAGTAATTGAGCAATCCAAGTGATCCATATCTAAACTTAAACAATGCAGAATACAGAAAGTAAAAGAAGTTTGATAGTCAAAAGGTTTATATACATTGTTTATATGAGTTTTATAATCTATTTTCTCAGGCAACAGGGACTATAGGTTGCTCAGCCTTTAATTATAGTTCTCTTATCACTCAAGAGTTATTGAACATAGTTTTGAATACTTAACCTTAATCCCAATAAATTAAGAGATGGTTTCTTAAGTACTCATCTTTTCAGGGGGATTTTTGTGTGTTCTTACTTCGCAAAATATTCTTTAATACATTTAAAGGACACGTGAAAAAAGTCTTAAAGAAAACAATAATACCATGTCACTTAGAATGTGTTCTAGTCTCAATTTCTGTTTCTTTAAAAAAAATCTCTGCCTCAAAGAAACTTAAGGGATAAAAGGGTTTACTTGGCTTATAATTAGAGGATAGAATCCATTACTATGAGGAAGTCAAGGCAGAAACTTAAAGCACCACGTCCGCAGTCAAAAGCAAAGAGAGAATAAAAACATGGACCCTTGTGTTCTTGCTGATATCAACCAGCTTGCTTGACTCTTATACAGTCCAAGGCCTGGCCCATGAAATGGTGCCACCCACATTAATGGTGGGTATTCCCACCACAATTAGTAATCAGTACAATTCCCCAGAGACATGCCCACCAAGCAGTCAGATCTAGATAATTTCTCAACTGAAAAAAATTCTCTTTCAAGTGAGGCTAGGTTGTGTCAAGTTAACAGTTAAGACTAGCCAGCATAGAATGCCTTCCTGTATGACATCCAATACCTCTGGATCTGATAGAACCACCAGAATATAGCAGAAGGTTAAAGTCCTTTTGAAAAGTGTGATACTTGAGGGTAGTGTGTTTGCTGCAATTCACAGAAACCTGTGGAGTAGATAGGATGCATACATGTATACTCCCAGCACTCAGGAGGCTAAGGCAGAAGGATCATCCATTCCAGGGCAACTTGATATACATAGTGAGATTCTATCCAAAAGCAAACCAACCAAGTAGGTAATCAAGCAGCAGTAATTCTTAGGTCATAGGTCCATGGGTCTGGCCTCAGAACACAGTAAGGCTGTCTTTCTAGAGTTTCAGCTTGGCTGTGCTCTAGACTTTTACATTTAAGTGGTTGTTATTTAGACTAGTTTTGATTTGATGACTAAGGGCTAGCCTTTTATCCTCAAGACAATACTAATGACCAATTTGCTATCTCTCAACTTTCCCTAGGTTACACCCTTTCAACACCACCTTCAATACCTTCATCTCTACTTGAGTTGGAAAATGTCTCTGAAGACTCCCATCCAAAGGAAATAGAAGAGGAAAATAATGTGACTAACTGAAGAACTCTGCAAGAGTTGGTTTGGTTTTTGTTGGTTTGTTTTGGGTTTTTTTGTTTGTTTGTTTGTTTGTTTTGTTTTGTTTCGTTTTCCTCACGGGAAACATACTCCAATGATGTCCTTGCCAGTTCTCACTTTCTCCTAGTTCAGTAATAAAGGATGCAATCTGATCACAAATTGGCTCTTCCTTCTCTATCTTAGTGCTCTATTGCTGTGAAGAGACACCATGACCAAGACAACTCTCATAAAGGAAAGCATTTAATTGGGGCCTGCTTACAATTTCAGAGGTCCTTTCCATTGTCATCATAGTGGGAAACATGGCAGCATGCAGGCAGACAAGATGTTAGAGAAGTTGCTGAGAGTTCTACATTCAGAGCTACAGGCAACAGGAAGAGAGCCAGCAGGGCCTGGCTTGGGCTTTTACAACTTCAAAGCCCACTCCCCAGTGACACACTTCCTCCAACAAGACCATACCTCCTAAACCTTTCAAATAGTGTCATTAGTCCCTAGGAATTTAAATATATGACCCTATAGGGGCCATTCCTCTTCAAACCTCCACACCCACTGTAGATTACCCTAAGATTTGGGGCATAACAGGAAATCAATCAAGGTGATTCTCATTTTTATCTCTGTTCATAGAAAACATTATAAATGAAGGAACCCTTTCATCAAAAAAAAAGAGAAAATACCAGCTTTGGAAGAGGCATGATGCTGCTGTAGTGAAAGCAAGGCTCTACACTACTGCTAATTTACGGAGTGATCCCCAACCCATAGAGTAGAAAGGAGGGCTACATGAGTTTGTCTCTAAGAGAGCTTAGCTTAGCTCCTATCTAATTCATAGCAATTCATCAGCAGGCTAGTATCATTTATTAGCCTTCATTACTGTAGCCATGGTGATTCAGGAGGCCAAAAGAAATAGTTTTTAATTCCCAATACTTGTGACCAGAGTCCATCTCTAAAAGCTAAAAGTGAGATCACTTTTAATATATTGTTTCTTAAACCATAAAAAGTTCCCGAAAGCTCTCTGTAAGTTAACATTGTGATGCATTTATGTCCCTCAATTAAAAAAAAAACAAAAAAAACAGATGTTGGCTTTTTAGTGCCAGTACCTCAAAATATGACTTTATTTAGAAATAAAGTCTAGGGCCAGCAAGATGGCTCAGCAGATCAAGATGCCTGATGCTACATCTGGCTATCTGAGTTTGATCCTTGGGACCCTCAGGGCAGAATGAGAGAACTCCTACAAGTTGTCACCTGTCCTCTCCATGTGTAGAGTAGCATCACATTAATAGAGAAACAGAGTAAATAAATAACTTTTGTTTTGTTTTTGATACAAAGTCTCATTATATAGTCCTAGCTGGCCTGAAACTTAGTATGTAGAACAGGCTGGCCTTATCTTCACAGTGATCTACCTGCTTCCACCCTCTGAGCACTGGGATTAGAGGTATGTGTCTCCATGCCCAGCAAATAATTTTAATAGAAATACAGTCTTTACGGAGGAAACGAAGTAAAATTGGTGTAAAGGTGAAACCTAATCCAGTATGCCTGATTCTCTTATAAAAGTGAGGATTTGGACAGAGTCAGGCAAGCAGAGAATGGAGGTGAAAAGGGAGAGGACCTAAGGAAAGGAAGGACTGGAGTGATGCATCATCTATCAGTAAAATGACAAGATCAGCAGAAAACATCAGAGTTGTAGAAAGGGGTCTTCTCACAGAGTGTCCAACTTTTGAAAATTGCAACATGGCATTGTCATCTACAAATCCATTGGGCCAAATTCATAGCTATCCTGGGATGCATGTGGCCTGCAGAACACACTGACAACAGTTCCCAGAAGGAGTCTGACTCCGAAAACATCTTGATCTAGAACAGTGAGACAGTGTATTTGTTAGCATTCTTTCTAAACCCCACCCCACAGATATGCTCCTCCCCACAGTTACCTGGCAACAGCCAGGTAGGCCTGACCCACTATAAAAAAGGCTGCTTGCCTCCTCCTCCCTCTCTTGCTCTCTTGCTCTCTTGCCTCTTGTTTTTCTCTTGCCCTCTTTCCCCCTCCCTTCCCCATTCCCTTCCCCATTCCGTTCCCCCTCTCTCCACATGTTCATGGCCAGCCTCTACTTCTCTACTCTCTTCCTCTCTCTGCCTTTCTCTGCCTCTACTACCCTCTTAGCTCCCCTCCCCATGCCCTGAATAAACTCTATTCTATACTACACAGTCATATGGCTGGTTCCTCAGGGGGAAGGAATACCTCAGCATGGGACCACTGAGACACCTCTTTTCCCCATACTTCACCACAGGCCCATAGAACATATCTTATATCTCTTTATCTTTTTATAAACACATCAATATTTCCATTGTTGTTAGTCACCCAGTCTGTGGCCTTTTGTGGAAGCTAGTCACACACCTTTCCACTCTAAGCTTTATTGTGTTTGCTCCAGAGTTTGGGCAGGTGTTTACATATGGAGAGTGCCCTCTTACCTGGACACCCCACAGTGGGAAAGTGACATTTGAATGGCCCTACTTTCCAAAATCAGATGAGAGGAGAGTCTGTAAGGTTTGTGGGTATTGCAGGAGAATGTCAATTCCCATTGCTAGGTTTTCTGGCCAGCTCTAGATCAGTCATGACAAGATTCATGGATTTCAAAGCATTGTTGTCCAGTCATTCAAGGAGGCCCATAGACCAGCTTGAAATTCAGAGTTTACAAGAGGCAAAAGGACTCACTCCTACCTTCAGACACTACTATGGAGCACTGGTGGGAGATGAACCCAGAAGAAGCCTTGGGTTTCCTGAGAATCACTGTGGCTTGTGGAACAAAGCATGCCAAAGCATTTCATCAAAATGCTGCAGTGATGGGTCAGTACCAAGATGTAGCAAGTTGCTAAAAATACCACCAGTGCCACTAACAACTGTTTAGATTGAGGAGGCTCTTTAATATTCAGCCCCTAGAAGCCTCCAGAATCCTGCCTAGATTGAGGTTTACAGTCTACAGAAAGAAGACCATACTCTGACCTAAGAGTTCATATGTGTGTACATATGTGTATGTGCTCTTCTGCATATATACATATATATGCACATGGATGTGCAGGCCAATGGGCAGTGTCTGGTGTCATTCTTAAGATGCTATATATCTTGTTTTTTGATGCAGGATCTCTTACTGGCCTGAACCTCCCCAAACATGCTAAGCTCACTGGCTGGTGAGCCCGGGGATCTGCCTGTCTCTCCCCTCACACAGCTGAGATCACAAGCACATGCCACCATGCACAACTCACTCTTTTTCAGCATGGGTTCTGAGATTTGAACTCAGATCCTCAAGCTTGCAAGGTACCTCATCAACTGAGCTATCTCTCCAACCCCACAGGAGCTCATTTATTATCATTTAACCCTTTAAAAACAACAATGGTTGTTTTTAAAATATTCATTTGTTTCCTTTAATGTGCATATTTAATATTTACAGCAGTAAAAACTATTGTGAATATTACATATGTAAGTTATGTGTTTGGAGTTTGCCTTGTCATTTCTCGGTTTTACTGTGATACTATCTCCAGGATTCATCACACAACTTCTCCAAAGACTCTATCACATATATAGTCAGCAAATTCTCTATCCCTGAAAATGTGCAGCAGAAATGTGAGCATCCTTGAAGGAAGTTGTGGTTTGGACATGAATTATTTCTATGAGTTCATGTGTTGAAGACCTGATTGGTCATCCATCTTCTTGTTTCTCTATGCTTCCTAGACACCAGGAAATGGACAGTCTTTCTTACACATTTTCACTGCCATAGTGTTCAGCCTCACCTCAAATCCAAGCCAATAGCATTTGCTGGCATCGATTTGAATATCTCTACCTCTCCTGAGGCTTCTCTCACCTCAAGGTTTCTGTCCCTTCGAGACAGTTGGCATCATTTCCAGGAAGTCAATAAAAGAGAGAAAATTCCAACCAGAATGATAGCTGGCTATTGAAACCCACATGACCTAAGGCCCAGTTCTCATAGTACTTATTATTTCCCTCAGCACAAGTGGTTGATGTCTTTCATCTTTCTTAAAGGTTGTTAAGTTATTTTATGGAGATAGGCACATTACAGGAAATCTTCCCTTTAAAAAGAAAATTCACAAGAATATCAAGAAGAAAAATGTGTTTAATTTCAAAAAAGATTGAGTCTACCAAACATTAAAGCATAAAACAGAATAATGAAAATATCATAGAAGTCACTCCTACATAGACAAGAAGGCCAGTGGTGTAGAAGAAAAAACTCACACAGAAATCAAGCTTATAACTAAAGTGGCATTTCAGTACACTGCATTAAAAATGAATTGACAAAATTTTTAGGATAACCAAGTACACATTTGGTAAAGTATAAAATTATACTTACAGTTTATGCTATTTTCAAGAATTAACTCATACAAGAAAATAAAGATGTAAAAATGAAAACTGGACCTACAGATGTAACTCAAGGAGAAGAGCAGTTCCCCCAACATGTGTGAGGCCCCACAATTAAAAAGAAGAAATAAAACCACAGAAGTACTAGAAAAAAAACTAAAATAAGATTCCATTTAATTGTGGGCTTAATGAGACAATTGAAGGAGACCAAGAAGATACAAATTGGAAAGGAAGAAGTCCAAGTATTGCTATTTGCAGATTATATAATTAATGTAAGCAACCCCAAAAATTCTACCAGAGAACTCCTTCAGGTGATAAATACCTTCAGTAAAGTAGCTGGATACATGATTAACTCAAAAAATGAGTAGCCCTTTGTACTGGCTGGTTTTACGTGTCAACTTGACACAAGTTGGAGTTATCACAGAGAAAGGAGTTTCAGTTGAGAAAATGACTCCATGAGATCCAGCTGTAAGGAATTTTCTCAATTAGTGATCAAGGGGGGCAGCCTTGTGGGTGGTGCCATCCCTGGGCTGGTAGTCTTGGGTTCTATTAAAAAGCAAGCTGAGCAAACCAGGGGAAGCAAGCCAGTAAGAAACATCCCTCCATGGTCTCTGCATCAGCTCCTACTTTCTGACCTGCTTGAGTTCCAGTCCTGACTTCCTTTAGTTATGAACAGCAGTATGGAAGTGTAAACCAAATAAACCCTTTCCTCCCCAACTTGCTTCTTGGTCATGATGTTTGTGCAGGAATAGAAACCCTGACTAAGACACCCTTCTATATACAAATGGCAAACAGATTTAAAAAGAAAAAAAAAAAGAAATCAACCTTAACAATAGCCAAAAATAATATAAAATATCTCGGGGTAACTCTAACCAAGCAAGTGAAAGTCTTGTATGATAAAAACTTCAAATTTTTGAAGAAAGAAATTGAAGAAGATATCAGAAGATGGAAAGATCTCCCATGCTCATGGATTGGTAGGATCAACAAGTAAAAGGTCATCCTACCAAAAGCAACCTACAGATTCAATACTATCCAGATGACCCTCAACCAAAGAATGGATATAGAAAATGTAGCTTGTTTACACAATGGAATATTGCTCAGCTATTAAAAACAAGAACATCATGGATTTTGCAGGCAACTAGATGGAACTAGAAAATATCATCCTGAGTGAGGTAACTCGTGCCCAAAAGGACATGCATGGTATGTACTCACTTAAAGTAAATATTAGCCATAAAGTATAGGCTATCCTCACTACACTCCACAGACTCAAAGAAACTAAATAAGAAGGAAAGCCCAAGTGAGGATGCATGAATCTCACTTAGAAGGGGGAATAAAATAGTCATAAGAAGCAGATGGAGGGAGGTAACTAGGAGTGAGGTGGGATGGGAAGGGGAATGGGAGGACAGGATGTCACACACACACACACACACACACACACACACACACACACACACACACACACACACTGCCAGGCCTCCCCATTCCCTGGGGCCTCAAGTCTCTCAAGAGTTAGGTGCATCTTCTCTCACTGTGGCCAGTCCAGGCAGTCCTCTGTTGTGTTATGTGTCAGGGATCTCAGACCAGCTAGTGTATCTGCCTGGTTTGTGACTCAGTGTCTGAGAGATCTCTGAGGCCCAGGTTTGTTGAGACTGCTGGTCTTCCTATGGGGGTCACCCTCCTCCTCAACTTCTTCAGGCCTTTCCCTACAACCACAGGGGTCCCCAACTTCAGTCCATTGGTTGGGTATAAGTATCTGTTTCTGTCTCAGTCAGCTGCTTCTTGGGTCTCTCAGAGGGCAGCCATACTAGGCTCCTGTCTGTAAGCACACCATAGCATCAGTAATAGTGTCAGGCCTTGGAGCCTCCCCTTGAGATGGGTCCCAATTTGGGCCAGTCACTGGACCTCCTTTCCCACAGGCTCTTCTCCATTTATGTCCTTGCAGTTCTTCTAGGCAGGAACAATTCTAGGTCAGAGTTTTTGACTATGGGATGGCAACCCCCATCCCTCCACTTGGTGCCCTGTCTTTCTACTCAAGGTGGACTCTACAAGTTCCCTCTCCCCACTGTAGGACATTTCATCTAAGGTCCTTTGAGTCCTGAGAGTCTCTCACCTCCCATGTTTCTGGTACATTCTAGAGAGTCCCCCCACCTTCCACCTCCTGAGATTGCATATTTCCCTTCATGCTGCTGGCTTTCAGTGCTTTACCCCTGTCCCTCCCTCCAATACCTGATCATGATTCCCTTTTCCCCTGCCCCTCCCTCTCACCTCCCCCACCCAGTTTCCTCCCTCCCTATTCCCTCTGCTTTGGATTAATAAGTCAAAATACATTCCCTAGGGCCAGGCAGATAGATCGGTGACCTAAATGCCTGCTGAGAAAGCATAGAGACCTGTGTTCGGTCCCCAGCCCCTACAAGAAAAGAAAAGGTAGATGAGGCAGCATGCTTCTGTGACTCCAAGGCTGGATGACCAGAGCTCACTGACCAGCCAGTCTAGTGGTATCCATAAGCTTCCAATTCAATATGAGACCTCAAAAACAAATCTTAAAATCTCTAAAAATATAGCAAAGGGATAGAGGGGTCATACCACTCCTGGGGATCTGTGAACAGTTAATTAATGGTTTCTGAGGGAAGGAGAGACATTTCCTTCATCTGGATAGCCATATGTAAGCTACCCATGTACCTGTAAGTGAATCCTCAAAAGGTTTCCATAAGTGATCTTTATTAAACATATTGTTCATTAAAAATAAAGAAGAGAAACATGAAAAAAGAAACATGAAAAGAAAGTGGGCTGGTTGGTAACAGGAAGGGGATAAACAGGAATGGGAGGAATACAAAAATAATGAGGGGTGACTGTGATCAAAATACAGTATATAAATGTATGAAATATCAGAGTGAAGAACATTGCATACCACTAGTATGTGCTAAAAGTAACTTTTTGAAAAATGAAAATAAGGCAGAAAAAACATCTGACCTAGACCTCTGACCTATAGAGACAGACACACACACACACACAATAAAACAATACCAGAATTTAAGAAATTATCCCACAGATAAGATCTAATAAAAAGCTGGCTTTAAAAACTTGGGGGCAAATCTGAAAAGAGTATTGGCAAGGTTTGACTGCATCAGAATTTCCATCCCTTTTGCTTTCAATGTCCCTTGTGTGCGCCTGCCTAAAACAATTCCTGTGCTTTCTTCTCTCCTAAGCGTTGTCCCTTTCGGTAGCCTCTGCCTATAATATTCCTTCAATTGGTCAACTTGCAAAGTTCCAGCCATCCTCTCATCTCAATGTGCTCAGTGAGTAAGAGTCTATTTAGTTCTTTCATATGCCAATTGGAATTTTTTAAAAGTCAGTATGTCACCTCTGATTCCAAAGACCTCACTGCTCCAGTACGACATCCAGTACAACAGTTCTTATACATGATCCTTATTTTCCAGGTGAGATAAAAATAAATGGAAGGGAATAGAGATTGCTCCATGGTTGAGAGACATCTACTCTTGTAGATGACCCAAGTTCTGTTCTCAGCAACCACATGGTGGTTCACAACCATCTGTGATAACAGTCACTGCACACACAAAGCAAACAAGCGTACATTGAGGCAAAATATTCATACACATAAAATGAAAGTAAATGAATATTTAAATCTATGGATGGGAGTTGAGTGTAACTTTCATTTTACCCATTGGCTCCATCTTTCCTCATTACAGTTCAATGATTTCAAATATCTAAGCACTCCAGCTCCAATCATTTCTCTCTGCATTCTCCAGGAATCACTTATTTCTTTGCTGTGTAACTAAGTCAACCTGTCCTCTATTTCAGATCAGTACATCCAGCCCTGAAAGTCCAGGTCATTCCTTTGTCTCCTAGAGCACCCGGCACAACCTCATCTCTCCATTCAGGTACCTTGAAGTCCTTGACAAATTGAACTGTATTTAATTAGTTCAGTGACTAAAACAGGAAGCAAATGTGGGTGTGGAAGCTCTGAGCAGCTGCTGATCAAAGCCTCACCCAGGAAAGAAACAGAGAGGACTTTGGATCATTCTAAATGAATCGCCCAACTGCACAGGGTGCAATCATTCTCTCCTGAAGTAAGTTTTCTACAGCAAAGAGTTGGGAACAGGAGCAAGAGAGACTTACTTGACAACCGGGTGCAGTAAGGTGAGTACATGGTAAAGTGTTTGTTATGAATTAGTGAGGAATGGAGATAAGGGGTTTGTGTCAAATGAGACATGGGGAATTAAGTAGATGAAAGACACTGGAAAGGTGTATTGGATGAGAAATATTGGAAGGGTTTATTGTACTCATTTTATTGTTTCTGTTACAAAAACAGAATGGAAGAAGAGAAACTTTTAAAGGTATACCAACTCACTGGGTAAGGGTTAATGCTGGGACACACACACACACACACACACACACACACATCACTGACAATAGACTTCCCTTGAACACAATGACCTCCATTTTTCTAATATGTACATGACACTGGATAAGTCAACACTACTTTCACACTCTGTTTCCTTTTCCAAAATTTAAGAGAATTGAACTCCATGTTTCCCAAGAGCCTCTCCACTTGTGGAACTCTGGGATCAGATAATTCCAACATATGCAAAATAGGATCAAAACAGTAGAAGACATGCAAAGAGGGAAAAGGCACAGCCTGACTTCCAGTAGCGCCTAACTTCTCTGGGCTTTACTTTTTTCATCCATGGGACAGGTTAAAATTGAAAGAGAGGCATTTGTAAAGGGTTGGTTGCCTGGCATTCTCAACAAGCCCTATAATGGAAGCTTAACACTGTCTCTAAGATGGGGTTAACAAGTATACGAGGTTGAATTGCTCAGGTAAAAATCATTCTTGGTTATTTTAAAGTGTTTAATGTCCTATGTGTGTGCATATGTATGCACATGCTCAAGAATGTGTGTGCACATGTATATGGAGACCACAGGTCTATATTGGGTGTCTCCCTTTCTCACTCTCCAGAGATTCCATCTCTCCTACCCCATAGGTGCACTTGACAATAAAGACAATAACAATGGACTTGTTTTTATTATTATTAATTATTGTTATTCTATTTTATTTGCTTATTGTATATGGCCACACAAGTGCCACTAAATGTTCTTGGAGATTAGAGAACAAATTTTGGGAGTCAGTTCTCTTTCCACCGTGTGAGTCTCAGGGTCTAAACTCAGGTCATCAGGCAGAAGTGACTTTACCTGCTGAGTTGTCTCACTGGCCCTACACTTGACTTTTTACAAAAGGTGCTGGGGAATCCAAATTCATATCCTAACGTTTGTTGAGCAAGTAGCTACTGACTGAGCTATCTCCCCAGCCTCTTGAAGTCTTTTTAAAATGTAAACACAAGTATATAAATGATGAGTGATTCCATTGTATTTATTTTTTTCATCAGCATGCATACAGTTACTTCACCGGGCCCCATGGCCAATTCTGTATATGTGGTGGCACCTCACAACAGTTATGCTGTGGTCCCAGGAACCGTGCCTCAGGTGCCTCTTTATCCCAGCAACCAGCCTCAAGTCCACATGATTTCTGGTAATCTGCCTGGTTTTGTGCCAGCCTTGACTGAACTGCCTGCCCAGAGAGTCTTGAAAAAAGGTCAAGTCCTAGGGGTAAGTAAGAGGAGTCCACTGTGTGAACCTGAAACCACATGCTACAGACAAGGGAAAGCAAAGGCTTGAGAAAGACTAAAAGAAATTCCAAATAAGGGGCCAGGGAAAGAGATAGTTCAGTTAGGTTTAGTGCAGTGTCAGCAAGCTGAGTGCCATCCAAAGAACCCACCTTACATAAGCTGTGGAAATGTACACTCGTAATTCCAGAACCAGGAAGTCAAAGACAGGTAGATGTCTGCAGCTCTCTGCCCAGCCAGCTTAGCTTACTTGGTGAGTTCCAGGCTAGTAAGAGACCCTGACTCAAAACAATGTAAAGGGCTCCTGGGGAATGATAACCAAGGTTGATGTTGGCCTCATCATACATGTACACACACACACACAAAAGATATACAATGCCACACATCCATACCGGTGCATGAACATGCAAACATATATAAATACATATGCATGCACATACATACTTACAAACATACATATGTGCATAGGTACATACATACATACATACAAAATGAAAAGAAAAGAAACTTCAAATAAAGCAGGTGGGGTTGGCTTAGCCAAACCCAGGTCTGTTGGAAATTTCTTCAGTACAAGGAGCCTCAGCGTATGGCCTTGTAGTTTCTGATTTGGGCATTTAGGAACAAAGAATAATTTTTTAAAAACAGCCAAAAAGCAGTGTTCTTGGATGCAGAATCTTTTGCCTCTAAGCATTTGCTTCCTATAGCTTAGGAAGAAAGAAAGTCCAACAAAGGCAAAGTTTCCCAAAGGTGTAACAAAGCCCAGGGTTGTTGAATCAAAGCAGAAAGAAGGCAAGCAGGCTAGACAATCAGCAATGCCTGAAAAGCTGGCCTGAATAGCACCAAGGAGCTCATTTCATTTCATAGCCCATGAATGACAAGCAGTGATTCTGATCTAGACTGTCCATGTTCCAATCCCAACTCATGCTCTAACCTTGCTTAGGGAAGTCTAAAAAGAGGAGATATATGTGTGTGTGTGTGTGTGTGTGTGTGTGTATATATTTCTGAGATTTTTATCCTCCAAATATATCAATAAGCACAAAAAAAGTGGTATCTATAAATGTATTTGTTGCAGCATGACTTATAGAGACTGAAGGATGGAAGCAATGGAACTATTTATTCTAGTTTTGTTTCTGTTGCTGTGGTAAAATACTCGGAGGAAAAGTGGAAGGAAGAAGTTGGTTTGGCTCACAGTTCTAGGTTAGCTAGGAAGTTGAAACAGGAACTTGAAGCACCTCATATCACATTCACAGTCAAGAGCAGAGGGAAACAAACACATATAAAACACATAGACACCATCTTGTTGCTCTCATCTGGCTTTCTTCTATACTATATAGTTCAAGATTGCTGTCTAGGGAATAGCGGTGCCCACAATGGACTGAGTCTTCCTACATGAATCAGCAATGGAGACAATTCCCCTCAGACATTCCCACAGCCTAACCTAATCCAGACCTCATTAGTACTGTCTTCCCATGTGATTACAGGTTGTGTCAGGTGACAGTTAAAAGTAACCAGCCACTATACATCAGTTTAACATTGGTCAAGCCACTGTGTTGTACAGGTTTCATTTTATTATTATGTTTCTCACATTATCTTTTAGACAGGGAAGCTAAAGGGGTATTAGAATATAAACTAAGTACAAAGAAAAGGCAAAATCAGGGCTCAGAGGCAAAGGTTTCAGCTTGTGGCTCTCCTGACAGGCTATTCAGATCCTGATTGGCCTGGTGCACATTGGCCTGGGCTCCATCATGATTACCAACCTCTTCAGCTTCTTTACACCTGTCTCCCTCTATGGAGGTTTCCCCTTCTGGGGAGGCATTTGGGTGAGTAGCTCCTGTCTGATGCTCAGGGAAGCCTTGCTAAGCTGTTTGGGGATCTGGAGGTGCTTGCCCAAATGGCTTAGTTGGAGAAGGGGTTGGGATGGACTATAACAAAGTGCCATAGGCTGGACAGCTCTCAACTGTGGAAAAGTGTTAACTCCAAGTTCCAAAGGCCAAAAGTCCAAGACCAGCAGAGCAGCTGGTAGTCACCACTAAGGTCCCTCTTAGCTCTCAGGTAGCCATCTTCTCCTGGTGTCTTCCCTTTGTATTTGTGCCTACTTTATGTCTCAATCTCATCATCATCATCGCCATTGTTGTTGTTGTTGTTGTTGTTTTAAATTAGCATACAAAGTAATGGGTTTATTACTGTACTTTCAGTCTTTTTGTTGTTATTTGCCTTCTCTCTGGCACTCCCCTTCCTTGTTACCCAGCTTCCCTCCCATCTGACTCCTTCCTTCAATCAGTTTTGCCTCTATTGCTGTAATAAAATATTCCTGACAAAACAACAAAGGGGGAAAAGGGATTTGTTTTAGTTTACAATTCCAGGCTACAGCCCTGTATTTCAGAGAAGTCAAGGTGGTGGAAACTTGAAATAGCTTGACTAGAAATTAGAAAATGGCTAGTCACATCATAGCCATAGTCAAGAGCAGAGAGAAATGAATGTATGTGTGCTCACTTTACCTACTTGCTTGTGATCAACTCAATTTCTCACTCTTACACAGTCAAGAACTATGAAGCTGTCCATAGTGACTTTTTGCTCCCCAAATAATTAACATAGTTAAGATAAACCTCCCCCAGACATGTCCACAGGCCAAACGAATGTAGATAATCCCTCATTGAGGCTGTCTTCCCACATGGTCTAGGTAATATCAGGGTGACAATTCCTCACACCCTCTTCTGCTTTCATGTCATGTGTATTCTGCCACTCTCATTTGCCATCAACCTTATGATCTTTTTTCATGATTCATAGCACATACACACACATACACACACACACACACACACACACACACACACACACACACCGAGCCACGATCTGCCTATGAGAAAAATCATGTGGTATTCATCTTTTAGATTTTGGGTTACTTCATTTAACATGATAATTTCTGGTCAAGCTGTGTGTATTGCTGACCTCCACTCATAAGAATGCTAATGATTGGACATAATAGAACACACCTTTAATTTCAGCACTCTGGAGGCAGAAGCAGGAGAACCTCTCTGAGTTTAAGGCTGAAAGAAATGCTTTTCCTCCCTTCCTCCCCTCTCCAGAGATAAGGCCACCTAGCTAGCAGTTATTTCCTGTGGGATGTGAGAAAGGGGCATTCCTTCTCTCTTCCCCTCCCTAGAGATAAGGCCAACTGGCCAGCAGATATTCTCTGTCAACATAGGCTCTTCCAAACAACAATGGCCTGTAAATAATAACCACAGTGAAGACTCACTGAGAATCCCCTAATTGTGTAAAAAGTCAACAACCAACTCAGGCTGTGACCAGAATCTGCCTCAAGAATATATAAAAGGTGTGAACTTTGAGAATTAGGGGTCGCCTCTGTCTCGTGTGCAGGATGACCCCAATGCATTGGAAATAATAAACCTCTTGCTGATTGCATCGATCTCAATCTCCGTGTCTTTGCGAGGGGTAACTACTGGTAGTTGCGACCTTCGGGTCCAACAGTCCTTTACTTTCATTAGATTCTCAAAGTGATCTGTGACTCCACAAAAATCCTACAGTTCTTCCTCCATGCTGGTTTATTGCCTTTGGACTCTCTCATCATTTTCCTGGTACCTCTCCACCACACACACACACACTGCTCTGCATCTCTCCAACTTCCTTTCTTTTTTGTTACCTCCCTGTGACTCAAACACAAGGTTTCCCATAAGTATCCAAACTCCAGGATGACCTAAGAAGTCAAACAATGCCAGCATTTCCCATAAAATAATAAAATGGGCTGGCACTCTGTGATCCCACAGCCTCACCAGCCTACAGAACCATAAGGATGTATCCTTCAAAGAACTTGCTCTGATGCATGACTCATCTTCCCAGGCTGCAATTTCCTTAGACTATGAACTGACCCAGACTTGGAGTTCAACCTCCCTCTGTCCCCCCAACTCTTTACAGATTAGACCTGTGTTGAAACATCTCATGTCACAGCTACTCACTAGTGTCATATTAGATTCCCCTATGTGTTTGCTAACACCAGGAAGTGTCTGACATCCCAAGTGCCCTGGGGGCCTTCAGCTCACAACCTTCTTCCCTTCATCTTCTGGTGTTGTGTTGTTCTTGTTTGCTGTTGTTCTTTGTCACTTTCTTAACTCCATCTCCATCTTTCCACTGTCTATCAATTACTAATGCCCTCCTCCAGAGCAAAGGCGCATCCTCTTTGGCACCTCCAAGGGACTAATGAAAATTCAACTTTCTTCCCTCCCTTCCTTCCTAACACATCTCTATAAGGGAAAATCTGTGAAATTGTAAATTGTAAATTTTCTGTCTCCACTGACAGAAAAAAAAAAAAATAGGACATTTTCTCTGGAATGGAAGCAACTCAAATAAGTTCACATTGTAGATAACTATGCATCTGCCCCAAGGGGAAGGATGGGATGAAGGCTAACACATTGAGCCTGAAACCAAGCTACCTGAATTTGATCTCAAGCTTTGCTACTTGCTTGGTGATCTTGAGTGAATTATTTAAAATCCATAAGCCTCATCCTGCCCATATTTTTAAGTTTACTTTATTCATTTTTAAAATTTTGCACATGTCGTGATCCCATTTACCCCCATTACTCTTTCACTCCTTTTCTCACTCCCCCTGAACCTCTTTCCCTAGTTGTTCATCTCCTACCTTCATGATGTCTTTTCTTTTGACCCACTGGGTTTAATTATGGCTTCTTGTATGAGCATCGGTGAGAAGGTATTTGCTAATGCATGGAATCTTACTAGGGGCTATATGGCTGAAGAAAATGACATACACCAGATTTTCTCCATCTTTATAAAGGAAACAACAGTAATATTAGGTGGACTATTATGGTTTCAGAAAATACTATCTGAGGATAGGAAAGGAGATGACTACTGGGGATAGGATGAGGAAAATGTCCTCAACTTAGATTGTACAGCTCTATAAATATACTGAAAAATACTAGGATTGTGTGCTTTAAATCAGTGAATGATAAGCAGATGAATGAATCCTCCCCCAAAAGAGCCATTTCTTAAAGCACCTCAAGTAGAACCCTGCATCTTAGCTAATGCTCTCTCAGACCACCACTGCTAACACACTGAGCAAACAAGGGCAACTGATCCCTCAGCCACGTTGCCTACAGAGCACAAGTATTGGCAAGAAATTCTCCTCTCATATGATGCTCAGCATCAGAGACTCACGTTCATTATCTAAGTGATTGAACAGAACCCATTCAGTCATGCAGCAGGCAAGGACTGATGCTAAGCTCTCATCTGAACACAGCAGTGGAGTCAGCACTCTTTCCCTCTTCCCTCCAGAGCCCCACATCTCACGAATCCTGAGATAAAACCTGGAAAGCAACAAAAGGTGAACATCTGTGAGCAAACAGCAGAAGATGGGCTAATGTCAATTAACTACTATAAACAAGATGCAGTAAATGTAAGGCATAAGTTTTAACAATGATGCCTAAAAACATAAAAATGTTCATTTTTTCTCATCCGAGGAAATAAAGCTTGGACAAGTTAATAACTCACTAAAGATCACTTAAGTTTCAAACCAAACTTTAAAACCTGTTCTGGTAAATTCTAAAATCCTGATTCTCCCATCTCTGCCCTGTCCCTTAGCAAATCAGCACACACATTCTCTACCGTTGTAGAACTGGGATCTCCATAAGTCACTTTCTGTGTGAGAGAATAGATGCACTCTCAGAACCAGATTTCTAAGGAAGTGTACCCTGATGCGTAGCCCTTGGTAAATTCCCAATCTTGTGCACAAGTTTATCATTTCAGGATCTCTCTCAGTGGCGGCAGAGACTCAGCCCAATTCACCTTGCCTGGTAAGTCACATTCTGAAGCTGTCTATCCCAGCTGGGGACCTATAGTGTCACAGTGAAGAAAAGGACTGACAAACAATCCTCCTACTACTCTTGCACTAGTAACACCTAGGGCATGCTCATGAGTGCTAACTCTTTTATTTTTTTTTACATAATGTATATATTTTTTTTCAATTTTAGTATGACCTGTATGGGTTTTTTTTCCTACTTTATTTACATTTCAAATGTTTCCCCCTTTCCAGCTCTCCTCTTTGGAAGCTCCCTATTCCCTCCCCCTCCCCCTGCCACTATGGGGGTATTCCCCCAACCACTCACCCACCTAGGAGTTGGAGAAGGGACTGAAGGAGCTGAGGGAGTTTGCTAACTCTGGCATACAGGACACACACACACATCTCATAAAGGGAAGGGACAATGCTGCCACCACTCTTAAGGTGTCAGAATGGGAAGGCAGAGAGGACTGACTAGCTTGCATAGGAGGCCCTCACAGGAGCAGAAACAAAGCTCTGAGAAGCCCAGGACACACTACACAAAACAAGGAACTGTGTATGTCCATAACTTGTAGCACAGTCAGGCTTCCAGCCATTTCTGCAGGGGCCAGTAAAGGCCCCAGCACCTGCTACACTAAGAAATCCAGAATCTGAATTCTGAACACCGACAGGGCAGAGGTTTTTGTGCTTCCCTAGAAATAAACTCTGCTTTCTTGGCAAGTAGGTTGCCCAGAGTGACTGTCTCCTAGTGATGAAGGGTCCTACAATTAGATGGGCTCTATTGGAAAATACCCAGAAAGGGAAGTTTAACATATCTTGACATACCTCTTTGTACATGAAGCTTAAAGTGTTTCATACCACTGAACTATGACTTTTAGAAATGGTTACAATGGTGAAGACTATATGTGGTCTATTTTAACACAGTACAAATGGGAAGAGGATGCTTGTTGAACCTGCAGGTTCTACTCATCTTCCCTTCCCACCCTGTCCCTGTATGTCTTCTTCAGCTGAATGGCAGTGTGGGCTTGAACATCTTCAGTGCCATCTGTTCTGCAGTGGGCATCATCCTCTTCATCATAGACATCAGTATCTCAGGAGGATATGTCTACCCTAGCTACCACCCTTACAGGGAAAACTTGGATGTGGTGAGTGTTCTTAAACAAAGGCTTATTAAGCTTTATTTAGCTATGTCCAGACCATGCCAGAAAGGGTGTGGCAACCAAGCCTTCCCACTGAACACTGGGAGAAAGGGAAGTACTCTTGGGGCCAGGACAGGGTTTAAAGTTCTCAGCTGTATCCTTTCCTTAGCTTTTACTGCCTTTGTAAGACAGGTGCCCTGTAGCACTGGAAAAATCAAACATGACAAGCATGACGATGCAGAAATACCAGCAGCCCATTCATTAGCAGCCGTCCACCATCTCAACTTTCCTGCCAGCTATGTAGACCGGGGTTCAAAAACCACTTTTTCCCTCCTTTGGAAACTCTCATGTTATATTTCTAGGTTACTATACAAAGTTTCGTCATGACACACACTTGTCATCCTCTATCCTCAACTGCTCCCTTTCCACCTCCCATCCACCCTCAACCTCCAGTTGCTTCCCTTTCTTCCCCTCAAGTTAGTCCCAGCTTCTACTTGCCTTTTAATTTTTTTTATTTTTAATGATTTATTTATTTTATTCTATGTATATAAGTGTTTTCTGTACATGTACATCTGTGTATGCCACACGTATGCCTGGTTTCCATGAAGGTCAGAAGAGACCCTGTAGCCATAGTTACAGATAGTTTTGAGCCACCAAGTGGGCACTGGGAACTGAACCCAGGCCTTCAGCAAAAGCAGCCAGTGATATCAACCACAAAAACATCTCTTGATCCCCCACCTCTTTTATGACATTTTCCTCCTTTCTCAAGATTCCCCTTTTAGCTTTGTGACCTACAAAACCCACACGCACACACACACACACACACACACACACACACACACACACACATTAAAATCTAGGTTCCACATATGAGAAAAAACATGCACCATTCATCTTTCTGAATCCTGCATATTTTTCTTAACATAATGGCTTCCAGTCACATCCATTTTCTTGCAAATGTCAGGATGTACACAAGATCGGGCTCTGCAACAGCCCCTCACAGGGGGAGGCTAGGATTGCCAGACTCTAACATACTTTTTCTGCAGAGCCAGATGGGCTTTTAGGCTTCGCTGGATATACAATTCCTGTCACACACAGCAGGTCTTTAGAACCCATAGAAAACAGTAACTGAATGAGCATGGCTAGACAATGGCAGGATCAGCTCCAATAACTGTCACCTACTCACCAGTACTAGCAACCAGCACCATGTAATAGAAATAGAAGGTGAGGTGTATATAGGATTTCAAATTCTCCTCTTGCCACATTGAAAAATGCAGCTAATTTTTTATTTTAATTTTTAATTAGCATACACTATTACAAGAAGAAGTGATGACTGAGGAAGGGAGAGAGGTCTGGTTCTGTAGAGACAGGCTCTGCAGCAGGTTCTTTGTTCACTCCAGCCACTATGGTGGAGTGGAGATCAACTTCAGGTCGCAGGGGATGAGAGCATCTAGGAAGAGTGATTACTGCACAGACAGACAGACGGACAACATGGTAGAGACTTTGGGGATAGTTCAGACTCATATAGAAGAATAGATGGCAGGCCTTATAGATTTTGGAGGAAGGGAGGAGGCTGTAACCCACGGCATAGACCTGTGACAGAAGGAGGGGAAAGGGCTGTACATTGCCAGCAAGGGAGGAAGGAGTCTTGCTAATGTGGGACTTAGAAGATTTGAGAGAGATGAGGGGCAGAGCCATATTTAGGTCAGGTGTAGTAAGGGTCAGGAATATCTTCATTTTGAACAGTGATTCTTTGATGTCCAGGTTTCATTTTGAGAAGTGGTCCTTTGACATCCAGGTGGGTTTTACACTAACAACACATGTCGGTTTGGGCCTGGACACTAATCTGGTACCCATCAGCTACAGCAATACTGAGACAAATAGGCAACTTTGGGCATGTTCTCTCAACCTGCCCATGGACCACAGCCTCACTCAACAGACCAAGTTCTCCTCCCCTCCTTTACCTTCCCCCAGCCCCTGTCTGCCTGGCCTCCTCAAAGCTCTTTTCATCATGGCAGCCAGCCTGATCTCATTGATATCCATGGTCATGTGTATTCTCTACACAACCCATTTTACTAAGAAATCACCCCTGAAGTAACTATTTTCCTTAATATGAACCTCCTTCCCATAAAGTGTATTGCAATGGATGATAAAAATTACAATTTTCCACTCATACTTTAGCCTCACAAAAACTCGGCAGACATTTGCCCCATAAGGTTCAGGGAAGGAGACTTTGCCAAGGCCACACAAATGGTCCATTGCAGAGTCTCATCAAACTCCTGGCCCAGCACGGACGCCATCCAGATTTCTTCTGATTCCAGAGTACAGGCATGGCTATTTCTGGTGTACTGCTCATCTTCTGCCTCTTGGAGCTCAGCATTGCAAGTGTGTCCTCCCACTTTGGCTGCCAGGTGGCCTGCTGTCACTACAACAATGTGAGTCCGGGGGCTCCTTTGTGGGTAGAAATATACCCCAAGTTGATGGAAAACTAACAAGGTCTCTGTGGATTTCATTACAGCTAAAGAGGAGGAAGTAAAGAAAATATCTATGGGTCTCAGTGTTTGTCTTCAATGAGCCTTTATTACTGGGCTACCTTAGTTTCCTTTCTGTTGTTATCATTAGGCTGGGAAACTTATAAAATAAAAAGGGTTACTTGCCTCTCAGCTACAGTGGCTGGAATACCTAAACATCATTGTCCTGGGGGAACTCTGAGCAATGGCTTTCTCTGCCTGAGTTATAACATAAAAGAGAAGGAAAAAAAAGAGTATTCTGATTTAGAAAGGTTCAAGCATGTAAGGTGGCCTTGCTTCCAATGTGTTGCTATTACAACATTCTCCTGTGAAAACTAGCCCTCTCCCTGAGTCAAGCATAAGTCCATTCATGAAAGTGGTACCCACGCCTGATTGCCATCCACTAGACCTCACTTCCTATAGGTTCCGTCACCTCAGCAGCACCATGCTGGAGTGCAGGCTTCCAGCAACCAACCTCTAGAGAACTACTCTACCCTTACTCTGCTGTGTGTTTTTGTTTTTCAGGCAGGTGTGGTCATTCCAAATGTCTATACACCAAACCCAGTGGTCTTCCCAGAACCACCGAACCCAATACCAAGTTATTCCAATGTAGTTCAAGACTCCAGATAGGTGAAGCTGAAGGTGAAGCTGAAGCTTCTAGAAGAATCCTTCACTGAGACCCAGTTACATCCTCTCCTACCTGTATTCCTGTAAACCAGGTTCTTCCTTTCCTGACAAACTTGGGAAAATGTCTTTCTTGTGGCCTAAATTGTGAACTCTTGCTTCAACTCCCTCTGGAAAATCTCTATTAAAACAAGATGGGAGATTGAAATGGATTTAAACAAAGATACCCTGCCAGGACACGTGCATCTGTATAATGTTAGGCATCCCTACACCAGCCTTGGTGTACACACATTCATGTAATCCCTGCCTTCAGGAGTTTTTAGGATGGAGAAATAGCTATTTTGTCATCCAAACTTCCTTCAGTCATTTAATAAATATGTATTGAGCATCAGAAATGCTCAAAGCTCTGTTTGTGGCAGATATGAACATGGCATAGTTCTTGACCTCACAGATCAGCAAACTGCTGGCCTCAGAAGGAGGAAGAGAAAGAGGAGGGAAAAACTGTTTTTTTGTTTTTTTTTTTTTTTGGCTAGTCCAGGACAGAATGCAGAAAAAGAAAACACAGAAAAAACACAAAGATGGATATGATTGATTCTATCAGTAATCCAACAAGAAGTAATAACGGCAAAGTGTGAGGTAGCTGAGGTGGCAGCATTTGAGTAGGGCATTTGAAAGGGCAGTGGGGATTTCTGGCTATAGTGAGGAAGCATAGAATTTGGGAGACCCTAGAGAGGGTCAACCCCTAAAATTGCTGGTATCTTTGTTCAATGGCACCATTGAATTTGGTAAGCTGAGTTTTAATAAATGACTTTTAGGGGTATATAAATACTCAGCCTATAAGATAAACTATGTAAAGTCTGTTGACATGATTTCAGATGTCATGTAGAAGAAAGCAACATGTAAGTTTGGGGGTTCAGTTTTCAATAAGGAGGGATGGATCAGCAATATTGAGAGATCAGTTGTCAAAATTTCTAGTGGAGCTGTTTTCCAAATAGCACCCCCTCCCCGTCTTCATACCCTCTGGCCTACAACTCCAGCAGAAGCCTACTGCTCTACTGGAGACCATGCTGGTACTTGGAATTCCAGGTAGGACCCCACCCATAGCCCAACAACACTCCTTAGAGCCCACCCAGTTTTCTTAATAGAATCCCCTTCCCTGATTTCCATACTCCAATCCATAACTCTGGAAGAAGTCCACTGCTCTATGGGAGACCATGCCAGTACCCAGAACCCTATAATCCATGTGGGTACCCAGAACCCCAGAGACTACACTGGTATCCAGAACCCCAGATGCCACACTCATACACAGAATCCCAGAAATTCTCTGCTCTACAGAGGCCATGCCAGTACCTGGAACGCCATAGTACCTGGAACACTACTTCTCAAAACCCCAAGACCCCAGTACAATGCTGGCACCCAAAATCCTAGAGATCATGCAGGCCATCAAAATACCAGTTGAGACACCCTACTGGACCTGAAGACTTGCCAGTCACCAGAACCACAGTTGTCTCAAGTAAGAAGACCATAAAGGAAACAGAAACCAAAAGGAAAAAAAAACAAAAACAAAAAACATCCATCTGACAAAGATAAACTCAGAAATTGGCACCTAAACTTATAATTACCCCAAACCCAGATGCCTAGGGGACAGCATAAGAACACAATCAACAACAGCCAAGGCAATATATGGGACCACCAGAGCCCAGCTATCCTACTACAGCAAGCCCTGGATATTCCAACACAGCTGTAGCACAAGAAAATAACCTTAAAACCAATTTCATGGAGATGATAGGAGTCTTTAAAGAGGAAATGAATAAATTCCTTAAAGAAATCCAGGAAAACATTAACAAACAATGGGAGGAGATGAATAAAACCCTTAAAATAAAGCCAAGAAATCCAAGAAAAATAAACTAACAGGTGAAGGAAATGAATAAAACTGTTCAAGATCTGAAAATGGAAATAAAAGCAATACAGAAAACACAAACTGAGAAAATCCTGGAGATGAAAACTCTAGATAAGCAAACAGGAACTACAGATACAGCATCGTCAACAGAATACAAGAGATGGAAGAGAGAATCTCAAGCATGAAAGATATGATAGAAGAAATTGATAAATCTGTCAAAGAAAATGTTAAATCTAAAAGATTCCTGACAAAGCATCCAGGAAATATGGGTCATAAAAAAAATCAAACCTAAGAATAATGGAAGAAGGCAGAGGAGGAAGAGAAGGAGGAGGAGGGGGAAGGGAGGAGAGGGGGAGGGAGAAGAGGAGAAGGAGAAAGATTCCCAGCTCAAGGACCCAAAAAATATTTTTAACAAAATCATAGAAAAAAATGTACCTAACATTAAGAAAACGAAGGCACAGCATACCCAAATTTATGGGACACTGTGATAGTACTGCTAAGAGGAAAGATCATAGCACTAAGTGCCTTCATAAAGAAATTAGAAAGATCTTGTACTAGCAACTTGACATCACACCTGAAATCCCTAGAACAAAAAGAGGTAAACACATCCAAGAAGAGTAGATGGCAGGAAATAATCAAACTCAGGACTGAAATCAATAGACAAGAAACAAAGAGAACAATACAAAGAATCAATGAAACAAAAAGTTGGTTATTTGAGAATATCAACAAGATAGAAAAATCCTTATCCAAACTAACTGAATGGCAGAGAGAGAATATCCAAACTAGCAAAATCAGAAATGAAAAAGGAGACATAACAACAGACACCAAAGAAATCCAAAGAATCATTAGGTCATACCTCAAAAACCTGTACTCTACGAAATTGGAAAATCTAAAAGAAATGTGCAATTTCCTTGATAGGTACAACTTGCTAAACAATTTAAGATCAGACAGTTTAAATAGACTGATAACCCTGTAAGGAGATAAGAAGCAGTAAGTAAAATTCTCCCAACTAAAAAAAAAAAGAAAAAAAAACGGGCAAATGGCTTTAGTGCAGAATTCTATCAGTTTCAAAAAAGATAACACCAATACTCCTCAAATTATTTCACACACTAGAAACTGAAGGAACATTACCAAATTAATTTTATTGGTCACAGTCACCAAACAACACAAAGACTTAACAAAGAAAGAATATTACAGACAAATTTCCTTCATGAACTTTGATGCAAAAACACTCAATAAAATACTTGCAAATCAAAGTCAAGAACACATCAAAAAGAAACATCACTATCATGTAGAGATTCATTACAGAGATGTGGGGTGGTTCAGCATATAAAATTCTGTCAATGTAATCCATATAGACAAACTGAAAGGAAAAAAATCACATGATCATCTCATTAGATTCTGAAAAAAAGCCGTTGACAAAATCCTGGTCTGTGCTGACCCCAGAGGCCATGTTAGTGTTAATGGGCCATACTGCTGTGAGGACATATTGATATGAACAGCCTGTGCTGCCCCCTGAGGCCACAGTAAAGTCCATAGTTGGTCTTCCTCCAGGGGTCTTATCTGGGTATGAGCCAGCTATAGCCTGGGACCACGTTCATGGTATGTGTTGTCTCCAGAAACCATATAGAAGCTGGTGATCTACACTCCCTCTGACTGTAAAGAGCAAGGAAGCTACTTTTGCAGTAATATTAATAATCTCAGATGCATAGTTGAAAAAAAGGAACATGGAAGGTGTCTTTAACAACCAATACCCACTCCCACACCCTCCAAAAAAAGCAGCCTAAACAGAAGCCACTGAAGAACACACTTTAAAAAGTATGTTATGGTGTGCTTACAGACATAAGCCTAGCATGGCTATCCTTTGAGAGGCCCAACAGGCAGCTGACTGAGACAGATACAGATACTTACACCCAGCCATTGGACTAAAGCCAGGGACCCCTATGATTGAATTAGGCAAAGACTGGAAAAAGCTGAGGAAGAGGATGACCTCATAGGAAGACCAGCAGTCTCAACTAACCTGGACCCCTGAAATCTCTCAGACACTGAGCCACCAACCAGGCAGCATACCAGAGCTGGTTGAAGGCCCCTGACACATATACAGCAGAGGACTGCCTGGTCTGGCCTCAGTGAGAAAAGACTCCGAAGACTCACTTAACCCTTGAGAGACTTGAGGCTCCAGGGAATGAGGAGGCCTGGTAGAGGTTCCAAGAGGGCATACTCTTAGAGACAGGGCCAGGAGGAAAGGGATGAGGAACTGTGGGAGGGGGAAGCTGGAGGAGGGCAACAGCTGGACTGTAAAAAAAAAGAAAAGTATTTTTTTTTAAAGTGTGATAAGGATGCTGAAGTTAGCACTCCACAACTGATGGCTTTTGGCCGGGCTGCACAAGGAGAAAAATTCAGTTCTATTTAAGGGCCAGTCCACTGGCTTTAACTATGCTCTGTTGAGTATATAGACAACACAAAGTAGACTTTGTTTTGTCATTGCTTTGTTTTTCTTTGGGGGGGTGTCATAAGGTGGGACTAGACATGAAAGAAACTAGTATGATTGGGGTACGTAATGTGAAATTCCCAATCAATAAAAATATTATGTTAAAAAGGGGAAAAGAGAAAATAATAATATGTAAAATATCTTGAGGTATTCTAACTAAGCAAGTGAAAGACCTTTTTTAAAAAAAAAAACGAGATTCTTTTTTTCCCCCAATATTTATTTATTTATTTTATGTGTATGAGTACACTGTTTCTGTCTTCGGACACACCAGAAGAGGGCATCAGATCCCATTACAGATGGTTGTGAGTCACTATGTGGTTGCTAGGAATTGAACCCAGGACCTTTGGAAGAGCAGTCAATGCTCTTAACTACGAGCCATCTCTCCAGCCTGTGAAAGACCTTTAGGCCAAGAATTTCAAGTCTTTAAGGAAAGAAATTGAAGAAGATATCAATATCAAAAGATGGAAAGATTCCCCCATCCTCATGGATTGGTATGATTACCATAGTAAAAATGGCCATCTTACAAAAAGCAATCTACAGATTTAATGCAATTCCTGTTGGGGTACACTGTGTGAAGGTGTGTCTCTGTATATTCAATTGTCAATTCTCTACCAGCAGAGAGCTAAATACTGGCAGGATCTTGTTATTGTTATTTTTATGGCCCTTCACCAATCTGAAATTTTGTAAATATTCATTCTTCCTCATCTACCTAAGGCAATCTATACTTGTATCTGAATGGCTACAATAATGATCTGATGGCCAATAGCTGGGCAAGAAGTGGAAGGCAGAACTTCCAAGCAGAGAAAGAAACACTGGGAGAAGAATGAGGCTCGGACGTAACCAGGGGGACCAGAGCAGAACAGAGTGGCCACATGGTAGGACATAGGGCCAGGAATAGTCAGGTTAGAGTACTCAGAAGATTGCCCAGCAAAAGGTCTAAACATAAAACTATTAAAACGCCTCTATGTCATTATTGATATTGTAGGCAGGTCTGAGAAAAGTCTGCTGTAAATCCTCATCCGAATTCCAATACAATTCTTTATAGACCTTGAAAGAGCAATATTCAACTTCATATGGGAAAAAAAAATACAGTTTGTACAATATTGTACAATAAAAGAACTTCCAGAGGTATCACCATCCCTGATCTCAAGGTCTACTACAGGGCTAGAGCAATAAAAACAGCATTGTATTGGCATAAAAACAGATAGTTTGATCTATGGAATCAAACTGAAGACCCAGATGTAAATCCACACACCTATGAACACATGATTTTTCACAAAAATAGACAATGAGAAAAAGAAAGCATTTTCAACAAATGGCGTTGGTCTAACTGGATGTTGACATGTAAAAAGAATGCAAATAAATCCATCACCCTGCACAAAACTCAAGTTCAAGTGGATCAAAGACATCAACACAAAACCAGATACACTGATAGAACAGAAAATGGAGAATACCCTAAAACTCACCAGTATAAGGACAACTTTCTGAATAGAACACCAATAGTGCAGGCCTAAGATCAACAATTAATAAATGGAATCTCATGAAACTAAAAAGCTTCTGTAAGGTAAAGGACTCTATTAATAGACAAAATGGCAAACTACAAAATGGGAAAAGATTTTCACCAATACCACATCTGAGAGAGGGCTAATATCCAAAATATATAAAGAACTCAAGAAACTAGGCATCAACAAACTGAATAATTCAATTTAAAATTCTAAACAGAGAATTCTCAACAGAGGACTTTCAAATGGCCAAGAAGCACTTAAAGAAATGTTCAACATCTTTACCCATCAGGGAATTCAAATCAAAACATCTCTAAAATTCAATCTTACACCTGTCATAATATCCAAGATTGAAAACACATGTACCATGAAGGGTGTGGAACAAGGGAAACACTCCTCCATTGACAGTGGGAGTACAAATTTGTACAGCCACTATGGAAATTAATATGGCAGTTCTCAGAAAATTAAGAATCAATCTACCTCAAGACCCCATTATACCACTCTTGGGCATATACCAAAGGACATTCCACCCTACCACAAATACATTTGTTCATAGCAGCTTTATTCATAATATCCAGAAACTAGAAACAATTTAAATGCCCCTCAACTGAAGAATGGATAACAAAAATGTGGTACATTTACAAAACAAAATATTACTCCAGTTAATAATAATAATAATAATAATAATAATAATAATAATAACATCATAGAATGTTTGGACAAATAGATGCAACTAGAAAAAAAATCATCCTGAGTGAGGTAGCCCAGACCCAGAAGGACCCACTATGTTCTCACTTATAAGTGGATATTAGCCATAAAGTAAAAGATAATCATGCTGAAATCCACAGACCCAGAGAGGCTAAGTAACAAGGAAGGCTCAAAGGGGGATGCATGAATCTCCTTGGGGAAGGGAAATAGAATAGATATTGTGGGTAAGACTTAGGATGGAAGGGGATGAGAACAGGAGTGATGGGGTGGGGTTAGGGGGGAAGGTAGAGGATACTGGGAGAAATACCAGGAATTGGGAGGTGGGGAGGCACCTCGAGAATGAGTTAGAAACCTACTGCAATGGAAACTCAGAAATCTACAAAGGTTACCCTGGTTAAGACTCCTACTAAAGGGGGATAGGGAGCCTGAACCAGTGTTAGACCTAAAGGTCACAACTACCGGTAATTCCCCCTCGCAAAGACACGGAGATCGAGATCGATGCAATCAGCAAGAGGTTTATTATTTCCAATGCATTGGGGTCGTCCTGCACACGAGACAGGGGTGACCCCCAATTCTCAAAGCTCACACTTTTTATACATTCTTGAGGCAGATTCTGGTCACAGCCTGAGTTGGTTGTTGACCTTTCACACAATTAGGGGATTCTTAGTGAGTCTTCACTGTGGTTATTCTTTACACCAGAGCCATTGTTGTTTAGGAGAGCTTATGTTGACAGAGAATATCTGCTGGCCAGTTGGCCTTATCTCTAGGGAGGGGAGGAATGCCCCTTTCTTATGTCCCACAGAAAATATCTGCTAGCTAGGTGGCCCTATTTCTGGAGAGGGGAGGAGGGAAGGAAAAGCATTTCTTTCACCAGCATCTCCTATAACCAGGCAAAACTTCCAGTGGAGGAATTGGAACACCAACCCAGCAACAAAACTTTCAGCCTACCATGTGCCCTTCCCCCTGCTTTGAGTAGGACTAACAACCTGGCTGGAGCCAGTCTGGTCTCTCTGCATTTGCATTTCCTACAGGAGCCTGGAGGACTTGACCACCAGCTGAGCTTGCTGAAACAAAGGATTGGGTCTTTGGGCCTTCCCTTTAAAAGCAATATGGAATAATAAACTTCCGGGGCTTTGATCAGAAAACTTTGTCTTGGCTTCATTCTTCTCTCACACCCCATCCCTTTTTCATTTCCAGCCTCCCTTTCAGGTAGACCCAGTTCATCCATGGCTGCTGGACAGCTACACTACAATTTGTCCTACTTACAAGATGTGTTAGGGTTGAGGTGGTACAAAAATTGTGGGAGAAGCCAACTGTTGACTGATCCAGCTTAACACCCATGCCTTGAGAGGAAGCCCATCCCTTGAGAGGAAGCCCATCCCTGACGCTGCCTGCAGGGCTAGGAACCAGAGCCTGGATAGCCCAGAGACCTAGGGTAGAATCAAACATGACCAGCAAAAACAAATACAACCAACCAAACAAAAGCCAAGGAAAGTATTCCTAATTACATTCTGTTATACTCATAGACAGAAGCCTAGATTAATCATCAGAGAGGCTTCACTCAGTAACTGATAGAAACAGATGCAGAGATCCACAGCAAAACATTAGGCAGAGCTCAAGGAATCCTGCAGAAGACAGAGAGGAAGGGGCCACAGGGGTTAAAGACACCACAGAAAACCCACAAAATCAATTAACCTGGGCACAAATGGGCTTACAGAGACTGAACCATCAATCAGGGAGCCTGCATGGGTCTAACTTAGGCTCTCTGCTTATACATTATGGTTGTGTAGCTTGATCTTCTTGTGGGACTCCTAAAGGTGGAAGCAGGACCTGTCCCTGACTCTTGTGCCAGCTTCTGGGATCCTTTCCCTCCTGCCGAGTTGTCCAGTCTTCATACCAAAGGAGGTGGGAAGTCTAACTGCAATTTAGTATGCCGTATCTCTGGGAGGCCCGCCCTTTTGTGAAGGGAAAGGGTGAGAAGTGGAGGGGAAAAGGGAAGTAGAGGGGAGGTGTTGGAAGGGAAGGAGGGAAGGGAAACTTGCAGTCTGGTTGTAAATATATAAGAGAAGACTAAATTAATTTTTAAAAATTGCTAGTGAAGGAAGGTACTACATCTGCTGAGTAGGAACACAGCAACCCACAGACACCCACAGAGTAAAGAAAGCTCTGGCCCAAAAAGGCAACAGTGCTAAGGTTGACGGGGGGGGGGGGGGAGATAATTATCTCAAAGGCCCATGAAAGACAATTCTTCCGAACTGTACAGGGCCAGGATTTCCTTATATTCATGCACCAAACCAGACCATTCAAATAGAACCAATGGGTCAATCTACATATCTTCAGTTGAGCCAGACATGAAGGATATGCACAAACCTGATGAGGTTCAGGGTGTACGACCCCAAAATGTGTCATCAGGCACTTGAGAAAAATCCATAATCTGGAAAGTCACTCACATCTTCCCCATCTTCCCTTGCCCATCTCCCTAAAACTACTATGGAGAACTCCCTCAAGGGCCATGTTCACACCTAGAGGAAAGGCATCAGCTGTCTGAAGACACAGAGAAGACACTAGGTAAACAGGTCATGCTAAGCTTGCCTGTTTAAGGTCACCCTTTAAAAAATCTTTTTTCAGATGTTACTTATTTTTATTTTGTGGGCATGGAAGGGAGGGAGGTTGCCTTCATTTATGTGCATGTGCCAAATACATACAGTGCCTATGGATACCACAGAGGACATTAGATCCCCTAGAACTGGAGTTGTGGCTGGTTACTGCTGGGGACAGCATACCATGACATAGATGGTGCTTGGGACCCTGAGAAGCAGGAGACACATCCCTCCAGGGGACCAGCTATGAGAAATAAGGAAGTGTCCACAGGAGGCTTGGATGGTGACATCTCAGAAGCTCGCAGGTGGTTCATTTGTAAAGAAGTTGTTCCCATTTCTCCTAACTTTAGCCCTGGATAATGGCTGTATAGTAATAGTATATGTAGTAGTCATTTGTGGGTGACTGCTTTCCAGCTGGCCTTAGCGTGCATAATTATTCTATTCTATCTGACTTTCCTATTTCCTTCTCCTTCTGCTCTGGTGAATTCTGTGAAATTATATGTTTCTAAATGTAATGATTCTTAAACAATCAAATATTGAGGCATAGGGGCACAGCACAGCATAGCCCTAATGGCCCAGGTGCTTGCTATGTGCTCTCATTTTTGGAACAATGTAATAACTACACAATGGTAGTTCCAGAATAATGTTTGACTTGCAAAGAAAGTTTGAAGAAATTATTAGAAAACGAAACAGAGCCACATACTGCTAGAGTCATACAGGGTCCACTACCAGAAAGTGAAAGCATTTACTGAAAGTATGAAAATTATTAATGTAAAAGATACAGTCATGGGGTAAGGGGAAAATGGAACAAGGAAACAAACACCAGATACTTTTTAGCTCAGAAAGGAAAAAGCTGTGAGTCATTGCACACAACGTGCAGAAGAAGCCAATGAACTGCTGACTTAAGGGTTAACCTGTTTCTTTCTATTCACTGCTTAACACCTTTGCCCATGTCATTTGTTCTTACAGCTTCACAGGAAAACCACATGCTGCAGAACTCAGAGCTTTGAGCTCTGAAGTATAATAAGACAAAATTAAAGTTTAAACAATGATAAATTTGCAATTATTATTTTGGCCATGGGCCTGGGATAGGGAAAGCTTGAAACTTTGAGGAACAGTCATAAATTCTTAATTCTTAATTCCTTGTGAGATGGGATCATTCTTTTGAACTCGACACATCTGGTAATGATTATACAGTGTCTCTCTTTCTACCTGCTTTTTGAAGTAACAAAAGACTGGGGCAAGTTAGAGGTGTGAAGTGTGTGGGAGTGTGGGGAGTGGAGACTATGTGCAGCCTCAAGCCCCAGAGAGAGCAAAGAAGAGAAGAGGGGGGAGAGAGAGAGAGAGAGAGAGAGAGAGAGAGAGAGAGAGAGAACGCAACTTCAAGCCTTGAGAGTTGCCAGTCAGTTTGTTCCAGAAAATGTTGCCTATGTATTTATTATGCACCTTCCAGGTATCCCTGCTTCCAGCTGAGAACCCCAATCTGATCCTGTGTCAAGGCTAGACCACAGCAGGTTATGAGCTGCCATGTGGGTGCTAGGAATTGAACCTAGGTAATCTGGAAGAGGAGCCAAAGCCTTTATCCACTGAGCCATCTCTCCAGCCTCCAGATCATCAAATTTTTAAAATCCAGTTCATGACTATTCACATTTTCAATAAACCAAGCACAGAAATACCCACATTTACTCACGTGGGGGAGTAACAATTATAGAGGGTAGGGCCATGAACCTGAGAGGGAGTGTGGGGGACTTGGAAGGAATTGGAGGGCAGACAGTAGAAATAATGCAAATATAGTAGTCATGTATGAAAAATAAAAGAATATAAATAAAAGAAGAATATGAAAATAAAACCGAATATAATGCTCTTCTGTGAGGCTTGTAATAATGTCTTTTAATCAAGGTACTTCCAAAATTTTTCTTTTAAGTAAGAGAAGGGAGGGGGAGATCATAGTGTATAGATACGCATACTTTTCTCTTGGTCTGTCTTTTGTTACATCGGCTTCACTTGTGAACTTAGTGTTGTGGGATGCAAAGATATTTGGCCTCCCCCACAACTGCTAAAAATGAATTCTCTTCTTACTAACTTTTTATTTTGGAAAATAGTCTTTTTCACTAAAGATGCTTATCTATGCTGACATGAAATGTATAGTTTTAATTTAACAACTAACAAATGCATCTTAGTCATCTCTTCTCTCATTTCTTAAGTGGTAAATATCAACAAATGGAATCCTTGTAAGCTTTCAGAGTCTTTCAGTGATTTCCTACAAGTGCAAAGATGTCCTGGGTTCCTTGAGTTAGAATACACTTGTCTGCTGTGCTATGCCATCTCACAGCCCTATGAGATTCCATTCTGGAGAGCTCCATTCTGGAGCCTCACAACCCAGTCGAAAAGCACTTCACTCCTCCTCCTCACAGTGTGCAGCCTTGGTCCCCCAGGCAGACTCAGTAGCTCTAGTGTAAAGCCCATCAGACTTAGCCAACCGATCACCCATTGCACAATCAGCAAGTATCTGCCCATGCAAATGGCAGCCAGGTCCTACTGCTAAGTGCTCAAAGGCTAATGAGAAGGAATAACATGCATGGTAACTGTGATCCAAAGACATAAAACAGATCAAAGGCAATGCTGTGGAACACTCAGGACAGAACATGCAGAGGGAAGAAGACTCTGAGACATGCACCCTCTTTGTCCCAGTGTCTGGCCAGAGCTTAGAGGGTGAAAGTGAAGGCTAACTGCTCTTCCTGATCACTTGGGAAGAGCGTGGGAAGCAGCTCTGCAGAGGCATCCATGAGTCCTGAAGTGGGAAGAAAAGGGAAGTCAGAAGAAAGCCACAAGCATGCAAGGAGAGCAAGGGACCTAGAAGAGAGAGCCAGTGCCAGTATTCTGGCACAACCAGGCAAGGACCAAGATCAATGTTGAGTGACAGCTCTCTTGATCTGCTCCCTGTCAACTTGATAGCCTCCACCTGTCTTTATTTTTGTGTTTTATTTTGTTTTTAATTGCTCTAAAGAGACACATAACCAAGGTCGCTTATTTTAATTAATTACACTACAATCATCCTAATGGGAAGCATGGCAGCAAGCAGGCAGACATGGCACTGGAGCAGTAGTGTACTTCCTGAGGAGGCAGAGAGAACAGAGCGGAGGAGAGGGGAAAGGAGAGGGGGAATAACAGAGAGACCATGCACAGTGGGACACACCTCCTCCAACAAAGCTGTACCTCCTAATTCTTCCCAGTTCCCGACCAGGGACCAAGCACTTTAATTTATGAGTCTGGGGGAGAAGGGCGTTCTCACTCAAACCACCACACCCCATGGACAGCAGGGCCCTCTGCCTCTGCTGAGGATTGCCTCCTCTTCCTTTTATTTCCGTGTCACCTCCTTTAATCCCAATCTGACAAATCAAGTGGATGTGCCAGCAATGAATGCTTCCCTGTCACTACATGACAAGAGTTTTCACAGACACTCTATGAGCTCTCTGGGGCTATGATAACAAGGTGGCACAAACAGGATAGCTCATTCAACTTATTGCCCCTTGATTCTGAAGACAGGAAGTCTGAGTTCACAGTGACAGCAAGGCTCAGTCTTTCTGAGGACAGTGAGTAGAGTCTCCTCCAGGCTTCTCCTAGCCTCTAGCTTCTGGCAGTATAATAGTGTTCACATCTGCTAGTTCTTTAACCTACAACTCATGATGAAAATGCAAAGGCAGGAGATGCATGCTTGTGCGTCCTATGTATCCTGCCTGAAGCCACACCCTAGAAAGCCTGATGAATATCCAATGACCCATGTTACTCTTACAATAAATCAGCATTCACTTTAAGGTGTTAAAATACCACATCTGCTTATCCATTATCAACAATGAAGCAGTTGTCTTGGGCAACACTGTACTGTGTTCTAAGCAAGGAATTTCCCCAGTGGGAAAAAGCTGCTCAGGGCTATTTGCAGATCTTTCTGTTTGTTCATGAGAAAGGCCAAGTAATTGCACAAGCTTCTCTCAGACTGGGGTTTTTTTCCGGTCTACTCCTGCTTAGCAAAGAGCAGCTCAAAGAGAAAGTAAAACTGACATTCTCAAACTTTATATAAAAACCCAAAGAGAAGACGAGCAGGAGTCTGGCAGACAACCAGAGCTGCAAGATGTCTATGGTGAGTACCTCTTGATCTGTAAGGGAAAATCTCTGGTGGGTGGACTGACCCATGGAAGGACTCATCCCAGCTTACTGGGGAGAATGAATATCACCTTCCATTTTTGAAAGCTTGTGTTTAGTTTGTTATTATTTCTGAGTCAGTTTTTCCAGGAAGATAGAGTTCTCCTTGGGTGGGTATCTCCTGTCTGACACCACAGAACTCCATTCTAAGCCTGAGATGTAGATGGGAGACAGTACTAGGTGGGCATAGGAAGGACCAACCAGGTGCTGTGGGACACACACACACACACACACACACACACACACACACACACACCCATGGGAATATCTGGAGAGAACTGAGCAAAGGACTTAAGCATAGGTTTCTCCTGTGTACATTCTTCCTGATTTCCTCCACTTTCGTGGATCACTTCACTGATTCTTTTTCTCAATGTAAAGAGAGGCCTTATTTCCTTCCCCCTTTAAAATAGCTCTGTCCCAGCCCAGCAGACGTTTTAATGATCTAGCTTTCTCTAGATGCTCAGAGCAACGGCAGGAGTTTGTATTTGAGCCAGAAAACTACCCTCTGCTGAAGATGAGGCACCCTATATGTAGTTGGAATTTTCCTCTGCCCTGGAAAATGTTTGACACAGGCCCTGCTCTCTCTGTGTTAGCTTTGCTCTCCCCCTCTTCCCTTTAACCACCTCACTTTTCTGTCTGTTCTTGTCCATGACCTTACATCCTACTCACTCTTACCCAGAGAAGCTTCTCTGTTGCCCTCCAGACTGCAACTAGAATTGTTAGGGTCCAGATTCATCTACCAGTCCTTAATGGGCCAACTAAATGAATAAGAAAGAGCAAAAGGTAGAACAGATGAATCTATTGCGACCTCTTTGAGAGGCAGGGCAAAGGGGTCCAGTGACTTGGCCCCACCCAGGCCTATGACTCAGTTCCTAACATGAAGTTTAAATAAAGAGCCAGAGATATGCAGAGCTAAAATTTCTAATCAAGTTGTGGCCCTATCCACCTTCACTGTCTCAGCTCCAGACTGCAAAGTAGTCTGAGAAGTTGTCAGACTGTGGACAATCTCTTTTTGGATGGTAACAGGCTCCCAGCCTTTTCTTTCTCCCAGTATAAAAACACACCCTTAGGGCTTCCTGCCTCTTTCTGACCAACCTACCAAGGTGCTTGCCTCAGCAATGGTTCTTCTTTATGGAGGCACTGGTTGTAAGGGAGTAAAGCAACCATTCTTTTTCATCTACCCTGGAGAGTCCCAAAGACTCAGAGAGAGCTTTTACCCATGGACTTGAGAGAGAATGGAAGAGTTCCCAAAGCCATAGAGGTGGCCCACTGCAAAGCCACAGTTCAAACTCAGACATTTCAGATCAACATTCATGTCCTCTCCATTTGACCTGCTTCCAGATCCCTGGGATAATTCTCCTTGGTGGAGTGATCCTCATCTGCCTGGTGCAACAATACTTGATGTATAAGTCTTCTAGGAACACCTTTAGATCCAGCCATCAAGCCAGTAGTGTGAGTGCTGGGGCTCTCCGGTGGGTGGAAAGATGTCCTATAAGAGGGTAGGTCTCTAGAAGGGACTTCCTGTTTTTGGCTTCCTTCCCAGAGAAAGGAGGAATCACACAGTGTCTGAATCCTACAGGTTTGTACATTCTTTTCTTGGATCTTTATTACTAAGCCTCACTGTCCCTATGTTTCCTAGGTACATATATGGCAGACCCAAATTGTCATGACAAACACATTGGAAACCTCAAGTGGAGAAAGCCAGCCATGGGGTCATTCAAGAGAGATCCAGCCTTTCAAGAAGCAAAACTAGAGGCCAAAATAAGTCCTCTTCCTTCTCTCAGTGTGCATCATCTGTTTCTTCCTTTCCTAAAAGACTGAGGGAACTATCTCTCACAGTGAGTGCATTCAGTGGTATAGGTGGAGCTCAGAAGTAGATATTTGCCTTGCCTGTATTAGGACTTGATGGAACCCAAATACCACAAAATTCTTTAGCTCAACCCTGCTAGCCTTAACTGAGAAGATGAAATTTTAAGATGGGATCTGTGCATTGTATGGTGTCAACATCCATGGGCATGGTTTAATATACATACCATATGCTTGTTTTTCTGCTTATAAGCTTGCAAGATAGAAAAGCAACTACCTAGTCATCCAGTTTTACTTGCTATCATTCATTCATATAATAAATGTGGATTGTGCACTTGATATGTGTGAGGCTCTATTCATAGAAGAGGGAGACAGTGGGTGATGTGATGCAGTCCTTGACTTCCAGACACCTGTGGCTTCCACAGAGATACTCTGTAGGTAGTTTCCCCTTACACACAACAGCGTGAGGGAGAGAAAGAAGAAACAGTGATGCTTATGGCTTATTCTGTCTGGTGTTGGTACAAGTAAGGGGTGAGGAAGATAAAGAGCCAAGCTGGTTAAGGAAGCAACATTTCAGTGGCTCATTTAAGGCTGGGAATGGGAACTTTCTTTTAATAAGGAGCCTAGCATTTGGAAGGGCTCTAGGGAGAGAAAAGATGGGAAGGAGCAGTTAAATACTGTTCTTGTAAAGTTTATGAGCCAGCAGGACCACAGGAGCAGCACAGAAGATGAAGAACAAAGCTCTATTAAAGTGTGAACTGCAGAACTGTCTCCAACAGAAGGGAGAGCAACCCCACCAAAAGAGTTTATGGGGGATGGTTTTGCACTGTCCTCTGCCCCACCCTGCCAACTTTGTAGACCAGGCTGACTTCAAACTCTGAGATCCAGCTGCCTCTGTCTCCTGACTTAAAGGCATGCTCTGCCATACTGGGCTTGAGAGTTTAGATTTTTATAGGATGGTTTAAGTTGGGTGGGAGCATGGTGGGAGAACATTAAGGGAAAGGGGAATGGCTGTAAACAAAAGAACAAGAAGAACTTTCTTAAGCAGAAATGATTTCAGAAGACACCTCTGGTCATTAAGATAACAGGATGTAACTGCAGCCAGGGAAGCAGGCAGGTCTTCACCTCTCCCTCAGCTCCTCCAAAATCTTCCCAAGTCTTATATCTAGTTCTGTATCAGAGCACCTGCTGAAGGCTCCCTCCCACTACCTACCCCTTCTGAGTGGATCCTACAGATCTTTCTCTCCCTACCCACACCCACCCACTCCCACCACCAATACCCCCCCAACTCATTTCTTTATCCCAACCCCTAAAGAGACACAGGTAACCTACCCCCATCCCCCAACTCCCTCCCCACCCCACCCCACCCTATCTCTGCACATCAAATCCTGCATTCTCCTGTGCCCGCACTGAGCCAGAACTGTTGGTATTTCCTTTCCCCCAACCCTCAGGGTAGATGCCTTTGGCCTTTGAAGAGGGCAGAAAAAAGGGAGCCCAAACTGGCACCAGAATATTGCACTCCATTTTTTATGATAGCACTCTCCCAGACACAGATGGCTCTGGCCTTTGAAGGAGACAGGAGTTAGTATCCTTGAAGTGATAAAAGCCCACTCTTAGAGCTATGGGAAAGAGGCAATTAAGTATTCCCAGGCAGCTGTGACTGTGATGTAAAAACATGCTGGTCTCCAATAACAAAATAAGTTACATATTCCCAGGTCCAAAAGGTCCTTCTCTAGCTGCACAATTCCACCTCCCAGTACGAACAAATGTTATCCGGACAACACTGCTTTTCCCCTATCCAATATATATATACCCCTAGACTCGGGGGTCACTCTCTTCACCTGTGCAGTGGGAAGGACAACATTCTGGTCCAGGCTTGCATAATAAAAACTCTTTTGTTTATTACATCAGTATCTCTACTGGTTAGTTTTGTGTGTCAACTTGACACAAGCTGGAGTTATCACAGAGAAAATGCCTCTATGGAATCCAGTTGTAAGGCATTTTTTCAAATAGTGATCAAGGGGAGGGCCCCTTGGGGGTGGTACCATCTGTAGGCTGGTAGTCTTGGGCTCTATCAGAAAGCAAACCAAGCAAGCCAGAGGAAGCAAGCCAGAAAGAAACATCCCTCCATTGCCTCTGTATCAGCTCCTGCTTTCTGCCCTGCTTGACTTCCAGTCCTGGCTTCCTTTGATGATGACCAGCAATGTGGAAGAGTAAGTTGAATAAATCCTTTCCTCCCCAACTTGCATCTTGGTCATGATGTTTGTGCAGGAATAGCAACCCAGACTAAGACAAATTGGTACCAACGAAGTGGGGTATTCCTGTGACAACCTGACCAGGTTTTCACGAGGACTGTGGAAAGACTTTGGGACTTTGAGCTAGAAGAGCCAATGGAATGTTACAAGCTATGGGGGTGTTCTGTAGGAGCTTGGAATTGAGAACAGTGCAGAAGATGGAGGCCTGGCTTGTGAAAGTTCAGAGGGAAGATTAAAGATTTTTATCAGGGCCATTGCTAGTTTGATTTAAGATTCTGTGCTTTTGGTTAGCTGTGGATGAAGACATCAGCTGTGATTGACAAGATACCAGAACTACTAAAGCAAAACCATTGCATTGCTGGGACTACTGATGCTGATTAGCTGGAGCTAAGATATTAGCAGTGATTAAGAATACACCAGCATCATTGGGGTGAAATCTGCTGAGAAGTATTTTCGGAGAGCACAGAGGCTGCATTCCAGAGATAGCCAGGGTTGTACCTTGTGCTGTGGCTGCACTTGGTAATGTGTAAGAGTCACCCAGGTGGTACTGGTTTTGAAGACATGAAGGAGTTGTGAAGAGCAGCTGAGGCCTGGGCACTGTGAAAGGCTGTGGAATGCCATTGGTGAAAGTTCAGCCTCAGTTGCAATTGATGGCCCAGGACTGAAGGGGTCATGCAAAGGAGGTGAGGCTTGGCACCATGAAGAGAGCCCATAAGAGGCTGTTGGTAAACCTAGTTGCAGCAGAAAACAGCAGTGTTTTGGAGATGCCAGTACCATGAGATGACCACCAAGAACAGTAGCTGTAGTGGAGTACAGACATCTAGAGCCTAAAAGACAAAGGATGTGCTACAAAGGGCAGAGCTGGAGAAGTGACTCAAGCCCTTGAAGTAATCCAGAAGATCCTGAGTGAATCCCAGACATTGGACAGTTGGAGTTTGGTTTTGCTCTTGATTATGGCTGTGCCCTGATATACTTTCCCTCTTGAGGAAAGAAGGTATATTAGTGGAGCCCACAGTTAAGAGACTTTGAATTTTTAAAAGACTTTGAATTTTAAGAGATTGGATTTTTAAAAGGGACTGAAATGTTAATATGTAAGAATTTGCAAAGACTGTGGGACTTTTGAAGTTACTTAGATCTTGGGGACGAATAAGAAAGTAAGGGTCAAGGATTAATGATGATGTGTTTGGGTGTCAAGTTGACAAGGGGTCAATTGTACTGGCTAGTCTTGTGTGTCAACTTGACACAAGATGGAGTTATTACAGAGAAAGGAGCTACAGTTGAGAAAATGCCTCTATGAGATCGAGGTGTAAGGCATTTTCTCAATTAGTGATCCAGAGGGGAGGGCCCCTTGCAGGTGGTAACATCTGTGGGCTGGTAGTCTTGGGTTCTATAAGAAAGCAGGCTGAGCAAGCCAGGAGAAGCAAGCAATCCAGTAAGCAGCATTCCTCCATGGCCTCTGCATCAGCTCCTGCTCCTTGACCTGCTTGAGTTCCAGTCCTGACTTCCTTTCCTGATGAGCAGCAGCATGGAAGTGTAAGCTCAATAAACCCTTTCCTCCCCAACTTGCATCTTGGTCATGATGTTTGTGCAGGAATAGAAACCCTGACTGAGACAGTATCTCAATTTCTGGGGGGCTCCTGGGGTTCCTGTGAACTGGGTATAACACCCCAGATTCTAACAGGCACAAGCAGGTCACTCCAGTCAGCTAAGCAGATAGGCTAACAGCATATCTTCACCTCTCCTTCCATCCCTCCAAATCCAATTCCCTAGTCTCATCCCCATCTCTATAGCAGATGTGCTTTGCATGTGCTTTGGCCCCTCCTCACTCTCTGCTCTTATTCCCAGGAGACTAAACAAATCCTGGTGGAACACCCTGATTTCCTTTCTCTGTGGGCCCCATCAGCTCCATGCCTCCTAGCCCATACCGATTCCTAACTAGCAATACCTAGCAATACCTAGAAACACATTTTACCCAGTGTCCACACCGATCAGGATTACAGAACAATGTCCTAACAGAAAATGCACAGCTACCATACTCTCCTAGGAACCAGAGAGGGCAAAGAAATAGAGGAATAAAGAACCCACCCACAAGGACAAGATCAGATATCAGCACATGGAATTACAATCTTCCCAAAAGCAGTTGCCTACATGTTAGCATAAAAACACAATCAATTACAGCCAAGACAATATGGTTCCAGGAGAGCCCAGCAACCTTACCACAGAAGGCCTTGAGTATTGCAACATAGCTATAACACAAGAAAATTACCATAAAATAGCTTCTATGAATATGCTAGCAGTCCTTGGGGGTGGGGAATTAATAAGCCCCTTTAAAATCTATGAAAACACAAAGAGACAGAAGAAGCAAAAGAATAAAACAGTTCAAGACTGGAAAGTGAAAACAGAATCAGTAATGAAAACCCAAACTGAGGGAAATCTGGAAATGAAAAATGTAGGAACTCAAACAGGAACCTCAGAGGCAAGCCTCACCAACAGAACACAAGAGATGCAAGAGAGGCTCTCAGGCACTGAAGACACAATAGAAAATAGATACCCTGGTCAAAAGAGAAAAATTTTAATCTAAAATATCCTGGCACAAAACACCCAGGAAATCTGGGATACTATGGAAGGACCAAATCTAAGATTAATAGGAATAGAGGAAGAAGAATCCAAGCTCAATGGCCCAGAAAATATTTTCAATAAAATCACAGTAGAAAATTTCCCTAACCTAACAAAGGCAATGTCTATCAAGATACAAGAAACATACAGAACACCAAATAGATTTGACCACAAAAGAAAGTACATAACAGAGATAGAATATTAAAAGCTGTAGGGAGAAGACTAAGTAACAAAAGCACATCCACTAGAATAACACCTGACTTCTCAATGGAGACGGTGAAGTCCAAATGTAAACAGATGTTCTACAGACTCTAAGATATAGAGATGCCAGTCTACTACTCTGCCCAGCAAAACTATTAATCATAATATACAAAGAAAGTAAGAGATTCCATGATAAAGACAAATTTAAGCAAGATCTGTCATAAATCTAGTCCTACAGAAGGCACTAAAAGGGAAACACTAATGTAAAGAGGTTAACCACACCCAAGAAAACCCAGGGAATAAATAGTCCCAGACCAGCACATTGAAAGAGGAGAAACATACACATGCATACAAGCATGCATAATACACACCACCACCAACAACAATAACAACACAATAATATGAATGAACCAACACTACTCGTTTTATCTCTCAACATCAGTGGTCTCAGTTCCCCCAATAAAAAGAAAGAATAACAGAATGGATTTGAGGATAGGATCCACTCTTCTACTGTGTCCAGGAAACACACCTTAAATAGAAAGATAGACATCACCTCACAATGAAGGGGGGAAAAAAAGATATTCCAAGCAAATGAGACCACACTAGCCACTAAAACTCCAGCCCCCAATTTGAGTGGAGACCCTCTGTGTCTGAAAACAACCTGTATGTCCTTCAATCAAAGAATGAATAAAGAAAATGTGCTGCATTTACATGCTGGAATATTACTCAGATGTTTTTTAAAATGACATGGAATTTGCAGGCAAATGGATGGAACTAGAAAAAAATCATCCTGAAGAAGGTAACCCAGACCCAGAAAGACAAATATGGTATGTACTCACTTATTAATGGATATTAGCTGTTAAGTAAATGATAATCAGGCTACAATTCACAGACCCAGAGAGGCTAAGTAACAAGGAGGGCTCTACAGAGGTTGCATGGACCTCCCTGGGAAGGGGAAATAGAATAGATTCAGAGGGTAGGCTGAGGGTGGTGAGGATGGGAATAAGAGGGATCGTGCTGAGGAAAAAGGATGGAGGGAAAGAATACAGGGCAAGAAGATTGGAATTGGAGCACAAATGGCAGGGATGTGGGAACCTGGTGTAGTGGAAACTAGTGAAGACTCCTTGTAATGGAGAACAGGAAGCCTGAAGTATTCATCTTCTGTAACTGGGCCAGGCTTCCAGTAACAGGACTGGGACACCAACCCAGCCAAAAACCCCTCAACCTACAATCTGTCCTGCATGCAAGATATGCTGGGGTAATGGTGGCACAGAACTTGTGAGAATGGCCAACTACTGACTGGTCCAACTTGAGACCCACATCATGAGAGGGATCCCATGATTAACACTGACTTGATGAGCAGAAACCCGAGGCAGGACAGCCCAGAGAACTAGGATAGAACTAAACGCAACTGGCAAAAAAAATTAAATTAAATTATTTCTAATCATGTTCTGTATTTATACATCAATGTCTAGCCCAATTGTCACTATAGAAGCTTCTTCTGGCAGCTGATAAGAGAAGATAAAGATGCACAAACCCAGAACCAAACACTCTACGGAGAGAGAGTCCAGGTTGGAAGTCTCCATCAAGACCCTCCCCTTGAAGCTAGGGAAACCCCAAGGAAGAAGGAGAGGAGAAATTGTGGGAGTCAGAGGGGACAAGGGCACCAGGAGAGCATGGCCTGCAGAATCAGCTAAGCAGGGTTCATAGAGACTGAAGTAGCAGTGAAGTCTGCACCAGATCCCCTGGATATATGTTATGGCTGTCGGCTTTGTATTTTTGACTGACTTCTGACAGTGGAAATAGGAGTGTCTCCCTTTTTACCTGCTCTTGGGACAACGTTTCTCCTACTGGGTTCTCTCACCTAGCCTTGATATAAAAGTCTAAGCTTTGTCTTATTGTATCTTGTTCTGCCATGTTCACTTGACATCCCTAGGAGGCCTGCTCATTTATGGGGGAAGTTGAGGGAAGTGAATTTGGGGGGTAGAAGCGAAGTGGACAGAACTGGGAGGAGTAGAAGAAGGGGACACTGTGGTCAGGATTATTATATGAGAGAAGAATAAATTAAAAAATAATGAGATTTCATACCAGCAACTTAACAGCACACCTGAAAGCTCTAGAACAAAAAGAAGTAAACACACCCAAGAGGAGTAGATGGTGGGAAATAGTCAAACTCGGGGCTGAAATTAATAAAATAGAAACAAAGAGAACAATACAAAGAATCAATGAAACAAAGAGTTGGTTCTTTGTGAAAATCAAAAAGATAGACAGGGGAGGATATAAATACTTTCTAGCTTTTATATATACTTTATTTGGGTGGGTCCCACCTAGACTCAAACTGCTCAAGCAGTAGCTTTAAAAGGTCCTCCAGGAACTGGTCCCCAGATTTAGCTTCCCCCTAACAATGGGGCCTGACAATGGCCTGGCTTTCATAACCAAAACTGCTCAACTAATAGCTAAATCTTTAGAAATAGATTTAAATTTTCATTGTGTGTATACACCCCAGAATTCTGTGCAGGTAAATAAATAAATAAATAAATAAATAAATAATTTTTTAAACATCATCTAAGATCATTAATGACCATATGTGGTAGTTTCAATGAAAATGTCCCCTAAAGGCTGACATGTTTGAATGCTAAGTCCCAAGTGGTGGAACTGTTTGAGAATGATTGGGAGACCTGGCCTTGCTGAAATAGGCATGGCCTTGTTGAAGGAGGTGTGTCACTGGGGTGGACTCTTAGGTTTCAAAAGCCAACACCCACCCACCCACCCACCCCAACCCCTCTCTCTCTTACTGCTGCTTGCTGCTCAGGATGTAAAGCTCTCTCCAACACAAGAAGTCTGACAGGAAGCCTACTTCCTGCCATGATGATCATGCACTGACCCTCCAAAACTGTACAACACCCCTAGTAACTGCTTTCTTTTGAGTTGCCTTGTTCATAGTGGTTTTTACTGCCAAAGAACACTGACTAGGACTGCATCCATGATAGCTAATCTTTGTTTTGAGCTTGACAGGATTTAGAATCACCTAGAGGCTGGTTAAGTACTCCTCCAAAAGCATCTATGAGAGAGTTTCCAGAAAGGATTTAAGTGAGGAAGAAAATATAGTGTAAATATGACCCCACAGGTTTGGAGGCCTAGATTGAATAAAAGAAGACAAGGACAAATAGCAAAGTGCCCGCACACCCCTTGTGCATCCCAAGCCACCCAGATGTGAGAGCACTGGGTACTTACTAAACTGACTTTGACTAGGCAAACTTGAAAGATTAACTTCAGGCTCAGCCTGTACATTCTCTAGAGGATCAACAACTAAGTTCAAACACTCATTTCTCTGCTTCATTGACTAGAGGTAAAAAGCAACTGAAGCAGGATGAAGTGAGAAGACAAGAAAAACATCCCTGGAATAGCATATATTTTGTATGATTTATTGTCCTTGATCCATAGAAAAATAAACATATATCTTGTCATACTGAAATGGGATCATTTTTCTATTACTATAATTTCTGAGAAGTAATACATTTTGTTGTAAACACTGTTATTCCTTTTGGGATTTTAACATCTAAGTTTGCTACCAGGACTAGTAAGGCATGAGGATACTGGGAAAGGCAACTGTTAAATTGCTTTACTCTTAAAGTTTCTAGTGAGTGCATACAGTAGCTGTTTAAGAACATATGTGTGCACCCTGCACAGTATTTGTCTGTTGGAAACCTGGGGAAAATATAAGACAATCTGAACCATAAGTTGCTGCCTGTCATCTCTGACATTTTAACTTAAATATGTGACTTAATTTATAGCATTCCATCTTTCTGTAGTTCACCAGAGATTTATACTAAGACTGAGATGTTTTGCTAAAATATGGATAAAGACATATTTGTTTCCTGTTGTTTCAGGGTCTTGCCTGCTTAACCTGTCATTTGGACAGTCTTGCCATTTGGAACCCCGGTCTTAGTATATCCTTTTATTGATTATATACCATAAGCATGCACATCAATCAGAATAGCTGTAATAACTAGCACTATTCAATAAATTTATGAGCTTATTTTATCAATGTTGTAGATTTATTCTTCAGAGCAAAGCTTCTAAATTTTGCTTCAAAAGTAGAAGCTGGGGCAGGAGAGATGGTTTAGTAGCTTAATAGTGAAACCCAAGTATCACCAGGAGACAGACAGTCTCCCAGAAGTGCAAACACACCTGTGAGCACCACTTCTGCTCTAAGGGACCAACCTAGAGCCCTCAGGACACATGAAGCAAGGAGCAGCCTGGGACACAAGCCTTCCAGTTTCCCTCTGCACCTGAAGCTGATCCTGTGCCACAGCATCCAGAGCAGATCCTGAGCTATAGCACTCCATATTCAAATACTGCCAGGTGAGCTGATTTCCCAGAAGTTCAGACAAGCCTGTGAGCACAGATGAGGTCACCATTTCTGCTCAGAGTGACCCTCTGGGAGCCCTCAGTACACAGGAAGTGAGAGGGAGCCTGGGACAGGAGCCTGCCTATTTCCCTCTGCACACAGAACTGATCCTGTACCACAATGCTACATACCCAAATACCTCCAGGAGAGAGCTGGTCTCCCAGGAGAGCTGCCACACCTGTGAGCACAGACAAAACCACCACTTCTGTTCAAATTCAAGATGGACCCTCCCAGAGACAACATAACACAGGAACCAAGTAACAGCGTGGGAATGGATCCTTCTGGTTTCTGTTTGCACCCTGGAGCTGACCCTGTGCCAAAGCTCTCCAAATCCAAATTCCTCCCAGAGAGAACTGGAATCCAAGGAGTACTGACACAAAGGCTTGCAGGAAGAACAAGCCACAGTCAGAAACAGCAAGGCCACTTAACACCAGAAATAACCAGAGGGTAACAGGAAAGGGCAAGAACATAAGCAACAGAAACCAAGGCTACTTGGCATCATCAGAACCCAGTTCTCCCACCACACAGAGGCCTGGATAACCCAACATACCAGAAAAACAGGACTCTAATTTAAAATCAAATCTCATGATGACGATAGAGGACTTTAAGATGGACATAAATAACTCCCTTAAAGAAACACAGGACAACAAATGTAAACAGGTAGAAGGCCTTAAAGAGGACACTCTGAAATACCTTAAAGAATTACAGGAAAACACAAAAAAAAAAAAAAAACAGGTAAAGGAATTGAACAAGACCATCCAGGATCTAAAAATGGAAATAGAAACAATAAAGAAATCACAAAGGGAGACAACCCTGGAGATAGAAAAACCTAGCAAAGAGATCAGGAGTCATAGATGCAAGTATCACAAACAGAATACAAGAGACAGAAGAGAGAATCTCAGGTGCAGAAGTTACCATAGAAAACATTGACACAACAGTCAAAGAAAATGCAAAATGCAAAAAGCTTCTAACCAAAAATATTCAGAAAATCCAGGATACAATAAGAAGATGAAACCTAAGGTTAATAGGTATAGAAGAGAGCGCAGATTTCCAACTTAAAGGGCCAGTAAATATCTTTAACAAATTACAGAAGAAAAAGTCCCTTTAACATAAAGAAAAAGATGCCCATAAAAATGCGAGAAGCCTTCAGAACTCCACATAGATGGGACCAGGAAAGAATTTCCTCCCATTACATAATAGTCGAAACACCAAATGAAAAAAAACAAAGAAAGAATATTAAAAGCAGTAAGGGGAAAATGTCAAGTAACATATAAAGCAAGACCTATCAGAATTACACCAGACTTCTCACCAGAGACTGATAGCTAGAAGATCCTGTGAAGATGTCATACAGAACCTAAGAGAATACAAATGCCAGCCCAGGCTACAATATCCAGCAAAACTCTCAAACGCCATAGGTGGAGAAACCAAGATATTCAATGACAAAACCAAATTTATACAATACTTTCAACAAATCCAGCCTTTCAAAGGATAATAGATGGAAAACACCAACACAAGTAGGAAAACTACAACCTAGAAAGAACAAGAAAGTAAACTTTTTTCATCAAACCCAAAAGAAGATAGCTCCACAAACATAAAAATAACATAAAAAATAACAGGAAGCAGCAATTACTATTCCTTAATATCTCTTAACATCAGTAGACTTAATTCCCCATTAAAAAGACATAGGTGAACAGACTGGATATATAAACAGGAAACCAGCATTTTGCTGCATATAGGAAACTCTCCTCAGTGAAAAGAACAGACACTACCTCCGAGTAAAGGCTGAAAAACAATTTTACAAGCAAATGGTCCTAAGAAACAAGGCTGGAGTAGCCATTCTAATATTGAATAAAATCAACTTTCAACCAAAAGTTATCAAAAAGGATAAGGAAGGACACTCTCTAATCATCAAAGGAAAAATCTACCAAGGACAACTCTCAATTCTGAACATCTATGCTCCAAATGCAAGGGCACCCACATTCATAAAAGAAACTTTACTAAAGCTCAAAGCACACATTACACCTCACACAATAATACTGAGAGACTGCAACACCCCACACTCATCAAAGGACAGATCATAGAAACAGAAACTAATCAAAGACATAGTGAAAATATCAGAAGTTATGGACCAAATGGATTTAACAGATATCTATTGAACATTTCATCCTAAAACAAAAAAATATACCCTCTTCTCAGCACCTCATGATAACTTCTCCAAAATTCACCATACCATCGGTCACAAAACAAGCCTCAACACATAGAAGATTGAAATAATCCCATGCCTCCTATCAGATCACCAAGGACTAAGGCTAGTCTTCAATAGTAACAAGAACAAAAGAAAGCCAACATACACATTGAAGCTGAACAACACTCTACGCAATGATAACTTAGTCAAGGAAGAAATTAAAGACTTTTTAGACTTTATTGAAAACAAAGGCACAACATACTCAAACTTATGGGACACAATGAGAGCAGTGCTACGAGGAAACTCTGAGTTTCATAACCCTGAGTGCCTCCAAAAAGAAACTGGAGAGAACAAACACTAGCAGCTTAACAGCACATCTGAAAGCTCTAGAACAAAATGAAGCAAACACACCCAAGAGAAGTAGATGGCAAGAAATAATCAAACTCGGGGCTGAAATCAATCAAGGATTTTACTCAATCAAAGGAGAGTCAAAAAGAACTATACAAAGAATCAGCAAAACCAAGAGCTGGCCCTTTGAGAAAATCAACAAGATAGATAAACCCTTACAAGACTAGCCAGAGGGCACAGAGACAGAATCTAATTAACAAATCAGAAATGAAAAGGGAGGTATAACAACAGAAACTGAGGAAATTCAAAAAATTATCAGATCCTACTACAAAAGCTTATATTCAACAAAACTGGAAAATCTGGATAAAATGGACAAGTTTCTAAACAGATACCAAATACCAAAGTTAAATCGGGATCAGATAAACCATCTAAACAGTCCCATAACCCATAAGAAATAGAAGCAGTCATTAAAAGTCTCCTGATCAAAAAAAAGCACAAGACCAGATACTTTAGTGCAGAATTCTATCAGATTCTCGTAGAAGACTTAATACCAATAATCTTCAAACTATTCCACAAAATAGAAACAAAAGGAACATACCCAATTTGCTCTATGAAGACACAGTAACGCTGATACCAAAATCTCACAAAGACCCAGCAAAGAAAGAGAACTTTAGACCAGTTGCCCTTATGAATATCGATGCAAAAATACTCAATAAAATTCTGACAACACATCAAAACGATCATTCACCACTATCAAGTAGGCTTCATCTCAGGGATGCTGGGATGGTTCAATACCCAGAAATCCATCAATGTAATCCATTACATAAACAAACCCAAAGAAAAAAAAACAGATGGTCATTTCATTAGATGCTGAGAAAGCATTTGACAAAATTCAACATCCCTTCATGGTAAAAGTCTTGGAAAGATCAGGAATTCAAGGCCCATACCTAAAAATAGTAAAAGCAATATACAGCAAACCAGTAGCCAACAGCAAACTAAATGGAGAGAAATTTGAAGCAATCCCACTAAAATCAGGGACTAGACAAGGTTGCCCTCTCTCTTCCTATCTATTCAATATAGTACTTGAAGTTCTTCCTAGAGCAATTAGATAACAAAACGATGTCAAAGGGATACAAATTGGAAAGGAGGAAATCAAAATATCACTACTTGCAGATGATATGATAGTATACTTAAATGACCCCAAAAATTCCACCAGAGAATTCCTACAGCTGATAAACAACTTCAGCAAAGTGGCTGGATACAAAATTAACTCAAACAAATCAGTAGCCTTCCTATACTCAAAGGATAAACCAGCTGAGAAAGAAATTAGGGAAATGACACCCTTCAGAATTGTCACAAACAATATAAAGTATCTTGGTGTGACTCTAACCAAACGAGTGAAAGATCTGTATGGCAAGAACTTCAAGTCTCTGAAGAAAGAAATTGAAGAAGACCTCAAAAGATGGAAAGATGTCCCATGCTCACGGATTGGCAGGATTAATTTAGGTAAAATGGCCATCCTGCTGAAAGCAATCTACAGATTCAATGCAATCCCCATCAAAATTCCAACTCAATTCTTCATAGACTTAGAAGGAGAATTTGCAAATTCATTTGGAATAACAAAAAACCCAGGATAGCAAAAACTATTCTCAACAATAAAAGGACTTCTGGGGGAATTAGCTTCCCTGACCTCAAGCTGTACTACAGAGCAATAGTGATAAAAACTGCAAGGTATTGGTACAGTGACAGGCAGGTAGATCAATGGAGTAGAATTGAAGATACAGAAATGAACCCACACATCTATGGTAACTTGATCTTTGACAAAGAAGCTAAAACCATCCAGTGGAAAAAAGACAGCATTTTCAACAAATGGTGCTGGTTCAACTCGAGGTCAGTATGTAGAAGAATGCAAGTCGATCCATTCTTATCTCTTTGTACAAAGCTCAAGTCCAAGTGTATCAAGGACCTCCACATAAAACCAGATACACTGAATCTAATAAAAGATAAAGTGGGGGAAAGTCCAGAACACATGGGCACAGAGGAAAAGTTCCTGAACAGAATACCAATTGCTTATGCTCTAAGATCAAGAATTGACAAATGGGACCTCATAATACTGCAAAGCTTCTGTAAGGAAAAGGACACTGTCAATCAGACAGAACAGCAACTAACAGATTAGAAAAAGATCTTTACCAATCTCACATGCCAAATAGGACTAATATCCAATATATACAAAGAACTCCAGAAGTTAGAATCCAGAGAACCAAATAACCCTATTGAACAATGGGGTACAGAGCTAAATAGAGAATTCTCAACTGAGAAAACTTGAATGACGAAGAAAACACCTAATGAAACGTTCAACATCCTTTGACAGCAAATGCTGGTGAGGATGTGGAGAAAGAGGAATATTCCTCCATTGCAGGTGGGATTACAAGCTGGTACAACCACTCTGGAAATCAGTCTGGTGGTTCCTCAGAAAACTGGACATATTACTACCTGAGGACCCAGCTATACCTCTCCTTGGCATATATCCAAAAGATGCTCCAACATATAACAAGGACACATGCTCCACTATGTTCATGGCAGCCTCACTTATAATAGCCAGAAGCTGGAAAGAACCTAGATGTCCTTCAACAGAGCAATAGATACAGAAAATGTGGTACATTTACACAATGGAATACTACTCAGCTATTAAAAACAATGACTTCATGAAATTCGCAGGCAAATGGATGGTTCTTGAAAATATTATCCTGAGTGAGGTAACTCAGTCACAAAAGAAGACACATAGCATGCACTCACTGATAAGTGGATATTAGCCCAAAAGTTCAGAATACCCAAGATTCAATTCACAGACCATATGAAGCCCAAGAAGGAGGAAGACCTAAGTGTGGATGCTTCAGTGCTTCTTAAAAGGGGGAAGAAAATACTCACAGGAGGAAATATGGAGACAAAGTGTGGAGACGAGACTGAATGAACGGTCATCCAAAGACTGCCCCACTTGGGGATCCATCCCATATACAGCCACCAATCCCAGACACTATTGTGGATGCCGGGAAAGTACTTGCTGATGGGAGCCTGATGTGGCTGTCTCCTGAGAGGCTCTGCCAGAGCCTGGCAAATACAGTGGCAGATGCTCACAGTCAATCATTAGACTGAGCGAGGTGTCCCTAATGGAGGAGTTGGAGAAGGGACTGAAGGAGCCAAGGTGGTTTGCAGCCTCATGTGGGGAACAACAGTGTCAACCGGCCAGACCCCTGAACCTCCTAGGGACTGGACCACCAACCAAAGATTACACATGGAGGGACCCATGGCTCCGGCCGCATATGTGGCAGAGGATGGCCTTGTTGGACATCAGGGGAAGGAGAGGACCTTGGGCCTGTGTGTGTTAGATGCCCCAGTGTAGGGGATGCCAGGGCTAGAAGAAGGGAGTGGGTAGGTTGTTGGGGGAGCACCCTCATAGACAGAGGGGAGGGGAGATGGGATAGGGGCTTTCCAAAGGGGAGTCCTGGAAAGGGGAAAACATTTGAAATGTAAATAAAGAAATATGCAAGAAAAAAAGAAAAAAATTAGTTAAGAGCACTAGCTGCTCTTCCAGAGGACCCAGATTTGACTTCCAGCATCTAAATGGCAACTCACAACAGCCTATAACTCCAGTCCCAGAAAGATCAATGCCTTCTTCTGGCCTCCAAGAACACTGTATGCCCATGGTGCACAGACATTGGGCAAATGCTTGTACACATAAAATAAAAATAAATAAGATTTCCATAAATAAATAAATTAATAAATGACATTTATTCATGTGTTTTCTGTGTGTACACATGTACACTTCATTTGCTTATTTTTCACACATAGGGAGCATTTGTCGTGGCACATGTGTGAATGTCAAAAGATCACTTTTAAGAGTCATTTATCTCCCTCAACCATGCAGATCACAGTGGTCAAATTCAAGCTGTCAGTCCTTGCTGGGAGTATTTGTACCCACTGAGCCATCTCAGGAGAGGCTAAAAATGTCACAAGTAAGCAAAGCCAATGAGATATGTAGCTTTGGTATAAACAGGAAAAGAAAAAAAATCAAAGCTAGTGAAACACAAAAGGGGTCATTTCCTTTAAATGCTTCTGTTAGAGAAAAACAAAACTGAACCTCAGAGCCATAAATAAGGTAGAGATTAACTAAAACTAATTAGCCAAAAAAGGCAGCTAAGCAAGTTGTTTCATCCAATCTTAGGTTCATTATATAAAGATTTCCTGCGGTTGGGTAGCACTGAACTTTCTAGCTCCTATAGTCTGGTGTTCTGGGTTACAGGAATTGCTTCCTACACTGATGAACTTCTTAAAATCCCGCTTTATCCTAAACTCCTAAGGACATAAAAGAGCCAAGCAGGGAACCAGAGGGTGCCAACTTCAGGATGTCTCAGGTAAGTCTCTTGATTTATAAGGGAAAGTCTCAGTGGGTTGACTGCCCTTGGGAGGGATTTAGTCCAGTTGGCTGGCCTTAGAAAGACTGGATGCGTGCATCTGATTTGAAAACTTGTATGAAAATTCAGCTACTGTGAAGAGGTAAGATTCCCATGGGAAACAATGATTTCTTTGCAAGATAGATATCTCCCTGCGTCCACAGAGCTGGATTATGGTCTGAGTGTAGGAAGGGAGAGAGACTGATGGCTTGAAGGGAGCTGGGTCTTGCTCTAGAACTTGTATCTGTCCATGAATTCTTTGTGTTCCCTGAAAGTGAAATCCTTCCACCTGCACAACCAGCCACAGCCTCGTCTTCATCCATGTCCCTCTTCTGTGTCACCACTCCTCACCCTTCTCCAAAAGCTTGCCCCTCCACACAGAAACTCACACACACCACACATACCAATCCTCTCCATGCATGTAAGAACACACATGCACATGCACACGCACACACAGAGAGAGAGAGAGAGAGAGAGAGAGAGAGAGAGAACTTTAAAATAGATTCAAAAGAGAATTCTGGAGAATCAAGAGAAATTTGCTGCCATTAGAAAGAAAGAAAAAAACCCACAAGGCAGGAAGGTAAGCTATATGGACCTTGGTAGCTGCTAAGAGAGTGAGAAAAAGAAAGGAGAAAAAGACATTATATACCTAATGAAGTACACAACAGGCACACTAGGAAAATAGAAGCAGGTACCTAAGACGTTTGCTATTTACATTTTATTTTGAGGGGTACAAATGTGGTCTCCTCTCAGGTAACATAGCTACAGTTTTAGGATATATGCCTAAGCCCAAATAGCTCTAATAAGCTAGACTAATATCTTCAAGGTGTCAATTAAAGAGACAATCATGAAAATAAGATTTGTTGAACACGGATCCACTGAGAAGAACAAATAAAAATCTCTGTTGGCTGCCCCCACCACTACCACACCACCACCAAGTTTGTCTTTTCATTTTAGAGTAAATTTTGGGTTTAAGATCCTCGCCTTTCAGCCATTTGCCTTAGGCACAAAGTGACACTTCACCTTTTCAAACCAACCAAAGAGGAAACAAATAACCTTACAATTTTTTTAACTTGTAATCAGCTAGAAGTTTCATTGCATAGCCTAGAACTCAAAATTGTGTTTAAGACAGAATAATTATTACTTGTTACAATCACACACCCATATCCTCTCAAAGACTCCAAGAGGCATTCCCCCCAATTGGACTGAGAGACAATGGGGGACTTCCCAAAGCCATAGAGACAGTCCATGATTAAGCTAAGCTCAAAATCGAATTTTTTTGTGTCCAAACTTGTTTTCATGTCCTCTCTGTTTATCCTGCTTCCAGATCCCAGTAATAATTGGGTTGCTCTGCCTCTGGCAGCTGTCAGCATACAGACTGTTAGAAGTCTTATTGAGTACCTGAGCAGCCCTAAAGATGACAATAGGTGAGTGGACTTTAGAGGGAGTCTAAACAGAGATTCTCATACTCTCTGCAGAAACAGAGTCACACAATGTCTAAGTCCTCTGAGCATGACTATCCTCCTGTCACTCAGTGTTCCTCCTTGTGTCTGTATTTTCCAGGGATACGGGAGTCCAGAAGACATCCAAAAAGCATTCAAAGAAATCTAAAGAAATAATTAAGCAAACCTAGAGAGCATCTTTCACTGGAACCCAAAGAAGTCCTCCACCTTCAGGGCTTTCATAAACCAAGATCTCCCTTTCCTGACTAATAAGGAAATATCTTACCCATTGCTTACATCCTGAATCTTGTGATTTGATTCAGTTTGATAAATCATAATCTATTGAATAAATAGGAATTCAATATGTATTTTAACCAAAAGTTCTCCCCAGGGCATTTATTGTTTTGTTGTGTGGGCATCTATAAGTCTTACTGTATAAATGTATGTATTCCCTTGCCTGAGTTTGTGGGTTGGAAGAACAAATATCTACAACTGTGATTTTCTATAATCATTTATTTACTTAATAACTATGTATTGAATGCTTATTTGATATGTTAAAGGCTCTTTTCCGGGCAGGAGTTAAGTAAACATTGTGAAGAAGACATTGTCCTTGATCTCAAAGAATTTGGGGCTTTACAAAGCAGACATTTCATGTATTAGTTGGCTGTTTATCACTGTATCGCAACCTAGTTGTGAAGAACAAAAATATATTTGCTCACAATTTAGAGATTCAAAAGCACAATACTTACATTGCCTCAGCTCTAGGGAAGACATTTTAGCAAAGGAAAGTTGGTAGTGTGGAACTTCTCATTGAGGTGAGCCACAATTTGTCAATCCAGGAACAGAGGAGGCTGGGTAGGACCAGACTTGCTCTTTTCATAACTACCTGTGAGTGTTATAGCTCTGAGGGAAAAGGCTTCCCCAGTGGAGTTGTTTCCCCAGTGAAAGCCTTACAGCTATGAAAGAAAAGGTATCCTTGCAATTGAGAGCCAAGAAATACCACAAAGCCACACCACACAACAAACCTCACACAAGAGATTTATTGGGAAAGACTCAAGAAGGTAGCTGCCTCTGCTTGGGTGAGAAGTAGCAACGAACTTAGCACAAGGCAGGTATAAAGGAGTTTATATATGGCTTTTTGTAGGGGGGAGCTATCCAGGGTGGCTTGGAATTGGAGAGATTCTGTGGCCTGATCTTGGGGCAAGCTAGGGATTGGTGGGGTTTGTGGCCTGATATTGAGCTTTTTTTTTTTTTTTCTATAAGGTGAGTTTGAGGTTAGAGAAGTCTAGGGTACAGGGCACCACCAGGGGCTTACACTACCCTCTTGTAAAAACTATGAAAGGAGTCACATAAGAGATACTATTGCAACAAATGCCCTAAAGACCTTCCACCAAGCCATGTAACTCAAAGATTCCACACCTCCCTCCAAGATATGGGTATGAGACTAAGGTTTGAAGGAAAACTTGGCACATCTGTTTTTTTACAAATAATTTTATTGTACCACAGCTGCAACCACTGATTTTTCCCTAACTCCATTTTTAATACAACAGCAGAGTCCTCATTTCATTTCTGTTGCTATGATAAAATGCCTGACAAAACCTACTTAGGTCTTCCTATCCCAATTAGTCTACAAGATAATATTCCACAGGCATGCCCAGAGCCCTGTGGAATCTCCCAGATGCTTCTTGAGCTCATCAAGCTTGCAAATGAGAAAAACAATCACATTTACTATCTTATCACCATATAATAAAAAATTGTCCATCAAGCCTTCTTTTTCATAGTTTAAGATGACATTTCTTTTTTTTTTTATTTTCTTTGTTTTCTTTTGGGTTTTTTGTTGTTGCTGTTGTTGTTGTTGTTGCTGTTGTTGTTTTATATTTTTTTTATGTTTTTCTTCTTTTTATTTTTCTTACTTTATTTACATTTCAAATCTTTCCCCCTTTCCAGATCTCCCCTTTGAAACCTCCCCATTTCCTCCCACCTCCCCCTGCCACTATGGGGGTATTCTCCCACCCACCCACCCACCCACACTCATCTTCCCTCCTTGGCATTCTCTCAGGCCCAAGGGCCTCTCCTCCCCCTGATGATCCTCCTCTGCCTCATATGTGGCCAGCACCATGGGTCCCTCCATGTGTACTCTTTGGTTGGTGGATCAGTCTCCAGGAGTATCTGGGGGTGAGGCCAGTGGACACTGTTGATACCTTTCTGGGGATGCAAATTCCCTCAGATCCTTCAGTCCCTTTTCCAAGTCCTCCATCTGTGACCTCACACTCAGCCTTATTGTTGCTGCGAAGTGACTCGGGTATTTCAAACTTTGGGGCTAATAACCAATTAACAGTGAATACATACCATGTTCATTCTTTTGTGACTGCACTACCTCGCTCAGGATGATATTTTCAAGATCCATCCATTTGTCTGCAAATTTCATGAAGTTATTGTTTTTAATAGCTGAGTAGTATTCCATTGTGTAAATGGACCACATTTTCTGCATCCATTCCTCTGTGGAGGGACATCTGGGTTGTTTCCAGCTTCTGGCTATTATAAATATGGCTGCTATGAACATAGTGGTACATGTGTCTTTATTACATGTTGGAGCATCTTCTGGGTATATGCCCAGGAGTAGAATAGCTGGGTCTTCAGGTAGTATTATGTTCATTTTTCTGAGGGTCCGCCAAACTGATTTCCAGAGAGGTTGTATCAACTTACATTTCAGCAATGGAGGAGTGTTCCTCTTTCTCCACATACTCGCCAACATCTGCTGTCACCTGAGTTTTTGATCTTAGCCAATCTGACTGGTGTGAGGTGGAATTTCAGGGTTGTTTTGATTAGCATTGCCCTGATGACTAAGGATGTTGAACATTTCTTTAGGTGCTTCTCGGATATTTGAGTTTCCTCAGTTGAGAACTGTCTGTTTAGCTGTCTTCCCCATTTTTTGATAGGATTATTTGGATCTCTGGAGTCTAGCTTCTTGAGTTCTTTATATACACTAGATATTAGCCTTCTATCAAATGTAGGATTGGTAAAGATATTTTCCCAATCTGTAGGCTGCCGTTTTGTCCTATTTACAGTGTCCTTTGCCTTACAGAAGCTTTGTAATTTTATGAGGTCCCATTTGTTGATTCTTGATCTTAGAGCACAAGCCATTAGTGTTCTGCTCAGAAACTTTTTCCCTGTGCCCATGTGTTCGAGACTTTTCTCCACTTTCTCTTCTATTAGATTCAGTGTATCTGGTTTTATGTGGAGGTCCTTGATCCACTTGGACTTGAGCTTTGTACAGGGAGATAGGAATGGATCAATTCGAAATCTTCTACATGTAGACCACCAGTTGAGCCAGCACCATTTTTTGAAGATGCTGTCTTTTTTCCACTGTATGGTTTTAGCTCCTTTGTCAAGTATCAAGTGACCATAAGTGTGTGGGTTCATTTCTGGGACTTTGATTCTATTCCATTGATCTACCTGCCTATCACTGTACCAATACCATGCAGTTTTTATCACTATTGCTCTTGATACAACAAGAATGATGATATTCAGAAAGCATCTGTTGAATTTCTCTCTAGACTATGGAATGGTAAAGAAAAACCATGGAAGAGTTGAGACATGGTTTAGAGGTAAAATTTCTGGGACTTAATAAGTATACCAATCTCCGTACAAAGACTTGAGGAAAGTATTGAGAACAATGCCAAGGTTTCTGACTCAAGAAGCTGGGTGGCAGTCCTTTACCTAGATAGTGTTGCTAAAATTCTTTCCCATGGGTGGAGAGACAAGTCCAAGATTAGGAGAGCACTTGAAGAGTCCTCTCATTCAATTCCCAGTATCTTCATAGCAGTTCACAACCATCTGTAGCTCCTCCTGAAGAGTCCTTTTTATTCCATTTTGTCTTCACTCAGAAACTAGGCCATAAACCACATGCTATCCATTCTAAGTGTAAGGTACTTTACTTCCACAGCTGATCTGATTGGATTGCTCTGAGATGAGAAGCTTCAGCCTCTGGTATAGCACCTCAGAGTAAATCAGCCTGAGGCTAGATAAAGGGGCCTTTGTTCTATCTCTCCAGGCTTTCTTGGCAGAGAATTGCACTTCTCTAAGTATCAGGAAGAGAAGAGGAGGGAGGCCTGTCTCTCTCCTTTGTTCTTAGCACTTGTACAACTTTCAAAGTGTGTGTCCGCATGGCAAAAAGTTTACTACAAATTTGCGCATAAATTCAGGTCATAAATTGAATTAGAGGTTTATAACAGAGAATGTCTATATGCATATCCACTAAGAGTAATTATCTGGCTAAACATTCACCATTTGTTACTAGCTTACAGGTTCATGGAAAGTTAAAGACCATAAGTTAGCTGCCCTTGAAGTTTTGTATAGATAAACCTAGTCAATATCTTATCACTTGGTTTTGCACCTATGGTATACATCTTCTTTATGACCTTCAGTTAATGGTTTTTGTAAGCCCTTGGAATGTAGCCTAGGTATTAAAAGTCTGTTATCTCAGAAGCAATTAAGCAGTTCTGTTGTAAAAGGGATTCCAATGTCTTTGGCTGTGATGCCATTCTGAAATGTTGCTAGTTGTTTCTGCAGAATAAATGCTCTTTGATTATGCATACTATCTGAGTCTGGGATCTTCAGCAAATTTTGGACCCTTACACTCCATAGGCTCCAGAGTGTATTTGGTATACTTATATACTCTCAGGCACAACACGCACACACAAACACATGTTCAGTTCACTTACTCACATAAATTTTTTTTTTTTTTTTTTTTTTTTTTTTTTGGTTTTTCGAGACAGGGTTTCTCTGTGTAGCCCTGGCTGTCCTGGAATTCACTGTGTAGACCAGGCTGGCCTCGAACACAGAAATCTGCTTGCCTCTGCCTCCCAAGTGTTGGAATTAAAGGTATGTGCCACCACTGCCCAGCAAATAATTTTTTAAAAGTAAAATTTCTGTCCTGGCAGAAGTGTCAATTTCTACCTCTCCTTCTAAAATCCTAATGATAAACTAAGGTAAGATTCCATGGATGTCCATCCAGGTAACCAATGAGTTTATTGTGCTTACTTACACAGCAGTGAGTTAGAAGTTCCTGGCAGGACCATAGGTAGCCTTAAAGGAGCTACAGTGGAAAGTCTGTACCCAGGCTGAATGCTGATTCCCCATAGCCTCATAGATAAAGCCTGTTCCCTAGCCTCTAAAGCCAGATGTAAAAAGGGTATATTTCAGTACAAGTAATTGGAAGTAGTGGCTGGATACTCATGTAAGGGCCCTATGACCCTCCCCACCCCTTCTTCTTAGAGGGAAGTTCTACCGTCAACAAGTCCAACTTTGATATTGTTCATAAACCGGCTCAGATGAACCCCTGAAGATTTGGGTCAGATACTCCTGTACAATAGTGGATGGAGGTAGGGATAAAGTAGAAAGGTTTCAGGAGAAAAGCCAAGACCTAATAATATTTCACTTGAGAACTGAAAGAAGCATAAAACTCTGAATATTTCAAGAGCTAATAGGTATCACAGTCTAAATATTTGTTCTTAAATATCCTTGAAAACCACTCCTGAATTTACAATTTCAGCACCACCTAGCAGACATGAAAAGTATTTGGCCTCACCCCTGACAAAGAAATGTGTGGGCTGCACTTGACCAGGAACTGAAGCCATCATTTAGCCCGTGGGACCTCATAGAACTAAAAAGTTTTTATGCCTCTGAAGAATCAATCAAAGAAGGGAAAGCCCACAGAATGGGGGTCAGTCTTTGCCAGCTGTACGTCTGACAGAGGATGAATGTCCAGAGCCTATCAGTAGTTAAAAAACCAAAGAGTCCGGGCTGGAGAGATGACTCAGCAGACCAATTGCTCTTCCAAAACTCCTGAGTTCAAATCCCAGAAACCACATGGTGGCTCACAACGATCTGTAATGGGAACCAATATCCTTTTCTGATGTGTCTGAAGACAGATATAGTGTACTCATATACATAAAATAAGTAAAATATAATAATAATAATAATAATAATAATAATAATAATAATAATAAAAACTAAAGAGCCCAAAAGAAAAAAACTCAGCCAGCTCAGTTTTAAAAATGAGCTTGGAATCTGAATAGAGAGTTCTCAAAAGAAGAAATAAAATGGTTAAGAAATATTTTTTAAATTGCTCATCATCCCTAGCAATTAGGGAAATGCAAATCAAAACAACTTTGAAATTTTATCTTATTCCAATCAGAATGCCAAAGATTGAGCTGGAGAGATGGGTCATCAGTTAAGAGCACTATCTTCTCCTCCAGAGGTCCTGAGTTCAATTCCCAGCAACCACATGGTGGCTCACAACAATCCATAATGGGCTCTGATGCCATCTTCAGGTGTGTCTGAAGAGAGCAACAGTGTGCTCACATATATATAATAAATAAGTAAATCTAAAAAAAAGAAAAAAGAAAACAGAATGTCAAAGATCAACGAGACAATTGAAAATAAATAAATAATAGATACACTAATGAATTAATAAATAAATGTTGGAGAGAATAATGGAACAAAGGAACCCTCATTTACTATCAGTGGAATTATAAACTAGTCTAGCCACTCTGGAAATCAGTGTGGAGAATCCTCAAAGCCAAAATAAAAGAAGAAATAAACCTACCATATTGTCCAGACATACAGCTCTTTGGCACATGTGCAAAGCAATTTGAGAAAACGAGGCCGTGATTTTGAGAGAGAGACAGGGATTGGGGATACATGGGAAAGGTTAGGGGAATTATGTATTTGTCTTAGTTACTGTTCTATTGCTACAAGATGACACCATGACCAAGACATCTTATAAAGAAATTCTTTAATTGGAAGTTTGCTTACAGTTTTAGAGGGTGAGACCATGACATAGTGGTAGGGAGCATGGCAGCATAGCATACTAGAGCAGTAGCTGAGCTCTCACACTAATCTACAAGTTTCAGGCAGAGACAGAAAGGCTGGGCCTGATGTGGCTTTTTAAAACTTCAAGGCCTAGGCTTGATTCCCCAGTGTTGGGGAATTGGGGAATGCTGGGGCAGTGAGGTGGGAGTGGGCAGGTGGGAGGGGGGCATCCTCATAGAAGCAGGGGAAAGGGGAATGGGAGAGGGGGGCTTCCGGACAAGAAACCGGGAAATTTGAAATTTATACAATATTTATATTGAAATATTTATATGAAATATTTATATTTGAAATATAAATACATAAAATATCCAATAAATAAATAAAAACTTCAAGGCCTACCACCAGTTAAGTGCCTCCTCCACAGAGACCCCCTTTAATCCTTCCCAAACAGTTCCACCAACTGGAACAAGCATTCAAGCAGATGAGCCTACAAGGGACATTCTAGCTCAAACCACCACAGTAATTAAATTTTTTTTTCAAAAATTAAATTCCAGGAAAGGGGCTCAGCCCTCTGTCTTGTCCTAAGCCTTCTGGCTATTTTACTGCAACTCAGATTGCAATTTAAAAAAGCACTGCTAAATCATTTTAGCTCATTTTGAGCTCTTCTATCATTTAGATACTTCTGAAGGATATTATCGAAGACTTAGTGCTCAGTTGACTTTGTTGGCAGATTCAGGAACCTTTAAATCTGGACCTTGGGCTAGAGATGACTCAGGGGTTAGGAGAACTGACTGAACTTCCAGAGGTCCTGAGTTCAATCCCCAGCAACCACATGGTAGCTCATAACCATCTATAATGGGGTCCATTGCCCTCTTCGGGTGTGAAGAGAGCTACAAGTGTACTCATATATGAGAATATTAAAAAACTAACCTGCCAACTCTCTGTTTTCCTGACTGCCATTGCCTGCCCTGCCTTGTTCACGCTGGCAATTATCTCCAGTTAAGCCCCACCAGCTCTGTCCCACATTCCAGTAACTAAATTGATCCACCAACCTCTCATTTTGGTATCTCAATACTCAGTAACCCAGTAAAAACAAGACTCAATGCTTATAGTTAACCAATCAGATTTATATATCAATAAAGTCTCAATTTACAAGATGCCAATACAATAATTTCTGAACCAGTTGATAATGATAAAAGCTTTATCCCAATTATTCTAACCTTATGATATCACAACTACTTGTGGTTGGTAAATGCCATGCTGGTTCACGTCTGCCATCATCTTCTGTCTTCTCCCTCCCCTGAGAGGCTCCCTGTCTAGGCAACTCTTAGCTCTACCTCCCTTTTCCTTGTCCAATCACAGACCTCCCACTGCCTTAATGTAGTTGTACAGAGAAAATCCTGCAACAGTTAAATATATATATATATATATAATATGGGTTTATAAAAGATCTTTATCTCATTTTTGGTATGGCCTCAAATAGGACTTGGGGGCCTTTACCCCTTCTTTCTCTTTTGTTTTATAGAATCACCACATGTTCTCCACCATTGCCTTGCAGCATGCCCATCAAATGCTTGAGTGAATGTTCTCACCCAGTCTTGAGCTGTAATCTCCAAAACTGTAAGTAAACAATCTTTATCTTTCTATAATTAGTTACTTCAGGAACTTGGCTGACTAAAACAAACATCTTCCAATACAGTTTTGTATGCTGTTATGTATGTCAGCCCACACCATCCTGTAGCAACTCTACTGAGCTCTTCCTAAGAGTGGACTAAATCAAAAAGAACATCCATATAAGTCATTTCTCAAGGTGTCAAATAGGAGCCTAGTTTTTTTGGTTGGTTGGTTGGTTGGTTGGTTGGTTGGTTGGTTGAGGTGTTGCTGTTTGTTACTATAACCAAATAGTTAATAAAAAAGAAATGTATCTTTACTGTATTTCATAATGGCAGAAGTGTGTGTAGTGTGGGTGCATTTTTTTTGCCTTTCCATATAAAGCCACAAGAATTAAATCATAAAAGCCCTACCCTAATGACCTAACAATCCAATCACTTTCTAAGTGTTCTACCTTTATACTCTGTAGACACTTTTGACACCAGGGGCATGAATCATATTCAAACTTAGTAGATAGATTTGAAAATGACCTTTCACCTTTAGACTTGAAGAATTGGAATGTTGGATAAGAGTCAGACACAGCCCATTCATTTCCTATCAGTCTCTATTAGACTCAGTACCTCAACTTTCATTTTCTCAAGTGCTATTGTCAAGCACATTCTTATGTCTCATAAAGTTCAATCAACAACCAGGAGTTAATAGAAAATACACAACTGCAGATGGCAATAAAGGCAGGAGAAGCAAGATTAAACTTCACTTGGATAAGAGGAAAATAAAATGGTATAAAAGATACCCTTCTGTCTGTCAAAGCCACTAGGTGTATCATACATGATCTAGTAAGTGTTAGGACCCAGGTAAACTGTAAAGGCCAAGGTAAAATGTTAAAGCCTAAGTAACTGCTACCTGGCTAGCCTGTCATTATAAGAAAACTTTGTCACATGCTTATGCGGTTACTAGGAAACTTTCTATTGCCAAATTTGATTATATATTCTGTTATATTCTGTGCCCTTGGAAACCAATCATGATAGAAATCAGTAGAATAGCTACCCACAATAAGCTTGGACCTGAACCAACCACCCAACAGCACTTTCTGTATAAGCTTTTATGGTATAAACTGCCCCTGAGATAAACCCCAACATAAGGGAGACACAGGGGAACTGGAGGTAGCCACTAGAATGTCTCAGATGCCAGGGACCCAAGAGGCTTCCAGGACCCAACAGGGAGGACATTAGCCAAAATACCCAACAAAGGGGAGATAAAACCTGCAGAGACCATATCCAGTGGACAGACACAGCCCCCAGTTGAGGGATAGGGCCACTCACCCACCTCAAAATATTAATCCAGAATTCCTCCTGTCAAAAAGAAATGCAGGGACTAAGAGTGGAGCAGAAACTGAAGAAAAGGCTACCCAGACACTACCCCACCTAGGGATCCATCCCACCTTCTGACACCAAACCCAGACACTATTGCTAATGCCAGTTACTGACAGGAGCCTGGTATAGCTGTCCCCTGAGAGGCTCTGCCAGAGTCAGACTAATACAGATGTCCATGTACACAGCCAAACTGAGCATGAGGACCCCAGTGGAGAAGTTTGGGCAAGTACTGTAGGAGCTGAAGGAGTTGCAACTTCATAGGAAGAACAACAATATCAACCAATCAGACCCCCCCCCCCCAGAGCTCCCAGGGACTAAACTACCAACCAAAGAGTACACAGAGAATACCCATAGCTCCATCTGGATATGTAGCAGATGGTTGCTTTATCTGGCATCACTGGGAGGGGAGCCCCTTGGTCCTGTGGAGGCTTGATGACCCAGGATAGGAGAACACTATGGCAGTGAGGCAGGAGTGGGTGGGCAGGTGGGAGAGCACCCTCATAGAGGCAGGGGGAGGAGGAGGAGATAGGGGGTTTGTGAAGGGGAAACTGGGAAGGGAGATAACATTTGAAATGTAAATAAATAAAGTAACCAATAAAAAATGAAGAAAAAAAGAGAGACACATGCTCCAATATAAGAAACTATTTGGAATAAGACTTCCATTTTGAGTAGTAGATCTTCCTGGGAACTGACATCCTGCTTGGCAGAGACATGTACATGGGTAACTGACATCCTGGTTGGCAAGTTAAGACATGAATGTTAGACAAGGCAAGTCCTGTGCCACAGTTGAATACCCCAACAAATGGGAGTAGAATACGTGTACAACAAAGACATGTTCCTAAGGCAATCCCCCATCCCCAAATCCTGATTGGTGAAATAATTTGGCACAGATTTTGTACATTTTGAGTTTAAAACCCTTGTAGGATCTTATCTCAGGGTCATGGTTCAGTTCCCAAATCTGGAACATGACCCTGGTCAACCAATCCTGGGACATATGTTGAATAAACTATCATTGTCTGACTAAGATCAGAAAGAAAAAAAGGACAGACAGATGGACAGAAGGAAGGAAGGAAGGAAAGAAAAAAAGAAAGGAAAGGAAAAGGAAAGGGAAAAGGAAAAGGAGAAAAGAGAAGAAAAGAAGAGAAAAGAAAAGAAAAATTTATTAGGCTCCTGATTCTGACAGCTAGAAGGTTTAAACAGAACATCTGGTGAGAATACCCTGTGTTCATCACAATATAACATCCTGAGACAAGAAAGAATGTAAGACACTAGGGAGATACCAATCTCACCCCTTTATATCAAGCCACTTTCTCAAGAGCTTGTCCATTCCTGAAATATCTAACACCAAAAGACCAATATTAATCTTCTCACAAAGGGCCATGACCCAGTCACTTCCTACAAACCATACCTCTCAAAGGTCTTACCATCTCTCAATACCATAACAGTAAATGACAAGCTTCCAGCATACAAACTTCTGGGGGAAAATAGTATCTAAACCATACCAATCTCCAGTAAGTACCTGATCAATGAAGTCAGTGTTCTAGAAAACCAAGTAAATAACAATCTACCATGTTATTTTTGCTCAATTCACTTTTGCCTATGTTACTGTTGGCCTTCTTGCTCATATGGGAAGATGTCCTGGGTCTCAAAAGCTCATGAACCACACAGCTTTGAGAAGAGCAGGTATCCAATGCAAAGTCATCCTGAGACATAGGAGCCCAGGAACCACACAGCTCTGAAGTGGGACAGTAGCCTAAGG